>OY998238.1:26669355-27269355 GCA_963922005.1 Cornus suecica
TCCGAGGCTTGGTAATCAAAAGTTTTGTCTTGGGAAATTGATAGCTTCCACAAACTTTAGACTTTAAGCAGCTTGAATCCACAATAACCAATCATATAATTCAGCATTTTTTCTAAGCTATATGTAAATTCAAAAGAAAGTGTGGCTCTAAACAGAGCAGCAATCAGGGTTTGCACACTGTCCTTTATAGTTGGGACAATGGTTATTTGATTTGTCTACGCAGGCCTGTGCGCACAGCCACACATGGTTGCTAAAAACTGGACTCGGAAATTTTTTGACTTGCATTAATGCAATATGTATAAGATTCATTTTAAACTTGAACACTGACGTACTTCCCATTGCTGAAACAGAGAACCAGGCCCGCAGAAGGATATGTCGATCCGGCTCAAGGGATGAATAGTGGGTCTGGTCCAGCATTAAAATTTTCTGAAAAGTTTGAGGAGAGTAATACAATTGTGTCCCCAGTCATTCCTAGGAATGCACAAAATCCAGTAGACACTAACACGAGCACAGCTACAGCCTTCAAAGCAATGGATTACCACCCCAATGTAGCAAATAACGTAGTGCCTATTCCTATGCCGTCGCAGCCAAACATCTTCACTCCTGGTGGGAGCAGTGGATCAACGCCACCCATTGCACCTCGACTGGCTTCTGATACTGAGAACATGTCATTTCATCCTCAATCCCAATTGTGGCAGAACAGATTGTGTACTAACAATATTGTTGCTGCAACTGAGATGCTGAAAGAACAGGAGCTGACTATTGAAAGTGGTACAATTAGCATCTCAACTGTGTACTCCCAAGGGTAAGTCTTATACTTGCTCTTTCTTTCTTGGTTTCCTTTCCATCTCTTTGGCATATTCTCTAAAGAAGTATATACATATATATATATATATATATATATATCTTGGGCAAAAATTGAAGGAGAATATAATGTGATTTTTTATGACAGTCATTGCATGATTAAGTTCTTCAATCAGGTCACTGCATTCCAAAATTTTAGAAGAAAAAATTCAATCAATTACTATCTTTACTAAAACAAGTGCTGCAAAAGAATAAAACAATTACTATCGTGGTCTGGAAAGCATTTGAAGCTCTTAGAGAGTGGAGGGTTTTAAAACATTTGAGAATTAAATTTCTCATTTGAACATTAAAGTTCGAAGTTCTTTATTAATACTGGTATCTTCGCCACTTATAAGAGCTTCTTAACGGCATGGCACAACAAATTCATTCTATTTGATTTCGAGCTTTGTCATTAAATTTGAGCAACTACTAAATTACTTGTGTTAGTTTTATTGTGTAGGTTTGTTACACAATTCACATCCGATCCTTTCTAGTAGCACTTTAAACTCGTCACTGAGAACAATCCTGGCATTGTTACAATATGTTATTTTCTTCTCCTCGTCAAGTTTTCTGATTGACTCACATTAAGATACTTCGTCATTGAACAGGTTGTTAAATACACTGACACAAGCACTTCAGAGCTCTGGAGTGGACTTGACACAGGCCAGCATTTCAGTGCAAATTGATCTAGGGAAGCGATCGAATAGTAGACAAACTGCTCCGATATCTACCGTTAAGGTACATGGTTGTCTGATTCCAGAGATTTTAATTCACATATTGTCCGAAAATTCCATTTATATAAATTCCATTTATATCCCTGTAGGAAGATGAAGTTCGTTCAGATCATCAAGCTATACCACGCTCTAGAGTTGCATACCGCGGGGAGGAGCCTGATCAAGCCCTAAAGAGACACAAGACAGGCAAAAGCTAGTATGACAAGTCAATAATATTTATCTGATTTATTCATAATTTTTTGGCTTCCCATTTCCTTCTCTCGGGTGGGGTACTATGAGAGGAAATCACCCATTCATGTCTTCTGGTAGAAATCACCCAGTTGAGACCATGACCTACTGTATATTAAAGTGTTATTACAGATTTTTGAGATGCACAGGTTCTCCTAACAAACATGTATTATTTATTTTTATATATTTGTTTATCTTTATAGAGGCTTCCACTCTGAGATTGAGAAGCTGTTTTTTCATTCAAAGCTTCTTACGTTTATGTGAATTTTGTAACCTTGGCTTTCCAAACATAATTTCTTGTTGTGGTGATATGAGAAACATCTTTTTAGTGAAAAAAATCACTTCACTGCTATTTATTATTGCTTAGCTGCACAACTTCGCTATTGCATGTTTTGGATCCCATTGCCATGAATTTAAATACAAAATAGGTACATAATATTGAAATGGAAGGAACTGAGTCAATTTTTTAAAATCAAATAAGTTTTAGAAAAGATAGTAGAAGATTAAATGTTTTCTAAATTTTGATTGATTGCCCAAATGCAAATTTTATTTTATTTTTCTTTGTTCACAAAACAAAACCAATATTTTTATGGATCCTGTCCTGAGCTCCACGGTGCACGAGAAAGAATCCAGATACTTGAAGAAATAAATAAATAAAGTGGTACATTGGTGGTGCAATCTTTAAGAATTTATTAATTTATTTAATGGGACTAATCACCTTTTGATTAGTGATTGCATAATGAGGACTTTTTGAACCTCGAATGGGCAAACACCAACTGGCATGATAGAGATGTGGTGCGAAAGCGAAAGCAACGGTCGAATCCTTTTTTAATAGCTTTCACTTGTGTTCTCTGGTATAGCACTACACTAACTACTAAATTCTTCTCAATCTACGAGTACTTAGGACTGGTAGGATCTATCTAGCACCACATACATGTTTGCGTGGGTATATATATATATACCTCTATATATATACATTTCACTCTTGACTTCTTGGATCATTCAAATTCCTGAAAACAAAATGATTATATAAACTCCGTCTGGGGATTGCTTTTAAATATATATATATATATATATATAGAGAGAGAGAGAGAGAGAGAGAATTTCCGGGCTAAGACTTCCTCCAGGGTGAATTATTGGATCATTCAATATGATAAGAACAAAATAACGTCTTGGGATTCAAATTTTTAATAATGTGCATAAGCAATCTCCATTTGTCTGCAAAAGCAAGCTGCCTTGTACCATTTACTGTAAATCTTGCATCTTTTATTTATTTATTAAAAAAAAAAATTCACTGGCTTCACACAAACTAGACACAGAAACCTGTGGGGTCCAACAAAACTCTATTTTTTTTTTCTAATAATATATATACATATATATTCTCAACAAAGTGCCCTCACTAGTCAACATGACTCATTTTTGAAAGAAGAGAGAAGGCACCCAGCAAGTATGTGTAACAGAGAGAATGGGCCAATCATTTTAGAAAGGGTAAAATGCAATAACCCCTGAACTAAAATAAACTCCCCTCAACTAATAATTTGTTGTAATTTGTTTAAATTTTATTGCAAAAGACTATCATACCCTTATTATTATATTTGTTAATTCTTTAAATTATATAAATATTATTTCTCACCATTCACCTTAAATGTATTAAAGTAAATATACTCTTAAATACTAAAAATAAATAAATTTATAAGTTATAATTATTTTGTTTTAAAATTAATTAACTTGTTATTAAAATTTAGTTTGATTTAAATAATAAAACTCATAAATAAGTCATAATTTACTTAGATAATCTTCACCTTTTGATTTTTTCATGTTATATATATAAATAATTTTAATTAAATAGCTAATCATTTTAGAATGTTATTTAATTCTTATTTTAAAAACCTAAATAAATTATTCAAAACATAAAATTTAAAAAATAATGTGTAATTCTATATTAGTTTGAATGAAGAATATGCCATCAAATTATTCTTAATTATTTCATAATCTAAGTTAATAAGAAAAATATATTAAGTAACATTTATTTAAAATGGGCATTTAAGTTATTTATAAAAGTTTTTTCAAGAAAATGTAGCATTTTGTAACAAATGTGATAGTTTAGGGGGGTTTGTTGCATAATTTATACTTCAGGGAGATTATTTGCAAATATGATCATAATTAGGAAAATTTATTGCATTTAACCCTTATAGAAAATGTATTTACTCTCTCCCCCCCGCCCCCCCCCCCCCCCGCGGATATTGGCAGATTTGGTAAACTTATAAACGGGTTTGATATCCAAAACTAAAACTCGAAGCGGGTTCGGGTCAGGTTTGGGTTTTCTGGAAAACCCGTTGGTAACCCGACCCCGACCCGTTTACGATTTTAATTTTAATTTATATATATATATATATATGTGCGTCTTTATTTATATATAACTCATTAATTTAATTCTTGGTGTTGACATCTATATATTTTTTTGGAAGAATTTCAGTTAATATGCGTATATATATATTTGTTTGTCTAAATATGTGGAATATTTGGTTTATAATGTAAAACATAATATATGCCTAGAATAGGAGAGAGATACTTGGTTCATAACTTAATTTGTTATCAAATAATTTAGTAAATCAACTGTGCTTTTAATTTATTAGAAATAATTTAATACAACCGATGGTAACCCGATGAAACCCGTTTATATTGACGGGGTGGTAATGGTATTACCGATTACAACCCGTCATAGATTTGAGACGAATTTGATATTAATAATTTTTAAATAAAATAATAATAATATTAGTCAAACCCGTCATAAATCCGACTCGTTGTGATGCCTACTTGGGAGGGTATGCGTAACACTCTCTCTCTCTACTAGGGAGGGTATGTGTAACAGAGAGAATGACATTCCAACTCTGTTCCTAATTGTACCTGTCTCAACACCTTTTATTTTCACTCACCTACCTCCCTATCACTAGCCACACCATTTTTAACTCCTTCCCGAGTAGGCTAACGATTATTTACATCAAGGGTATGGAATGGCAAATTCCTAAGAGGGCCATAATCTAGTGGTCCTGGCATTTCACATGACATGTACCTAGTGCTCTCTATGGCCGACAATTCGTAATTGAGTTGTGTTTGTGTCAGAGATTGAGATTGTATCGGTTAAAAAAAAATTTAATTAATATAAATATTAAATATGCTAAATTTTAATTTAACTCAGATATTATCTGTGTCAACCCATATAATTAATTTAACATATTTATTATAATATATAAATTAAATTTGACACAATTCAATACGAAACGAACTATTTAACATATTGTCAGCAAAATTAAATTGAATTTGACACAATCCAATAATAGTTTATTGATATATTTTAACTCATGACCAATTAGAGAAGATAAAAAAATATATAAATATAATCGTGTCAAACGTGTTGTGTTCGGATCGACCCTTATACAATTTCAACCCTTTTATGATCAACCTTAATCCTTTTAATTCATGTCGTGTTCATATCGTGTCTCATTTTACCCCCTCTCTGTCTCTCAAACACACACACATCTTTGCAACTTCTTAAGATGTATTTACTATATAATGCACCATACAGGAGCCAAGAACAAACCTGCTGCTGATATGAGTGCCAAGAAACCAACATGTGAGAGAGATAATCGTTTGTAAAACTCGACTATTTTGCTCTTTGGTAGTATTAAAACTAGTCCAAAATTTCAATATTTATTCCAAAGAGTGAAATTTATAACACAAAATGCAGTGCAAACAAATTAGGTCCTCTCCTCCGCATAAAAAAAAAATAAAAAGAAAAAGCGGGGATGTAATGCTAGAGAATCATAGGAGTATCGTGGAAGATCGAAAAGACGAAATATGCAAAATTAAGGAGAAAGATTTAAGATTTAATGAATGCGTAGCTCAGGAAATGAAATCTATATTTCCATCCCTCTGTTTACACTGCAGTTGATTTCATATCACCCTGCAATGGCAGGGCTGCTTCTATACATGAATTGGATTATTAAAATATATAAAGACATTAATACCCAGCTGCTTCTTTCAGGCTTTCTCGAAGTGTATCGCACCCCAAACATCTTCGGGATTGCCTCTCCTTGAAAATTTATCCTTCCCGACTGTATAGCTTTATGTTGAGGGCTACCATTTCTAAATCTGTTGCAGAATTGCACCGTAAAGTGATGATCGAAAGCAACCATTTCCAGAAGTCATGTATCAATGCTCCGTGGTTCATCTGGTGGTTGTAGACACTCCTCTGGGTTGGCATAGAAGTAATCTTCTTCTTTAGGTCTATCTGGAATCACCCACCTTCTCGTAGGGCTCCCCATACGATCCGCATGAACTTCCTTGACAGCAGATGAGAACTCATCCCAACTCAGTGACCCGCTAGTATATTGGTCTATCAACTCAACTACAAGCTTTCTGTCCAAAAGAATTGTCTTCTTGAAACCAAGATATCTGAAACAATAGTTCGCATTTCAGACAAAAATACCATAATTCGATCGATCAATACTTCCACAAAACATCATTAACTATAGACTTGGAAACAGAAACAAAATAACAAGACAGAAACCTTCTAAACCTAATTGTCAACCTCTGGTAAATCAAGACACGTTCACTTTAAATGGAAACTAAAGAACAAGGTTAAAGAAACACGTTCATTGCTTTTCAAAAATACTACTTGGTTCCTTGTTTGAAGTGCGAATACAACTTCTGAACACGTCTAGATGATATGTGAAGCTACAGGATCTGATTATTGGTCGTAAATGCTGAATGTGATATACATTATCCTTTCCCAATACTGAAAGGCCAGTATTAATATTTAACCTATTAAAATGTACCGTTTCCAACAATTAAATACAACTAAATGATTAGCAAGCGGTACCTGCGATGCCCTTCAACAACTTTGGCCATGTTCCCATCATATGTCGGGAAAAAGATATCGCTCTCCAGTGAGACAAGATAATCCAGGGCCGCCATCTGGGATGAATGATTTTGAAAAAATCTAAGATCTGATGGTTCCAGCAGTGTCTCCTTCCTGACCTGTTAATACACCAAAAAGTACAGTAAGAATAAGAAGAGAGATATAGCCGAGTATCAAATCTCTGTGGAATTGGCTTCAGCTTTAATCAACTAACCAGTTTTGGATAATCTGCCGCAAGACTAGCCATTCTCCTATCTCCACCATATATTTCTCCAGCTGCAATGTAAATTTGGATGTTGCGATCGATGTCCAGTGCCCTTAGAGCAAGAGCAGTTTCCTCAGGTGTCAAAGGGCATAAACCATCTTTCCTTTTCAACTCGGAATTTATTATTTTCTCCTTCCACCAAGGATAAGCATATCTGTCAATATAACAACATTAACAACATATAGATGAGGGAAACTATGAATTCAATATCCTATAAGTTGAAAAGGGAATCACTCACCTCATTCTAGTCAACTCGTCCGCCTCCTCAGTGCTGCAGCCCTGAGTACAGCCAGAAAATGCTAACATGTCCATTTCATATCTGAGATGAAGTACTAAGAATGGACCGTTTTGCCTCAAAAGCCTAATGATTTTCCTCCCCAACTCCTCTATCTGAGGAGTGAATCTCAGAGCATTGAAATTTACTCGGCAGCGCAACTTTTGAATCTCCATAGGTTGATCATTATTGGCAAGCCGGGCATCAGTTCTATTTAGATGTACAACTTTGTACTTCTGTATCAGAGGAAGTATCTGCTTCCAAGAGATGAGAACAGCACTAAACTCTTAGCAGAGGAGCCCAGTGAAGGACAAAAAATTCAAACAATATAACAAGGAAGCTGTTTACCTGATCACGATAATATGAGATGTCAGACCAGCTAACGGGTGGCATGGTATAAATCATGCCTAGCTCCACTCTCCTCTTTACTCTAGGAGGCAGCTCTTTCAATATCCGAACCTCATCTCTCAAGGATGTAATGAAATGGTCAACATTAAATATATCTTGAAACTCGCTGCAATACAAGTAATGGCCATTCATTGTAAGTGAGCTCTATAAACAAAGTAATAATAACAACATACGCACACACTTAAAGCAAACAGACATCCAGAACTTACAGAAGTTCTGTAATTTCTATTGTATACAGGAGAAACTGACACACCTTGGATCAGCCCAGAAAGAAGTTTTGTCCAGCTCAGGAACTATGAGCGTGACATTTAGATATCTCGCGATTGCAACCATGTCGCAGATCTGAACAGCGAAAATGGAATTACGGGTTATAAGTCACAACGTTTAATAATGACAAATTAAAGAGTCAGATAACCCCGAAAGAAACTATGCACAGCCTGATGCAATACAAAATCCACTCACCGCTGCCCGCATTTGATTAAGCCCTCCATTGCATGAAACCATGAGGTATCCATTGTTTTTATAAACTCCTAATGGCAGCACAAAATATAAGAATGAATCATCAAGATAGAAATCCGCCAATCAGAATTTCGGTTAAGATAGAGGCAAAGATTCTGTCCTATAAACAACCCAAAGCACAACTGTAATTTCTAAATCTGGCCCATGCACATGCTCTAGGAAGGGGGACATGGGATATAATTCCTTTGCCATTCTGGGAAAGCAAGTAGTATACCCCATCAAAATAATCATAAAATCTTCTTAACTTCTCAAATAACAATCATAGTGCTAGGTCTGTGGAAGGAGATTTTAATCAGAATTACAACAACTACATAAATTTATCACATCTTTTACAGTAACTCGTGCTTATATTACGTCCAAGTCATGACTGTCCCTAATGATAAATTTTTGGAACATGGATTTATTATCCAATATTCACACAGTCGCAACAATTTCATAAATGCTATGTGCAGATTAGTCAAATACTAGTCACATCTCCACAAATACCAGCAATACCAATTATAAATACCATAAAATAAAATGTATGATTTTTTCAGGAAAATTTCACTCTCCAATCTAAAATTAAGAACATATGGTAATAACAAACACAATAATCACAATATATATATATATATATATAGAGAGAGAGAGAGAGAGAGAGAGAGAGAGAGAGATTTACTCTTAGGCGGAAGAGTTCTCATAGGAACTGGTGGTGGCAAATTGACCTCCAACACAGCTGAATCCTTGGAAAAACAGGAAGGCCATCCCTTCAAAACCCTAGGTCCCCACAACTCCCCAAATGTAGTCAGCTGAACAAAACATGTCCACAGCAACACCGAAGTGGTTGCCCTAATCATCCACAGCTTCATCCTCGGCCGCGAAACCATCGAATTCTTTAGCTTCTCCCCTGAATTCTTCAACCCCATTCCCCACCTCCCCCTCTGCCTCTCTCCCTCTCTCTCTACCCTGCACATATCAATCCTCTCCCTCCATGCATTCACACACAAACCCTAGTTTTTCTACCAAATCTGATCAAAACAACACATACCCAGATTCAAATTCTCTATACCCAGTATCAACAATCAATGCCACACCCAAATTAACCTAGAAATGGCTGGTTTTGATCAACTTTTGGATTGCAAGAATCTCCAATTTTCAAGATCCAAGATTGCTAAAAATGGAACGAAATTGAACTCCAACTGAGCTCGCAATTCAAATCACACCCAAAAACTACCAGAATTGGCAACATTCAAGTCAATTCCACTCCAAAAAAAGCAATTCAAAACTTCGATTTTTGGGCTCTAACTCTGAGATTCGTTCCTCAAACAGCACCCAAAAAAAACCCTAATTTTGTCATACATTACCCAAAAGCTTGAATTTAAAGCCAGTCCCTTTCGCAATCAACAAACCCTAATCGGAGATGGCACCACTTTTCAGCGATGTATGAGATATAAATGGATAAGATCTTTCAAAAATTTGAAGCAATTTTTCTGAATTGGAAGTCTCTGAGACTATTCCGAAATATGGTGTAATTTTCCGGCAGCAAATGGTGGGTAATCGCCGGGATCGTGGGTCGCCGGAATCTGACGACGCCGTCGCCGGCGATGACGAAAATGGATGTAGAGAGACAGAGAGACGTTGCAAATACGCACAAATGAGCGAGTAGTCCTACTCGTACAACACTTGTGTAGTTAAACACCAATGATCTGCTGTGGTAGGGTGTACTCTACTACCATGGTCCTTCATTTTCAACCATTGGATTGAAACTTCAATGGAGAGTGTGTTTGTGATAATGTAAAGAACCCAAAGCAACCCCAAAATTTTTTACTTTTCTTCTTTTTTCCAACTTTTTGAAAACATGGGTTCAATGGTTTATATATGTATTGCCTTGAATATTATGCAAATGGATCGAGATCACACTTGAATTCATTGAATATTCTATCAAGTAATTACGTGTAAAACTCTTATTTTGACAAGTTCAACATAGATACACTTTACATATTTGATATTTGTGCTTATTAATTTCATCAATTTCAATTAAAATTTTAATAGATGCCAAATTGGCTAATGTATCTGTAATTGGCCAATTTGTCAGATTCATTGAACTTGATCCCAACTAATTTGAGTAATAATCTGAGAATTTGAAAATTTTAAATGCACGGAGTTTAATGTGTATCTACATTGATTAAGATACTATTTATATAACAAAACTCAAAGTTTATAGCTGAATTAACTTTTGAAATTTGCAATTTAGTTTGTATCTACATTGATTAAGATACGATTTAACAAAACTCAAAATTTGTAGGTGAATTCAACTTTTGAAATTTCCAATTTAATTTGTATTTTACATCTATTAAGATACTATATAACAAAACTCAATGTTTGTAGGTGAATTTAACTTTTGAAATTTCCAATTTTATTTGTATCTACATTGATTAAGATACTATTTAACAAAACTCAAAATTTAAAGGTGAATTTAACTTTTGAATCTCCAAGTGATAGTCAGACTCAAATATTTCTACATTGACTAGTATGTTATTTTGGGATACTCAAAATTTTATTAGATTGAATTTTAAGTTTTGAATATCAACAGAAGAAGTTTTGAAATCTCAAATTTTAGGTATAACAATATTAATATGTATATTTATAGGATGCTGTTTGATATATTTGAAAGTCATTATAGGTTCTGGAACTTCAACGGTTGGATTTTATTTTTTCTTTTTTTTTTTTGGAGTTATCTCAACAGTCCTGGAGGATACTCACAATCGTGAGTCCGTGACGGCTTCATGAGACTACTTTTTTTTTTTGCTATATTATATACTTTATATATGCAAGGCTTTATTCTATTCTTTTAATTAGTAGTTTCCTGATATTGACACAGTTTAGATATTAATGTATTTTTTGTAATTATAAGGTTGGCCTTTGACTTTATAATATTAATATAGTATTGGTACATTGCACTATAGGCAGTTGCAATTTACATTCTCACATTTTAATTTTCGAATAATCGAATTTATTGCAAATTCTGATATTAAATTTTGTATAACATATGATTATGATTGTCTGGTTGTTCGACCGACTATCCCAAACATAATTCTTAAGAGTAGTATATAATTGATTATATATGGTTGATATTTATTTGTTTAGGTTTTTATTCACAATTATTTTAAAAAATAAACCATATATACACATAATTTTTCGTAAATCTCTATCACCGACGCATATTTTCTCATACTAATTGTATTATTCGAGACGATTAATTGACGTAAATTGATGCAATGTTATTATTCGTATCAAGATCCTGACACAAGTTGTTCGTATTTTAGTGAGAATTGAGAATATTTTCTGGATTAACCTGTGTGGATACTTAACATATCATTAAGGAGAATTAAATGCTTAATTTTTTTTAAATCAATGATGTATTAAACCCTTGGGTTATTTACAGTGACATCTCCTGGGATTTGCTTAAATTACAGCTAGATGCAGCGTTTGTATTTTGCGAACGATTAACCTCCCGAGGTTTGAAAAAATTGACAAAGGACCCTCTAGTAACTTTTAGGCTCATGAATTATTATTTTTGCTTTCGATAAATTACTCAATTGGTTGATAATATATTTTATCTTTGAGATGACTGTAATGTTTTTTTACTTACATTTGATAATGACTGTAAAAATCAAATTCTTTTTATTTTAGACACTTTTGTTATTGAGATAAATTTTATTTGTAAACTAAATTCATATATATATATTTATTATTAAATTGAAACTAACTCAAATAAATTAAAATTTAAATATATATGTTACACTATACTATTAATAATGCTGAGTGTTAAGTGTCTTGTTAAATCTCAAAGCACTCAGCATGTTAAACTAACTTTAATCAATAATATTTTTATTTTATGTAACTATTAGTTTTTTTGATCATTTAATAAGCATGCATTTACTATAAAAATTAAAATAGTAAAAAAAAAACTATTAGTGTAGTGTATTGTCCAAAAATAAAATAATAAAAAGTAATATTTTTTCTAGATGTATGCCAATATACACATTGATAACACTTATTATTATTATTTTTATTTGTTTAATAAGCATACACTTATTATAAAAATTAAAATAGTAAAGAAAAAACTATTAAGTTCGTAGGAACATTTATTTGTAATGGCATGATTCTGATAAAAAATAATGTTAAGTATTATGATTATTTGATTGAGTTAATCAAAAGTTGATCGGAAGCGGCGCTACAAAGAAGTTGAAGTTTCTAAAGCTACTGAGTATTCGAGATTTTGAGCTACCGAGTACTTGAGATTTTGAGCTATCGAGTACTTAAACTGTTCATTACCGAGTACTCAAGATTGTGCGTCTTGGCGCAGATAGTGGCGTACAAAACTATGGGTTTGAGACGTCATGGTGCGCTATTAGATGTTTACCGAGTACTCAAAGAAACAAGGGTCGAGTACTCGAGATTTTGGGTTTTCGAGTACTCGAAGTGCAATTACCGAGAACTCGAAGTTGCCAGCTTCAGTTTTATATAAGGTGTATTCTGATGTCTTATTGACTCATATTCATTTAATGACATGATTAGAAGTTATTGTTGGTATATTGGTCTATATTTGAAGACTTTATGAAGGTTTGGAGGACAAGAGAAAGACTTGGAGATTAAGAAATATTTTTCCATAATTAAAGATTTTTATTCCATAATTGAAGACTTCCTTCTCTATAAATATGATGAGATATTGAGAAGAGAGAACATGGTTTGAGAGATCTGCAATTCTTTCATAGAAAAGATCTTCCTGCACAGAGAGAAAATTATTGAGTGATTATTCATCTTCTAGTTCTCTCTTGTTTTTGGGATTCTCCAATTGTGCTACAACACATGTGAACTATATGCATAATTTGGATGACCTAGATATTGGAAAAATTTACACACCATCCGTTGCACTGTGTGTGCATTGATCCGTGAAAAGCGAAGCTGTCAGAGTACGGAGATCGAAGCAGGAGGCTTTGAGGTTCATTGATCCGTTGAGAAGTGGAGCCATCAAAGTACGGAGATCGGAGCGATAATTTTGTGGTAGCACGAGTGATTCAAGACTTTCAGACGTCGAGTGATAAGAGGCAAGTCAAAGTGATTGTAAGTCCTAATAGAGTCTATTTACTTCTTGATTCATAGTGAATCGATACCGGAGGGTATCCGTGGTTTTTACTTGGAGCGTTTTCCAAGGGTTTCCACGTAAAAATATTACTGTCGTCTCTATTTTATTTTATGCATTTATATTTATTATTGGGTGATTTGGATTATTAAAGAATTGCATTAAAATTAATTATTCCGTAATTAATATTTTAATTTGTCAATTAATTCATAAAAAATCTATTCAACCCCCTTCTAGGCTTAATTTACCATCGTTTAGGTAATTTCAATTGGTATCACAACGGGTTTGCCTCGATTTAGGTTAACGACCTAGGGTTAGATCTTGAACTTAGGCGATAAACGTACCTTGAGAAGGAGGTTCCGTTACTAGGTCTCTTTTATTTGATGGCTTGAATTACACCTATTAGAAAGCTCGGATGAGAGCATTCTTGAAAGTTTTAGATGAGAGAGTTTGGCTTGCCGTAGAGGTAAGATACTCACATCCCACTGTGATGGATGAGACTACTAATAAATCTAAGAAAAAATCGTCTAACGAGTGAACTCCTGCTGAGACTAATAGTGCGAATTGGAACTCCAAAGCCTTGAATGTTTTATTCACTGATGTGACCGCAAGTGAGTGTATGAGAATTGCCACGTGCGAAATTGCCAAAGAAGTTTGGAATATTCTCCAAGTTACTTATGAGGAAACTTCAAAAGTCAAACAATCGAACCTTCAAATTTTAATCTCACAATTTGAACAACTTAAGATGGAAGAGGATGAAGTCTATGCTGACTTTGAGGCTAGACTAACTGACATTGTAACGAACTATCACAATCTAGGAGAGCCCATTCCTTAGACTTACGTAGTGAAAAAGATTCTTAGGTCTCTACCTGAACGTTTTCTTTATAAGGTTACTGTCATCTCAGAAATAATGAGTTTTAAATAAATTAAACTTGAAAAATTGACTAGGAACCTAAAATCTTATGAGATGGAGATGTGTGCTCAATCCTCTGAGAAATCTAGCGGCACAAAAGAGAAAAGTATAACTTTTAAAACCACTAAGGAGGATCCTATTGAGTTTGATAAGGAGGGTGATAGTAGTCCAAGACAGGTTGACGTCCTCATGAAATAGTTTCATAAGTTTTTAAAATCTTCTTATGGTCAATAAGTGATTAAATGACAAAAATTTGGAGATAAATCATATGATTTTAAAAATAAAAATAAAGTCCAAAATCAGAATGACAAGTTTGACCCTAAGAAGAAGAAATCTCAATGTTTTGAGTGTCAAGGTTTTGGTCACATAGCTGCGGAGTGTGCTAAATAGTTAAAAAGGAAAAAAGGTCTAGCTGTCATTTAGAATGTGTTTACACCCAAAATGAGCAAACCTGGGAAATGAACTAATGATGATGTGGCCAAAACGGCAGCTTGCTGATTTTAACAGCAGCATGCCAATATTTAATTAATCCAGAGTGACATTAATTGGACCATGCTGATACTAATTAAATCAGACCGATTTAGAGCCAAAGTGGGGCGAGAGAAAAAGTGGCGACTAATAAAACCGAAGTTCATTTTTGGAAGATTTCTAATAGAGTTGGGATTTTTTTTTTATTTCTTTAAGAAATGATATGTTAAGTTGAAATCGTATCTGTTTAGGATACTAATTTTGATTAGGTTTCAATTTCTTGTTGAGCATTTCATTATTTTAGTATAAATAAAATAAAAGACCTTTGTTTTAGAGGTCCAACACCAAACACAAAAAATACATTTCTCAACTTTTTATTCCAATCACACTACTTTGGCAGTGCCTATTTCTCACTCAATTCTATCATTTTTCCTTAACTCCCTCTTCTCCAAATTCTCTTCAATCTCTCTGCCATCTTCATATTCTCTTCTCATCCTTTTTTTCGGTTCGTCTATTTTCTCCCTCATTTCTACCTCTCTTCTTCTATAATTTTTTTTGATTACCCAAAGTTCTCTTAATTGAGGCAATCTGAACCTTTCGTACGAGTCGAATTCTCTCTCGTGCAATTGCCTGATTCTTTACTTTGTTCAAAAGAGATAAAAAAATTCGTTCCTTTTGAACCGGTTGAATCACGTCACCGGTTCTGGCACGCCCGTATTTTATGGAACAAGAAAATTGGCCTAGTTTTTTGGCCTATTATTTTTGGAGTGAACATATTTTGGCAAACCCGGTGGGACCCCGCTAGGTAGCCGAGAGAAGATTGCGAACATGCCACCACAAGGCTCAAAGGCCGCACATGTGGATGAAATCCAATAGTTGAAAATGACGCCCAACGATGAGCAGTTTACAATGAGTTGAAGCATTAGCTTCATAAGCTTTATGACTTGCTGAAGAAAACATATGCGAGCCTCTCATCAACTCGGCCAGCACATCATCCGAGACACGGGGGGCAATCGATTGAGGAAAACCAAAACAATGAAGAGGTTTTGGCCAACACAACCAATTTGGCGATCACTATAGTGGCCGATAATAATTTTGTTAAGGCTGAAATTAAAGCGGCCGATATCAACATTGAAGTGGTCGAAATTGAAGCGGCGAATACCATAGTTGAAATGACTGGAATTGCAGTTGTCAATCCCAAATTTAAAGTTGCCGATATGAACATTTTCTCGGCTTATAATGATGAAGTGGTTGAAACCAAATTGGCAAAGAAAGAAATTTCATTTTTTGTAATTTCAGTCGATGTCGTTGAAATTATAAAAAAATATAAACGTTTAAGAGTATTGGCCGCGAAAAACCTTCATGGGTATTGTGTCATTCTTATAATGGAACCGACAATAAGATCGACTCATATGTCTTTGCACAATTGTTTAATTTCGGGTAATCGCATTTGTTCTCCACTGCAAGAATTTAAAATTTTGAGTGTTGGAATTTTGTATGAGATCATTGAACCACTGTCAATGAACTCCAAACTCTTTCTAGTAAGTTAGGTTAGTTTTTCTCAATAAAGGTCATTGTATTGTTGGCCCTCAATGAATAAAGCATAAAACATACATCTTTTAGTTTTCTTTCCAAGTGATGACTTCGGCTTATAACTCCAAATTAGACTCGGGGGGCAAGGAAGATTAGAGGAGATCAAGTGACCGAGAAATTAAATTCCAAAGAAAGATTAGAAATATCGGCCAGTAAAGGTTGAGGCCGATATCCGTAGAAGGAAATGATTAACACCGTTGAACCAAGGCTGAAAAAATCATTCAGCCATAGTATAATAATTTTTTGGAATGCTTGGAATTTCAAAATATCTTTTCGGTTTAGCAAATACTGCAGAATTGAGAAGGATTGGGTCTTGATGGGAAGCCATTAATTTCTTGAATTTGCAACTGGTGCTTAAAAAATTAGGGATAACCATTGCACCCATTTTCGCCAATCTGGCGATGTTTGTTGCCGATTTCGGAGAATAAAATTTGGCAAAGATTGATCCAAGGCCACGGACATCATTGACGGGAACAAAAGGATTGAGACGGAGCTTGATTTTTAGGTGTGTTGATGATGACGTGGTAGGCTCGGGAATTATGGGTATAGAATTTTCGATTTGGAGGTTTCAAGGCATCATCCAATTTTAGAGCCATGGGTGAGGGTGGACAAAGCGGCTAGGATGTTGTAAGCATGGAGCTTCGGTTCAGAGCTTTCATGGAAGCGGCCAAGCTTTGGAGCTATGGCTGAATGGCAAGGCTAAATTTTGAGTATAAAGGAACAAAAGAAATTGAGGGCTATGTTTATGAAAGGAAGAAAGTGACATGTTAGTATAATATATATGGATATTGATATATATATATACGCACATGAGTATATATATAACTATAAGAATATGGTGTCACAGTGTTACTTAATGGGAGTTTTGGGGAAGTGGTACTAGAGTTTAGTGGCCATGAAATATGAAGGAAATGGAAGTCAGAATGAAAAATGGCCGCTTGAAAATAGAAATGGTCTATAAAAAGAAACGTGTTGACATCATTTTGGGTTAAAGAAAATTTTTAACAACCGATATTTTTTAGCAAAAATGGTGTTGGAATTGGGGGGCATTGTTTACACCCAAAATGAGCAAACCTGGGAAAGGAACTGATGATGATGTGGCCAAAATGGCAGCTTACTAATTTTAACAGCAGCATGCCGATATTTAATTAAACCAGACTGACATTAATTGGACCATGTCGATATTAATTAAATCAAACCGATTTGGAGCCGAAGTGGGCTGAGAGAAAAAATGGCGACCAAGAAAGCCAAAGTTCATTTTTGGAAGATTTCTGTTTTTGATTTTATTTCCTTAGGAAATGATATGTTAAGATGAAATCGTATATGTTTATGATACTGATTTTGATTATATTTCAATTTCTTGTTGAGCACTTCATTATTTTAGTATAAATAAAAGAGAAGACCTTTGTTTTAGAGGTCCAGCACCAAATACAAAAAATATGTTTCTCAACTTTTTCTTCCAATCACACTACTTCGGTAGTGCCTATCTCTCACTCAATTCTCTCGTTATTCCTTAAATCTCTCTTCTCCAAATCCTCTTCAATCTTTCTGGCATCTTCATGTTCTCTTTTCATCCTTTATTCTGGTCCATCTATTTTCTCCCTCCTTTCTACCTCCCTTATTCTACAATTTCTTTCGATTACCCAAAGTCCTCTTAATTGAGGCAATCTGAACCTTCCGCACGAGTCGAGTTTTCTCTCGTGCAATCACATGATTCTTTACTTTGTTCAAAAGAGATGAAAAACTCGTTCCTTTTGAACCGATTGAACCACGTCACCGGTTCTGGCACGGCCGCGTTTTACGGAACAAGAAAATCGGCCTAGTTCTTTGGCCAATTATTTTTGGAGCGAATAGGATGATGGATCAAATGATGATACAACTAGTAATTTTGCAGAGTCTGAATCGGCAGATGAGTCTAAGAATTACAATGTGTTTGCAACACAAAGTAAGGAGGTTGAAGAAATTGCTACAAGATGGGCAATGTCTGGGGATGAAGATTCTGAGGGTGATGAAGATGTTGATGACTTACTTCAAGAAGCTTACAATAAATTACATGCTAAGTCCACACATTTTAGTAAAGTCTTCTCAAAATATATAGTTAAATTTAATAGTATTGATAAGAAAAAGCAGTCCTTGAGAGAAGACTTAACCAATACTACCATTTCCCTAAATCAACTTCAGACACAAAGAGTTCAATGGTCTGAAGAATTGATCAAGTTTGAACAAAAAAAGAAATAGGCTTTAAAGAGTGTAGATGATCTTAATAAGGAACTAATTACCCTAAGAACAAAAGTGATTGAGAAATCTATAAGATTATCTACACTCTTTAAAGTATGATTAGTGCATGCATCTATTCTACAACTACTCTTAAAACATTAAATTGAAAGCATGTGTATATCATCTTCTCTTAGCATGGCGTGTGTAAACCTAAGACTTTATTATGCTAATTAAGAACCATTATGTAGAAATCATTATTAAACCTTCGGAGTTCCAGCTTCTAGTGATAAAACATAATTGTTCAAGATTAATTATCAATTCAATCAAGACAAGAAGATAATCAACAAAGAAACTTATTTAGGTAATACGTTCATTCTCTCACTACATAATCATCATATGAGTGTTCTTTAGCTTCCCCTCTTTGTAATAAAAAAATAATTAAAGTTCTACATTACTCGACTAGGGTTTCATTGGAAACCCTATATACTAACTTAGCCGTTTATGGAAACAGGAGACTTCATCATTGATGTAGAGATCATTTCCATGATTGGGTTAGTCTATTATTGGGTTCTTGATAAAAATATTCTCTCTAGAAAGAGAATTATGTATTCTATGAATTAAAAAGTATATGACTTGATGAAGTCTTAAGATATTTATGGACAAAAATTGATGTAATCATAGCATGTCTTTGCTTGCACTCCAAGTTGACTTGGTATGATGACCAAGTATTAACTGAATTGTCCAGTTTGTTATCCGCTTGTACTTGCATAAGGAGCCAAGAGAATACATTATGATTCCACACGTTTCACAATGCACCGACACGGCTAATCGATCACCAGGCTCCCGATCAATCAGTGGCTTCTGAATTTCGATTATTTATTTTTTATTTTTGCAAATTTAGGGTTTAGGGTTTAGGGTTATTGGGTTCTTGTACTATACTCATAGCTGACTTGTATCTTGTCTGAATTGAGTGCTTTTATTCTTTTAAATGTCATTTCGAATCAGGCATTTTGCTAAAACTCCAGAATTAACTCATATTTTCATTAAAGCCCCCGTACCATGCTTAAACACATAACTAGAGTAAAAATACCAAAATAATAGAATAAAGAGACTAACAACGGGTTATTTAACGCCCAAAATAAGCAATATTCTGGTTTCATCACTTGCACATTTAAATTTTAATTTATTTGAGTTAGTTTCAATTTAATAATAATAATAATATATATCCATATTAGTATATAGATATATGAATTTAGTTTACAAATAAAATTTCTCTCTACAAAAAATTGTCTAAAATAAAAAAAGAATTTTGTTTTTAAGTAAAATGACATTACAGTCATCTTAAAGATAAAATATGTTATCAACGAATTGAGTAATTTATCAAAGGAAAAAATGTCAATTCATGGGCCTAAAAGTCATTAGGGTATTCTTTGTCAACTTTTTAAAACCTTAGGGGGTTAATCGTTTGCAAAATGCAAACGCATCTAGCTGTAATTTAAGCAAACCTCAGGGAGTGTCACTGTAAATAACCCTAAACCCTTTGTGTATATTTGTTAGGGCAAATTTCAGTGACACCCCCTCAGGTTTGACACTATTTTAGCCAAAGACAAGTTTTGATTCTAACATTCACTCACACCCCATGTTTGAAAAGTCAATCCAAAATGACATTTTTGCCCTCATTTTTTATACAAAAGTTATTTTCTCTCTCTATCACTTTCCCTCTCTACATATATATATATATATATATATATATCTTACAAAACTACTTTCTCTCTCTCTACCTCTCTATCTTTCTACAAATATATATATATATACATAACAAAGAACCCATCAGTAATTTTTTAGATAAATCTATACAAACAGATAACTAAAAATCAAGGGCTTATGTTTTTCCAAAAAAAAATCCAATTCTGATTTATATTTTTTTTTGTGAATTCAATTAAGAAAAATATAAGCCCTTGATTTTTTGGGTTTTTTTCTGTCATTATGTTTTTTTTTAAAATAAATAAATACTATTCAAATTTATTGTGTGAATTCTTTGTCCGAAAAACCCAAAACATTAATTAAATAAAAAAATTAAAAATAAATAAATAAACACTATTCAAATGTATTGTGTGAATTCTTTCTCCGGAAAACCCAAAAAATTAATTAAATAAAAAATTAAAAATTAATGACAAATTTGTCCAAACTTAATGCAAACTTGGACTAAAATTTTAGTTATATGTTTGTTTAGATTTATCCAAAAAATTAATGACGGGTTATTTGTTATATATATATATATATATTTGTAGAGAGGGAAAATGGTATAGACCAGGGATGGCAATGGGGCAGTTTTCTCAATCCCCATAACTAAAACCACGAAAATTTTCATTTCTCATAATCGTTTAAAAATCTCACCCTTACCCGCATAACCGCCCCAAACCATCACTCCGTTCCCCATAACCACCCCAAACCGCTCCATTAAATCAATTTTTCCCCTAAAAATAAATAAAATATAAATACATTAATATAAACTCTAATTTACAAACTCAATGGTTAAATATTCTCCAATTTGTAGGTCATACCAAAATCTGTAAATAATAAATTGGAAAATAATATGAATTATTAAACTTAAACTGAAGTTATATAAGAAGATAGTAAATAATTTGTTTAAGAATATTATTAGACTTAAACTAGAGTTAATTTGTTTAAGGATATTAATGTAATTTTAATATAAGAAGATAATAAATAAATATATAACTATGTAAATTTAATATAAAATAATTAAATATTAATAATGCGGTTTGCAATGGGGCGGGGTGGTTCCCCAATGGGAGATCCCCAAAAACTGTCCCCCACCCCATAACCGTCGGGTTTTATTTTTTAAACCCCCATAACCACCCCGTTTTAAAATGGGGCAGTTAAAAATGGGGTGGTTCTGGGTGGTTACTAGCCGGAGCGGCTTTTTCTGCCATCCCTAGGTAGAGAGAGAGATAGAAAGTAGTTTTGTAATAAATAAATATATATATATATATATATTTATAGAGATGGAAAGTGATAGAGAGAGAGAAAAAAAAACTTTTATATAAAAAAATGAGGGCAAAAGTATCATTTTGTGTTGAATTTTCAAACATGAGATATGAATGAAAGTTAGAATCAAAATTTATTTTTGGCCGAAACAGTGTCAAACCTAAGGGTGTCACTAAAATTTGCCCTATTTGTTAATGTAGTTTGGAGATAATGTTGCAGCCACATGGGATAGCTACCCCTTGCAAAAGTAGAGTTAAGGGGAAGCAAAGGTGAGTGAAAAAAGAGCCAATAAATGCAAGCCAGCTAATAGAGTAATCGACATGGACCCACATATATTAAGTCTGTGTCAGACGTGTCAAACGACAGAAACATCTCACTCTAACACGTGTCTTTGCCAGCTAGACCAGTATGTACACTCCGTATCATGTATCTCACACCCGTTAGATTGTGACTCCCACGGTCCCACCTATCTACATCCGTTGTCCCACATTCACATACGACCATTCATGTATCGTTTGAGTAAATTTTATCATATGGTAAATGTATATTTTTTTTTTTCGGTATGAGGAAAATATTTATTAGTTTATTTTGAAGGTTGATTCTATTATAGTCTATAGATAATTATAGGACAAAAATGTAAAAAAATCCCCTAAACTCTGGCAAAATATCATCTGAAGTTTAAAAGTGAGCAAGAGCTACTTCAACTTTCTTCAAGGGAGCAAAATATCTCACTTAATTTTAAAAGTGAGCATTTTACCCCCTTCATTTATTTGTGCATTTATTTATTTACTCATTTAGCACTTTACTCTCTTCACTCATTTATGCATTTATTTATTTATCTTTAGTAATAATTAAAAAAAATAAACTATTTTTTAAAAAAGTAAAACTAAACTAATTTGTTAATTACTTAATTATAATTTAATTTTAATTCTTCATATATATATATATATATATATATTTTCATATTATACTTTAACTCTAAACTTTTTTTACTTATTTTATTTTTTAGAATTTATTTGTTATGTTTTAATTTTACTTAAAATATTATCAATAATCGGTGTATAATTATAATCGGTATTTGTTACATGAGATACTTTAATTATTTAAAGTAGATCAAAATTTGCTTTAATGAATCTTGATTTAGGATTTCTTTTGTCAATATGATATATATTTTTTATCATATAACTAAAAAATATTTAAATTTTTACATAAAAATTTATTAAGTGAGATCCAACTCTAAGATAATCGGAGCTCCGTCAATCTTGAAGGATATAGAGTTGTAATAAATGTCAAATATTAGCTTCATTAATAATTGAATCAAAATTTGGAGAAAACCTGCTTGATTTGTATCTCTGAAAACTGTTCTTGAGAATTCTAAAAATTGAAAATAATTTTCAGAGAACAATAAAAAAGAGTTTTATGTAAAAACATACATTTTTATAACTGGATTTTCTGAAAGCAGTTTTCAAAAAACACAACCAATCAGGGCTGTTTGGTTTGTATTTTTGAAAATTATTCTAAAAAATTTTGAGAATAGAAAACAGTTTTTTGAGAACAATAAAAATGAGTTATCTAAAAACAGACATTTTTATAGCTGAGCTCTCTGAAAACCGTTTTCAGAAAACTAAACCAAACAAATTTTTGTACAGTTTTCTGTTTTTAGTTTTCAGAAAATAAAAAATTATTTTCATAAATTCAAACCAAACAATATTTTTTATATAACTTTTTGATTTTCAATTTTCAGAAAACAGAAAATTGTTTTCAGAAATACAAGCCAAGCAAGTCCTCCTCAGTGTATTTTTTTTATTATTATTATTTTAAGATAATTTTAGTTTAATAACACTTTTATTCATAAGATTGTTTCCTTGTGAAATTGTTGTCATCGTTATTTTTAATTATTTAACTTCTTAAAATTAATTTTGATAATCTTTATTTTATATTTCTTTTTTGGTAACTTTTTCTGTCTATTTATAGTATTATCGCAACAAGTTTTCAATTTGATTTGGCAGGTATGTCTTAATTATTTCAGTTCACCATCTCTTTCTTCACGCGTATATAAAGGTATGTTCATTCAGAGCGGTGAGCGGTGTGAGAGATGTGTTGGAGGTGGTGGTCCTGGTGGATGATCAATAGTA
Organism: Cornus suecica; assembly: GCA_963922005.1. Lineage (NCBI taxonomy): Eukaryota > Viridiplantae > Streptophyta > Magnoliopsida > Cornales > Cornaceae > Cornus > Cornus suecica. The sequence goes on from OY998238.1 coordinate 26,693,008, forward strand.
GATCACTCTCACAATCTGTGACTGTTTGACAGTGCAAAAGTGCAGTATATTTGTCTTATGTGTGTATGTATGTATGTATGTATATATACATATACATATATCTATAGAAAGTGAGGGTCATTTTCAAGCGGTAATCACGCAAGAGGTATGAGTGTTTCATCTTGGACCCATTCTTGAATCTGGTATGGTACGGTGGGGGTGTGATTTGTACCTTAGACCGGTTCAATCCAAATTCAACTCTTTTTTCATCGAATTATGTTGCATTTTTTAGAACTTTTAATTCAATTAGGAAGTAATTTTCAGTTTGAAATTTCAAATAGAATTGAACAATTGAATCATCTTATGGTTACAGATCACCAACTAATTTTCAACACCATACATATATGTATCAATTTCAATGTTAATTCCTATTAGCCTCGAATAATACATTTCAAAAGCAAAATAGTGTGGATTTTCCCCTCGTTAAATCCCATGGGCCAATAGATAGAATAGTGACATAATGCTTAAATTAAAAACTTCTAATCTTGTCAAGATTTGTAATGTGTTTTGTTTTCGATGTTCGTTGTGTTTATGATTATGTTTTTCAAGGGTAGTTGTAGTTAAAAATAGAAGTTTTTGTTGTGGAATATTTTTAGTTAAATAAATTTATATCTCTTTTAAGTTTGTATCAAAAATATTTCAAGTAAGCAATGCCAAAGCATTAAAGACAGCGATTTGGTGTGTTTTCATTTGTTTATTGAAATATTATAACTATTCATGTAATTGTACCAACCAAAATAAACCACATCTACTTCAGATTAGTTTCAAACCCCAAATAAAAACAACGCGCATGTCAAACGGGCCTTTAAGTGAAACTTCCAAACTTGTACAAAGCTTGTCTCAATTTTTTATTTCTCCACTATTTTATTTTATCAAATTCAATGGTATCGGTCAATGTTATAAGTTGCTAGATAACAAAAAGATTTTCCATTTTTTCTCAAAACATTTTATTTTGGTTGGTTTGGTGGTCACATTTTCATTCATCATACCAATTGAATTTTATATAAGCCATGGCCGAATCATGAGGTTTTTATGTTGCACAAATCTATATAGTACAAAACATATATTTTTTCGACCAACAATGATTAGTAGGAGAATATATCAGAATGACGCTCTGAAATAGTAACACTACACCTAACCTAAAACAGATATATTCCGTAGCAAAATAAACATTAATAAAAGTACATATATGTAGTTACAAAATAATGGAAGATGCCACATAATGTGTGTGAGTACAAGTATTGACTAAGAGTTCCCAACAATATTTTTAAACTTTTGCCCCTCCACCTTTGTTTTGAAAGAAGGACATAAATTAGACATCAAAGAAATGAAACCAAACCCCATTTTGATATTATATATATATATATATATATTTTTTTTTTTTTGGAAAAGCATTTTGATTCTATATTCTACTTATATACATTTGTAAGTAAATGAGTTACTTCTCCTGGCCAAACAAACAAGTGTGAATTTAATGCAAAACATTATTATGACGTCAATGTAAATGGTTGACTCAAAATTATTTATTATTTATCTGGTTACTTTGCAAAATCCACATTTGACAAAAAAAGCTAGTAAAATAATGGGTTATTATATAAAAAAAAACCCTATGGTTTCCAAATTGTTCCAAAAAACCCCTTATGATTTCCAATTTAATCAAATACCCCCCTACCCTCTATAAGATTACAAAAATACCCTTCAAAACTCTAATTTAAAACTTCAGCCTCTTATGGGTTGTTCATGTGATTATACACTATAATTAGAGCAAAGCCTTTTTATTCACAAGGGTTGCATCAAGGAAAGCGATACACAACTGGTTCCAAACATGACAGTCCTCTACAGTTGTGAGAATTCATTCAAAGGGCATATATGCACAGATAAAAGGACAACAGCAATGAAAAGTGAATCTGGAAAGAATTGATAATATAAGAAGCTAACATTGAGTAAATGATGATAGAAAAGTATTTGAGACAAATTAGAGAAGCTAATTGACAACTTTACAACATCAATTACCCTATTCCCTTTTATACTAAGAAAAAAAAAATAAGATAAAAGGAAAGCAAATAAAAAATAGAAAAAATTACAATGTAAAAAGGAAGACAGAAAAAGGGGAACAATAGGAATAATAAACATTATCAGTTTCCCCAGTTGGTCTGTTTCTTTACTTGTCCAAGTGCCATTACCTCTTTCAACACCAGGCAGACTTTATCTGCTATGCACCCGCCGGTAATGTCCTCTTGCTGTTTCAATTTTTTCTGCATATCTACAAGTTTGAGTATGAAGGCAACAACACCAAAAGTTACATTACAGTCATATAAATCAGGCCAGCATCAAAATTTAACACATGTCAATACATAAGATTCAGATCATATGCAACATGTATATTGTGCCGTTGGGAAACAGGGGATATTTGTTTGCGAAAAATATGCATATATTCTCTCATTCTTTCCACATTGGATTGGATTTTAGACAGCTATTAACCAGGTTAATTCAGAGTTAAATTAAAGTAAGTTCATCAACAGGTAAAGTGCAATATAAATAAAGGTACGATTTTGGAAAAAAAAAATCCCAGTTGATGACCTCCCCTAAAAGAATGGTTCACATCCAAGAGGAGTCAAACCTTTGACCTGATGATTCATGAGGCACCAGGGCCAAGTGATTTACCCACTTGCGCCAACCCCCTAGGAGTTATTGAAAATTTGTGTTCCATTCCAAGACACGACTGGTATATTATAGCAGATAAGGCACACCTTATGAATATAAGGTTTAAAATGCTTACCAAGCTATATCTTATCAAAATCATCATCAAACCCATCATTTCCATCATCTGAAATATCAGAAATATTATCAGTACATAGCAATGTAAAGCCAATTAAAATTCAACAAGCCTAACTACTGTTCCGAGTCTAATTCTCCAACATATATAAAATTGTAACTAAATACCTTATGCTTGACTGAGCTGCATATCTAACTACTGTATAACAAGCCTAACATAATCAGTAAAATCTCACACCATAGCTATAGTTAAGTGCCAATGAACAGGCCAGTCCTTTTGTTAACACCTGTTGCTCACAGAATAACGTAATTTTATAATATCAATTTTTCATGTTATTTTCATCTAGAGTCCAGGTTTTGATAATGAACAATTTTAAGTTCTCGGCAGAGCAGTTAAAAAAGGAGATATTTATGCAACCTTTATGGCACCATGAAGGCATATACAAAGATCAAGGAGGCAATTCATCAACTTGAATTGCACCAAGCAGCATGATCACATCGTTCATGGCAAAAACTTCGCATCCTTTCTTATTATTATTCTCTCTTTTGAAGAAATAAAAAGCACACGCTAAAAAGTCAACAAGCATCTGTAGTATACCTGGTCCCTCATCACTATCACCAGCGTCTCCCAGTAGAAAGACATCCAAATCCTGTTCGGTGGGCTTCTTTTTCTGATCCACTCCCTTCACCTCTGTTTTAGAAGTTGTCCCAACTGTGGAAGTTTCCTCCTTCACTGTGTCCTCTTTCACTTGGTCATCAGATTTTTTTAGCTTTGCCTCTTCCATGTAGCGCTTTTCATATCTAAAACCATCAGATAAAAATAAACTCTACGTATTTGCGTGTGAAAATGCATGCACGCACAACACATACACTGGCAATGGCAAACAGTTATTTCGACAGTTGTAGATCCAAATTGCCTTAATGTGTCCAATAATTTAGGGATAAATAGTCCAACATGAACAATTTATTCCTGAGAGAGTACTAATCCAGATAAACTTGTGAAGATGTTCACAAGTAAATAGGCTTATAAGGGATAACCACACAGGAAGTGCCTACAAAGGATTGAAGAAAAAAACAAAAAAAAAACAACAAAACAAAATTTCTTACGCAAAATGCTGGAAACAATGATCTTTCATGTAAAGCAAATATCGTTCACCAAACAAAATGACCTTGAGACCTCTGTTAATAGTTCAAATAATATGCGAAATAAAAAACCATGTAACCAATATTTTGGTAATCCAATAAGTTTACATTTATCAACCAGGATTGAAAGCAATAAGCAGATGCCTTCCGCAGACAAAACAAATGGAATACTAGCAAAATGTATCAATTAATAGAAGTAGAAAGGAAAAAAAGATGCTCTTATGTTGTTTCCATTAGAGAATGAGCTGGGTCTTCCAAAATTTCAGGGACAAAACCAATCCATCCATCAAACTTGGAATTGATTATCTATAATCCAGTCTACGCTATTTATTCTCCCAAATCTGTGTATTTGGAAGAACAAACCTATTAAAGGCACCACCTATGGATCTAAAGAAGTAAGAACACCTATCAAATTAACTTGGATTATTAAGAGACTGAAAACCTTTCAATTCAATAGCACAAAAATAAATAATTTCCCATAGGATAAGCTACTTACGGAGTCACATGACTGTTGACTAGAATAAAATATATCCTCCAAAACTTCCTTTCTTTCATCACACGGGGGCATAACTGATATCTTAACTTTGAGATTTCCTGCAGCATATTACTCCTATTGTTAGAGAACAGTAATTTTGAAGCACAGCTAAAAGCATTGTAGCAAGCAAGTACAAAATCTACACTATGAACTTGGTAATGTATGGAAGATATGCAGAATGAATTAACAATGCAGGTTCAAACACCAAATCTTTGTAAGATTAGTATAAACATATTATGTCATGTTTGGTATGTAGGAATAGAATGCTCATTCATTCCATTCATTTGTTTGGTATGTCTTGTTGAACGAGAATGGTCATTCCCAATAACGAAAATCCATTCCTTGGAATGAAAAACCATTCCATTAGTAAACCCATAGAATGATCATTCCATTCCTTAAAGAATACTTTTAAAACATAAAATGACTAAAACAACCCTTTCACATTTCAAGTAAACAAACCACTCCCACCCCCATCACCTTCCGCCACTGCCGCCGCCACGATCACCTCCATTGTTCGCCACTACTATTTCCGTTACCTTTCACCATTTTTTGTAAAAAAATTACGAAGTAATATTATTTAATTAAAATTATATATTTATCATTAAGAGGGGTATTTTTGAAAATATTTCTTTTAAGTTCATTCCATTCCTAAATAACTTTATATTTACAACCAAATAATAGAATGAGAATGATTATTTCATTCCATTCCCACTTGTACTCCATTCCATTCATGCATACCAAACATAGCCTTACTATCTTTGTCCCAAAATTAGTATCCATTTTTCCAATTTTTGAGTTCCAACATTATTGTTTCACATTGTCAAAGATTATAGAGTATTTGCAAGGGTGTTCCCAGCATACCCTTCATTGGATTACAAATTATAGGGAAAAAAAAGCATATAAGAAAGGACAAAAAACAAAAACTAAAGGTATAATCAATAGCTGTGACTTGTTAATGCATTTTATGTACTTTCCTGGAACAATATTTTTTAACTGGGTAACTATTTAGATGCAGTTCATAGTATCCCATCTACATAAATACACTTGACACTTCTCACCACAATTTTCAGTTTTGATATTAGTACTAAGACAGTGTTACCAAAAGAGCCTCCTGGCTCCAGGCTCATAGAGGCGTAACACTTGGCCCATCGTGCTCCCAAGTGCCCCTTTGACAAAATTTGCGCCTTGATATGGAAGTGGTGTGCTTTAATAGTAAACTGATTTCATTAATGTGTGCATTTGCTGCACTCAGATGCGCGCCCACCTTGCGCCTAGGCTCCAAAGGACTTCTAGCACCTTATTGTGGTACCTTTGATAACACTGTGAAGAGGGAGCATGATAGAACTTATGCCTAGGATATTATGGGCAAATAAACAAATGGGTTATCCATACGAGCATCAACAACCAGAAACATTTTAGAAGGAACGTCCTTTGCAAAAAAGGAGCCAGATCCAAGAAACCAAGAAGGAAATCGCAGGGTAACAACAATATATCCAATGCTAGCGGACCATTAAATAAGAATTCAAACCCAGTAAGATTCTACTTCCACCAAGGCTTCAACACTTTAACAGAATGGAGGCAATACGTAGCTTTTAGTAAAGGATAGCAATAAATACCTTGACGGTCGAGAGTACAAGTTTGGCATGTCTTTCTTGCCACTCCGTAAGATCCTGCCGAACATTTGAGACTGTGGGAATATTTGACATTTCCGAATCATCTGCACATCAACGATAAATCTTAATGATCTGATGAAACATGAGGTAATGGTGATTATCAGCAGAACATATACACATTGCCTGTTCTTTATAGATTATATTGAATCACAATATGTCCACTGCCTAGCACTACGACACGGAATTTAAGCTTCATAATTTACTAGTATAACTCAGTAATATAACACAACACATCTCACAAACAATCAAATTAACAAATGCTTAATAAATAAATAAGATGAATCTAAATACTTCTCTCTGGTAGTCTGTTGAGTCCCCACTAATTCTTTGTTTGGCAAGAAGGATGGAAAAATGGATTGAAGGGAGGAACAAATTGTACAAGAGAGATCACCAAGGAAGGGACGACACCTTCCCTTTTATATATGTTTTATTATCCTATTCCCCACTATACAATTTAAAAAAAATTAACCAGGGATACAGTAATATCATCACTGGCAAAATATACACTTATCATCCTCTTCCCCCAATCCTAAAGGATACCAAGAGGGATGCCTCATCCATCCATCAAATTATCCCCTCCAACACTCACCTTGTGCCAAACAATAAGGGAGGTCAATGTTATTTTCCATATTACAGGGGAGATCCTTCTAATTTTGGCAACCTCAGGGTGGTAAGGTAATTTAGAAATCACACACATCCAGCTCAATAACCAGTTTTGGACCATGCTTAATATATAGGAGCACGACATTTCTTAGTTTTCAAACTTTATTTACAGAAATTATGCCTTACAACTATTTTCTATGCAAATATTGACCAATTGTCACACAAAAACGATTCATTGGGGAAAAGAAACTAATAAATCAAGCATCTACAAGTCACTCTTCAAGGACCTACTCGACTACCAGATTTAGATAGTCATCTTCCTACTTCTAAGCCACAGGTTACTTTCGCCATTTCCAGCATCCCGTAGGAATCTCCGGAGCTTTCCCAACCATTATAACTTTGGTTAATTATTATGCATTCTACCACAATTACATGCATCCATTAATAGCACAGCCCACCAAAAGTATTACTGTACTTGAGACATCCTAATTGAAATATATAGTGCATTTTAGATATGATCTTGATAAAAACGAGTTGATAATTAACTTTGCAAATAAGTAATTGTATAACTAACTTTATGAGTACTCCTTCTATCCCAAACCCAATAACAGTATCAAACTAAAATGTCTGAACCCACGACATCCATCGAACGGCTAGAACTGGAACAATTTTCCATGTATGATTTTTAAAAACTATAAACAACAATAATTAAATAAGTTATATCTTTCACTCATTTCTCAACCTCAATCTAAAGAACAGTGTCCTGAAAAGGTAGGATTACAATGAACTCACGTTATCAACCTAAACTATTTAAAGAATAACATTATAAGGAGAAACAAAATTCATAGCTTGTAAATTACTTATCAAAAAATAAATAAAAAATTCATAGCTTGTAAATTCTATCAAAGATATGCAGAAGGATTAACTTGACCAGATTACATAAATAAACCAAATTTGCACAGGAGTGTTCATATCATGTGAAGATCTACACAACAAAAACCGTCGCACATACGAGAATAAGCCATGTATACAGCAGGAGCACATAAAAATAATAATACAAATACATTACAAAACATGTTATAAATAAGTCTGGCTCATTTCATCCACATTATCATGAACAAAGTAAGTTTTGATCATTTTTTTTTATCTATATTACATGAGAAAACTCACTAATATGTAGCTAAGAACTAGATGAGTGTTTTAAGACTTCTTAATTTTGTTACAATTAACTTATAATACATTTTAAAATTACAATAACCACTCACATTGCGGTTCCTTTGATTCTCAACGCAATTGGTAGCATAATTCACAAGAACTAAGATTCAAACAACTAGTTCCTAACAATTTACTACACTTTCTCAGCAACCAAACACAGAAACGAAAAAACAGAAACAGAGAGAAAGAGCGGATCCAGTACCTTCCAGCGGAAAATCCTCAAACGTATTCAGGGTAATCTCCTTCACGAACTCCCTCAACTCATCCGTAACCCCGAACTTCTCCAGATCCACCACCTCCGCCTCCGCCTCCGCGTCTCCGACCGACGAGAGCGCGGCGGAGCGCTTGATCTCCTCGGCGCGCTTTAGTGCCTCGGCCTTGAACTGTTCGGCGCGCTTGGACGCCTCGGCAGCGATCTCCTTGGAGCGCTTGGACGCCTCGAGCGTGATCTCCTCGGCGCGCTTGGACGCCTCGGCGGCGATCTCCTTGGAGCGCTTCGACGCCTCGGAAACGAAATCGGAGATCTTGGAGGAGCTGATGTTGAGGTCCTGAGAGCGTTTCGCGGCTTCTTCCGCGAAGCTTCGAGCTTTTTGCCACAGATCCATGGCGTCTTTGGCGCTCTGAGATTCTGCTGATACACACACACATGTGTGTGATGACTATGTGAGAGACGATAATGGGGACGGGACGGGACGGGACGGGAGGTGGGATTGGCTGCGTTCGTCGTACGTTTAGGCTTGGAAGCGCGGTTTCTGATGCAGCCACGTGGTCAGTTGACTATACCATGTCAGCAATCAATTAATATAGGATTAACTTCATTTACACCCCTAAGGTTTACCTTAACTTCAATCACATCCTCTCATATTTGAATATCTTCAATTACACCCCTTCAAGTTTGAAATTCTTATCATTTACACTCCTGACCACTTTTGGGACTAAAATGCCCTTACCCAAAGACCCACTATCCCTATTCCTAAATATATATATAAATTTCAAAATATATATATATAATTCAAAAATATATATATAAAATTCGAAAATAATATATAAAATTTGAAATATATATATAAAATTCGAAAATATAATTAAAATTCGAAAAATATATATATAATTTGAAAAATATATAAAATTCAAAAATAATATATATAATTCAAAATATATATAAAAATTCAAAAAATACACATAAAATTCAAAATATATATATATAATTCAAAATTAATATATAAAATTCGAAATATATATATATATATATAAATTTTTATTTTTTTGAAAATAATTTTATATATATATTATTTTTTCAAGCCATCATGGAGAAGCAAATGATGGTGTCACTTAAAAAGTTCAATCTAGACCATTTAGATTACCAATAGATCTTATGTGTTTGCTTGATGTTATACTGAAATAAAGGTAGTTAAAGGACAACTGTATCATTTGCCTTCAAATAATCAAAGTCTTCATGGTTTATGTGTGCACCTGACACCATTGGTTGGAACTTAAGTGTATTAGTCTCACACCTCCTTTTCTCTACTGCGTATTGTATACCCTTACCATTTATTTTTTTGAAAATAATTTTATTTATATATTTTTTGAATTTTATATATATTTTTTGAAATTTATATATTGTTTTTGAATTTTATATATTATTTTTGATTTATATATATTTATTTATTTCAAATTTTATATATTATTTTTTGAATTTTATATATTTTTCGAATTATATATATATATTTCGAATTATATATATATTTTTAGGAATATGGATAATGAGTGTTTGAGAATAGAGATAGTGAGTGTTTGGGTAAGGGCATTTTAGTACCAAAAGTGATCAAGGGTGTAAATGATGAAAATTTCAAATAGAAGAAGATGTAAATGATAAGAATTTTAAATATGAGAGACTGTAAATGATGAAAATTTTAAACATGAGGCACTGAAGTTAATCATTAATATATTGACTGGAATTTGTATGCTATTGGTGTTGACCAAAATATACGTGCGACCGACACTTGAATCTGCAAGAGTGTGTGTGAGATAAGAGTGATTTTTATTGCAAGTAATTAAGGGAGTGACACATTTTTTAGACTCAACACGAATGTGTTTTGACTTTAACTGTGTTTGAGTTATTATGGTGTGAACGTGATTAATTTTCAGTTAATTAACAGTCGATTATTCGGGTTTAATTAAAAAACTTAATGGGTTTTTGAATTTAAATATCTAATTAATATCAAATTAAATATGAAGTTAATTTAACTCATTTCAACGTAAAATGATGATGGATAGCCATAAGTTTCGAGCGTGGTAGGTGAGCAAGGACAGATTAGTAAAAGGAATTGGTTATTGCTTTTAAATGTGAGTTCGTCATAATGTTAAAGAGTGACTGTAATGATAATATGAGAGTGTATTTTGCAACAAGTCGATCTAATTTCTACTATTACTTTCCTTTTCTTTTTTGTATGAATTTCTAAAGGGTCAGTTCCGCAACACGCCGAATTGGAGTATGGAATTTGGAATTTGGAGTTCCAATTCTAAATTTATTGTTCTGATGCAACAAAATATTTTAATATTGGAATGCAATTTCAATTTCAAATACACAAATTCTACAATTTGAATTTCACATGAATATTCGTGATTTTCAATTCTAAATCTTCTCCAAATCTCAATAAATATTCACTCTCTAATAACTAATTTTTCACAATTGCAAACATTACATATATATTCACAAAGATATATATATATATAAATATACATACAAGCGCTTATATATACAAACATATATACACTCATGATATATATATATATACAACTATGAATGCACATGCATATACATAAATCCAAATATATTTACATATCCACATACATACATATATGTATATCACATGCACTTACATATATACACACACACACATATATATATATTCATAGTTTCATACTTATATTTACGTACTTAAATGTATTTATATTGTCTAATTTAATTCAAGATTTGTGTTATTTTACATTCAAATTATGTTTAGGATTTAAATACATATTTAAATTGGGTTTGAGATTGAAATCTAATCACACTTGAATTCTAAAACTTATCCGCACATTGTATTTGAAATTGCCTTGGTGAAATTGTAATTACATAAAATTGTAACTCCAATACAATTCTAAAACCGCGCAACCGATTAGACCCAAAGTTTATTTCTTCCCGTTGGAATATGCTAAAGCTTATTGTATTGTGAATTAATCTTTCAGTTGTTGTTCAAAGCCTTCTGGGAAAAAGAAAAGGTATATTATAAGATTTTGAACTCTAGGTATGTCAACTTATTAATTTGTAAGTTTCTTATGTAATATAAAATGCTTTAGTACATATACTTATATACCTATATTGAATCCAATCTATCTTTATTCTATGCTTAAATTTGACATGACGAGCTAGTATTGTTGTTGGTGTTAGGGTTTTTATACTCGCTCAAGATCGAACCAAAAAATACACACAAACAATTGCAATCAAAATTACACACCGACACAGAGATTTATACGTGGTTCAATCAAATCAGCCTACGTCCACAGAGAGTACCAAAAATCACTATTAATGAGAGGATTACAATATGACAATTAATAGATCAACAACGCATACAGTGTTTCACTCACACATGTATCACTCACCCAGTGTTTTACTCACACCAAGAAAAATACCAATATGTATTTTTCTCTTCTCTCTCTTTTCTGTGTACTCTCTGGTACCGACCTATTCTGGCTTTCACTCTGGTACTGGCATATTCTGTGTCTCTGGTAGTGGCCTATTCTGGCTCTCTAGTACTGACCTATTTTGGCTCTCTGGTATTTTGGTACCGGCCTATTCTGGCATTCTCTGGCACACCAAATACAATAGGTTACACCTATATTTATAGGAGATATAGAGTGGTGAAATAGACAGTTGGTATCTAAAACCAATTCCAATCAGGAGTCTTCAAGATGGTAGTATCATATTGATAGGTGCTCAAAAGTATCCATTTTAAGCCCCTATCCTATTGTTGTTACGTCTTTACAATTCATTATTCGGTATTTTTATGTCGTTTGTGTGTTTAAGCATGTTTCAGGAGTTTAATGAAGATTACGAGCTAATTTTAGTGAATTAACTAGAAAAGTGCTTGTGTCTATCCAAAAAAGAGAGCAAAAGAGGTGTTTTCAAGAGAAAAGTGTCTCCCGGAAGGCGAAAACGTCATTTTTCGGAGCCGCAACTTTAAGAATCATACCGAGGGAATCGAGGATGTTCAAATGGAGCAATTATCAAGAAAAGTGGTTTCCGGGGGTTTTGCTACGCTTGACCTATGCTTAAGTTGCAAAAAGTGGCCAAAAAGTGAGTTTCTACGCTTGTCCCTACGCTTGAAGCGTAGGTGCGGAATGCTACAGTATTTTTAACACAAAATTTTAGTCAACTTTGGGAGCTCATATCTTGGTCAAAAAATGTCTAAATGGGGTGATTCTTGAGCCTATCATCAAGAGCTTGAAATCAGTTTTCCAACGATATATTACATGCCTCATCAAATCTGTGTAGCTCCAGATATGATCAAAAGAGTGAGAGGTGTCCTGCAAAAAAATCTGGAAATTTTAGATTCGGGCCAAAATCCTATTTTGACCCAGATTGATCCGTTTTGACCCAGATGATTTTAAGTTCGACCTCAACACCTCTGTTAGTCACTAAAATACCCTAGAGGGGGGGGGGGGGGTGAATAGGGTTTTAAAAATAATTTCTAACTCCTTTTTATTCTTACTAGAACATGCAACAAGGTTCAATATTAATTTACAAGGTAAAATATGCAATGAATGATTTCACTTAAATTCAACAAGCTCTTTACCACAATATAAATTAAACATGCATGAACATAAAGTAAAGAGATAGAGATAGAGATATTGACACCGTGATTTTTACGAGGTTCGGTAACTCCTACTCCTCGGCTCAAATAATCCCCTTCCTTGAGACTTTCCCAATCCTCACACTATGGCTCATCCTTCAATAGGTGGAATAACAAAACCTTTACAAAAGAGCTAACTAGCTCTTCACACAATCAAGAGAACAATCCTCCCTTGATACAATGGGCTTCACTCACCCAAGATCACAAATTTGTGTATGTAATCAATATATCACTCAAGAAACAAAAACACTCAAAACCCTAAGGTTTTTATGGATGATAGATCAATATAAGCTCAAGTGTTTTTAGGTGATATTTCAAGAACTCAAGATATATATATTCTCACAATATATTTTCAATAAGAGAATAGGCTCAAGGCTTGAGTTTAAATCTTCAAAATGATAAGAGTGAAAAGCGAGATTTTGCTATCAAAAGATTTTTCAGAAGATGCTTGAGAGAAAATTAGAGATGAACAATATTTGGAAAAATTTCTCACACAAGAACCTTAGCATTTTTAATCCATATCTCTTTCTTTATATAGTGAACACTAAGGTTTGGAGAGTGTGTCTCACCCTAGACAATATGGAGAGTAAGACCTGAAAATCTGCAAGCAAAATCATTTTTTTTTTGGCAAAAATATTGTTTAGAAATACTTTTCCTTAAAATCCTGAAGCACCCAGTCGACTGCCTACCGGCACCCAGTCGACTGCCTCCATGCTTAGATTTAAAATATTTTTCCCAACGGCTAGGGTCAGTCGACTGCCTCAAGAAGGCCAGTCGACTGCCTCATGAGTCAGTCGACTGCCTTGGACAGGCCAGTCGACTGCCTCAGGCAATCAAAAATGTTCGAAACTCTCTGGTCCAGTCAGTCGGCTGGGTCCTTAACTGCCAGTCGACTGGTCACAGTCAGTCGACTGCCTCATGCAGTTAGAATGTTTTATAACTCACTGGTTCATCCAGTCGGCTGGGTCCTTAAGGGCCAGTCGACTGGGTCACAATCAGTCGACTGCCTTGGACAGGCCAGTCGACTGGGTGACTCCAAAAATTGTTTTCAAGGTCCGTTTTTGATCCGTTTGAGTTCGTTTGATTAATTACTTGAGCTTATAAGATCAATCAACGCATAAGATACCTTGTTACAATATTCTCACCCCAACCTATCTACCCCAGGTCTTGAGTCCAGCTTTTGTTCTTTCTTTGATCTTTTTGTCCTTCTTCGAGTTTGCGCTTGAGTTTCCTTATCGCTTGTTGCTTTAGCGATCTTCCCGAAACATTTACCTGTACTTGCTGAAACACTTAGCTCAAAGCCATATTAGTACCAAACACGGTTTTGAATGTTTTGTTAATATCAAAATAAGATTTATTGCTTGAAATGGAATTTCAAAGCCAACAATCTCCCTCTTTTTGATGTTGACAAAACATTTCGTGTTTGCTCATAATTGGTAAAGTATCAAGTGATACTCCCCCTCAATGTGTGCATCTTTCATTTTTATTTTCATGTTCCCCCTTAGGAAATAAATTTTGCAATTTGATATTCATTTACGTAATGCATTGAAGAAAAATAGAAACAACATTTTTCAATTAATAATTGCAAGATCGGTACATGTTGTTTTACTACTACACATTACAAAATAATAAAGCATAGAAATAAAACTAAAGATAACATAAACAACACACATGGTAACGTCCTATGCTACGCAAAATGGACCTATGGCCAACACAAACAACCTAAACATTCTCCCCCTTTGACGACATCAAAAAGGCGGAGGGTCACGGCGAAGTGCATCCATGGCGGTGGTGAGGCGGTCGATCTTGTCCTCAAGGCGCTTCATGTCCGCGGCCGTCTGCTTTTGGGCCTCCTCATTGCGCTTCACGATTTCCAAGATTTGGGTAAGAGTTTCGGGATTACCCCCGAACCCAAAATCCGGAATATCGAAATCGCTACCAAGAGACGGAAATGAGGAAGTCGGAGCATCCGGACGAGGTGCCTCGAGACGAGGAGCGTCGGGACGAGGAACAGAAGGACCGGCTTGGTCCGCAGGAGGGGCAGCCCTAAGAGAGACCAACACTCCATCAGCATTTTTGCCAATGTGCATTTGCTTGAGATGAGTGCGGTCCAGAAAGATTGGATTGTGCTCCGTAGGCTCGTCAGCAAGTGGCACACCGTTCCGACCGAGAAGATAGGATAAATGGATAGGAAAAATAAGTGCGCCTTTCTTCTTGTGGCACTCGAGGATTGCCGATATGAAGAGGAAGGCAAGATTGACCTTCCGACCGGTCATGACACAGGAGACAAGGAAAGCTTCCATAATCGACACAAGACTCCGGCTTCCGGACTTGGGCAAAATGGAATACGTGATAATGTTGTGCACAAGTCTAGCCTCGGGAGTAAGCGAGGAAGAAGGAAACTCAGCAATGGCGGTGGTTGTTTTATTCACAGAAATAGCTCGAACTGCTTCGAGAGGATCGAAATCACTCGAAGAGTACCAAATAGATGGGCAGTAATAGGAGATACCGCCAGGAGGTAGCCGAAAAATAGTATTGAGTACTGCTTCGGTGATCTTAACAGAGACGCCTCCAACATTGGAGCTAAGCAGGGTGGAGATAAGGCGTGGTTGAGAAGGATTCACCAGATTGGTGTAGAATGCTTTGACAGCCCTCGGGTAGAGCGGAACATCGAGCGAGAGAAAGAAATCCCAACCCATATTTTGAAAAAGATTGAACGTATTAGCGCCAATCTCTTCGCACAAGGGTTGAGTCACAATGCGACTCCGAGCAAATTTTCGATGAAGGAACTGAGTTTCGAAAAGACGAACACTGTCTTAATCACCGAGAAGAGCAGTCAGAGACATCAGACCAGATTCAGATTCGGAATTAGTGTCCTCGTGAACAGGAGACGGAGGTGGAGGAGGTGCAGCCGAAGAGCTTCCACCCCTACGGGCGCGTTTCTTGAGGCGCACGACATTAGGAGCCATGAGAGAGATGAGAATTAAGAAGATGGGAAGCATTTTGAGAAGAAAAACGAAAAGAAATGGTGAAAACAGAGAGGGAGAAGTGAAACTGAAAAAAATATATATATATGGATATATATATGGAGATATATAACTGAAAATGAAGAGGGGAGTGGTGATGATGGATGAGAGGATCGTGGTGTAGTGGGAAAGTGGTTTAAAGATGAGTAAATGGCGTGAAGAAGAGAAGAAATGGGAGAGATCGTGGAGAGAGTGGAGAGAAGACGAAGAGAAAGAAGAAATAAAAACAATGTTCGCGCAGAGGCAGTTGACTGGCCATATGGAGACAGTCGACTGGCTCATGACCCAGTCGACTGGCCAATGTAGGCAGTCGACTGGCTGAAGATAGTTAAAAACACAAAAACTCACTGGTTGATCCAGTCGACTGGCCGTATATGAGGCAGTCGACTGGCCCTAAAAAAAAATTTTTAATTTTTTTTTTAAATTTTGAAAGCGGAGAACGTGGACGAGAATTTGTGAAAATTAACTGATGACTTCAAAATCCATGGCCATTCATAAGTCCCTACGAATTTTTGAAAATGGTTCATCCGAGAGGGGTTTAGTAAAAATATCCGCTAATTGATTCTTAGTGTCAATAAAAACCAATTCAACGTCGCCTTTAGCTACGTGATCCCGTAAAAAATGATGCCTAATCTCTATGTGCTTTGTGCGAGAGTGTTGAATAGGATTATTTGAGATACAAATAGCACTAGTGTTATCACATTTAATAGGTACGCGATTGAAAACAAGCCCAAAATCAAGTAATTGTTGCTTAATGTAAAGAGTTTGAGCACAACTACTACCGGCCGCAACATATTCGGCTTCAGCCGTAGATAAGGCAACCGAATTTTGCTTTTTACTTGACCATGAAACTAACGAGTGACCTAGAAAATGACATGTACCGCTTGTGCTTTTCCGATCAACTTTACAACCCGCAAAATCGGCATCCGAATAACTTGTGAGATCAAGTGTAGTACCACTTGGATACCAAAGTCCTAAGTTAATCGTCCCGTTAAGATAGCGAAAAATACGTTTTACGGCTAGCAAGTGAGATTCTTTGGGACAAGATTGAAAGCGAGCACATAAGTATACACTAAACATGATATCCGGTCTACTAGCAGTTAAATAAAGTAAACTTCCTATCATGCCTCTATATTTAGTAATATCAACACATTTCCCATTTTCATCTTTATCGAGTTTAATAGAGGTACTCATGGGAGTGATGGCATGTTTGGCTTCCTCCATACCAAATTGCTTTAGCAAATCTTTAGTATACTTAGATTGGCTAACAAATAAGCCATCCAAGCTTTACTTGATTTGCAACCCTAAGAAGAAGTTAAACTCACCCATCATACTCATTTCAAATTCGTTTTGCATGTTAGATGCGAAATCCTTGCAAAGGGAAGTGTTTGTTGATCCGAATATAATGTCGTCAACATATATTTGGATAATCAACAAATCATTCTTGACAGTTTTTGTAAATAGAGTGGTGTCAACTTTGCCTTTAGAAAAACCTTTTTGAAGTAGAAAGTCACTAAGCCGTTCATACCAAGCTCTAGGAGCTTGCTTTAACCCGTACAAAGCTTTAGATAATTTGTAAACATGATTTGGAAAACGTTCATTTTCAAAGCCGGGTGGTTGTTTCACATACACTTCTTCATCTATAGTTCCATTTAGAAAAGCACTTTTGACATCCATTTGATAGAGAATGAAATTTCTAGATGATGCAAATGCAAGAAGCATTCTAATTGCTTCTAATCTAGCTACGGGTGCAAAGGTTTCATCATAGTCAATGCCTTCCTCTTGATTGTAACCTTGAGCTACCAATCTTGCTTTATTTCGAATAATCACTCCATTTTCATCCTTTTTATTTCGAAAAACCCATTTAGTGCCTATTATAGTTTGATGTGTGGGTTGAGGGACTAAATGCCAAACTTGATTGCGTTCAAATTGATTTAGTTCCTCTTGCATAGCCATGATCCAAGAATCATCACATTGAGCTTCGTGGAAGTTCTTGGGTTCAATATTGGACACAAAAGCCATGTGATTGCATAAGTCTCTAAGTTGAGATCTTGTGCTAACACCTTGTGAAGGGTTTCCTATGACTTGGTCAAGAGGATGGTTGTGCACAATCCTCCAAGATTTAGGAATGGAGCAAGTCAAGTCATCATTTGATTGATCTCCAACTTTACTCTTATCCATTTGCCTACTTGACGAGTTGGAGATATTGAGATTATTGAAATTATCCTCAATTCCTACAACTTCATCATCATCTAGGTCAACTCTAGGTGAGGGTAGAGGTGGTGATTCATCAAAAACAACATGGATAGACTCTACCATGGTTAAAGTCCTTTTGTTAAAGACTTTAAAGGCTCTACTTGTTGAGGAATAACCTAAGAAAATTGTTTCATCCGATTTGGAGTCAAATTTTCCCAAGTTATCTTTATCATTTAAAACAAAACATTTACAACCAAATACCTTGAAATAACCAATATTGGGTTTCCGACCATTCCACAACTCATACGGAGTTTTACCCAATTTCATTCGAATTATAACTCTATTTATGACATGACAAGCGGTATTTACCGCTTCCGCCCAAAGACTTCGGGGAAGGTTGTGTTCATTTAACATAGTTCTAGCCATTTCTTGTAAAGATCTATTTTTCCTTTCAACTACCCCATTTTGTTGAGGAGATCTTGGAGCCGAGAGATCATGAGATACACCAAATTCATCACATAATTTCTCTAGATCTTGATTGTCAAACTCTCTACCCCTATCACTTTTAATTTTCTTGATTTTCAAATCTTTTTCATTTTCAATGACTCTATAAAATTTATCGAGAATGGAGTGAGTTTCATTTTTATGAGCAAGAAAGTAAACCCAAGTAAATCTAGAGTAATCATCTACTATAACAAGTACATAGAGTTTCCCGGCCAAGCTAGCCGTTCTTTCCGGACCAAAGAGATCCATATGAAGTAACTCTAAGGGTCGAGAAGTGGTGATATCTTTCTTTCTCTTAAAAGAAGATTTCACTTGCTTACCTATTTGACATGCACTACATATTTTATCTTTTGAAAAATTAGTCTTCGGGAGGCCTTTGACTAATTCATTTTTAGACAAACGTTGGATGAGGTCCATACTAGTATGTCCTAAGCGTCTATGCCATAACCAACTATTTTCACTCGATGTGACAAAGCACTTAACATCTTGTTCATTTAATTCACATAGCAACATAGTATATAAATTTCCGTTTCTCTTTGCATTGAACAATTGCTTTCCGTCTTTCTCAACTATGCATGCATTTGACCGAAAGATAACATCATAACCTTTGTCACAAAGTTGGCTAATACTAAACAAGTTATGCTTTAAACCATCAACTAAAAGTACGTTATCTATAGCTAGAGAGGAATATATACCAATAGATCTGATTCCAACAATTTTGCCTTGTGAGTTATCTCCAAAAGTAACGTTTCCTCATTCATAAGATTTTAAGGACATGAATTTCGATTTGTCCCCCGTCATGTGCCTTGAACATCCGCTATCAAGAAACCATCTTTCTTTTGAGGCGGTCTTCAAGCACACCTACAAAACAACGTTACGTGACTTTTATTGGTACCCAATCTATTTTGGGTCCATTTTGGTTAGAAAGAGATGTAATAGTTCCTTTCGGAACCCAAATTGATTTAGTTACCAAGTTTTCTTTAGCACGTAGAGATGTAATAGTTCCTTTTGGAACCCAAAACATTTTTGAAACAATTTTCTTCTTCTTTCTTAGAAAACATGCATTTGCTTTGTGACCTCTTTTCTTGCAATAGTAGCATGAAACATGATTGTGATCAATAGAAGTTGAGCATGAAGATTGTTTTGAAAAAGTATGCTTTAATGATTTTCTTTTCTTCAATAAAAGTGCATCTTTGTTGAATGCATCATATCCTAAGCCGCATTTGTCAAAAGAGTTTCTTTGTCTTCCTAGCATGATGCTCAAGTTTTCTTTTCCTTTTGTGAATTTTGCTAAGATGTTTATTTGATCATCAATGGTCTTCTTCAACAAAATATTTTCCTCTTCTATCTTCATACTTTTGTCATTAGTTGCATTTACATCAACTATGGTGTGGCAAGTGGAATTACATGAAGATTTAGATTTCTTGAGCAAACTATGTTTTTTTGCTAGTTTTTCAAACTCACCATACAAATTTTCAAATGCATATTGTAATTCATTATGAGAAAATAATAGCTCATCATATGATAAAATGGAATTATCTAATGCATGTAAATTTAAATGTACCTCATCTTCATTTGCCATGAGGCAAAGATTTGCACTTTCCTCACCATTCTCTTCCTCATCCGAATCACAAGAGTCATAATCATCCCATGTTGCATTCATGGCCATTTTGTTTGGCCTTTTATCGTTCTCCTTTTTGGGCTTGAAACACTCATTTCTATTGTGCCCCGGTTTACCACAATTGAAACAAGTAATAGACTCCTTCTTGCTTGTCTCTCCTCTTGGTTCATTGCTCTTTAAGAACCTCCGACCTTTAGCCTTCTTTCATTGAAGAAATCTCTTGAATTGTTGAGTGATCAAGGCAATGTCTTCATCAACCTCTTCTTCGATTCTCTCATTTGCTTCACTTTTAGTTGAAGCTTGCAAGGCTATACCTTTTCTTGGCTTGGCGTCTTCTTCACGAGATTTCAAGGTAATTTCCCATGTCAGGAGTGACCCGAAAATCTCATCAAGACTCATAGTGCTAAGATCATGTGCTTCTTTAATAGCCGTCACCTTCACATCCCATTTGACCGGAAGGCTTCTAAGGACTTTGCGTGCCGCATCGGATCTAGGAACAATTCTACCAAGATGCTTTAGTCCATTCAAAATGTTAGTAAAACGAGACATCATAGAATTGATATTTTCATCTTCCTTCATGGCAAATAATTCATATTCATGCATAAGTATATCAATTTTAGATTCTCTAACTTGAGTAGTTCCTTCATAAGTAACTTCAAGTTTATCCCACATTTCTTTGGCTGTGGAGCAAGTAGAGACTCGATTAAATTCATTTGGACTTAAGGCACAATTTAGATTAACCTTAGCTTTGGCATTAAATGAAATAAGTCTACGCTCATCATTATCCCATTCGTTGGGCAATTTGGGAATGGTTTTTCCATCAACTACTTTGGTAATAGTAAAAGGTCCATCAACAATAACTAGCCAAATTTGATAATCAATAGCTTGAAGAAAATCTATCATTCTAGTATTCCAATAACTATAGTTTGAACCATCAAACCATGGGGGCCTATTGTTTGATTGTCCTTCTACATGAGTGACTATGTTTGAGGCCATGATCGTTCTCTAAGACGGTTAAGTCAAAAACAAGTAGAGATTAGGCTCTGATACCAATTGTTAGTCACTAAAATACCCTAGAGGGGGGGGGGGGGGGTGAATAGGGTTTTAAAAATAATTTCTAACTCCTTTTTATTCTTACTAGAACATGCAACAAGGTTCAATATTAATTTACAAGGTAAAATATGCAATGAATGATTTCACTTAAATTCAACAAGCTCTTTACCACAATATAAATTAAGCATGCATGAACATAAAGTAAAGAGATAGAGATAGAGATATTGACACCGTGATTTTTACGAGGTTCGGTAACTCCTACTCCTCGGCTCAAATAATCCCCTTCCTTGAGACTTTCCCAATCCTCACACTATGGCTCATCCTTCAATAGGTGGAATAGCAAAACCTTTACAAAAGAGCTAACTAGCTCTTCACACAATCAAGAGAACAATCCTCCCTTGATACAATGGGCTTCACTCACCCAAGATCACAAATTTGTGTATGTAATCAATATATCACTCAAGAAACAAAAACACTCAAAACCCTAAGGTTTTTATGGATGATAGATCAATATAAGCTCAAGTGTTTTTTAGGTGATATTTCAAGAACTCAAGATATATATATTCTCACAATATATTTTCAATAAGAGAATAGGCTCAAGGCTTGATTTTAAATCTTCAAAATGATAAGAGTGAAAAGCGAGATTTTGCTATCAAAAGATTTTTCAGAAGATGCTTGAGAGAAAATTAGAGATGAACAATATTTGGAAAAATTTCTCACACAAGAACCTTAGCATTTTTAATCCATATCTCTTTCTTTATATAGTGAACACTAGGGTTTGGAGAGTGTGTCTCACCCTAGACAATATGGAGAGTAGGACCTGAAAATCTGCAAGCAAAATCATTTCTTTTTGGGCAAAAATATTGTTTAGAAATACTTTTCCTTAAAATCCTGAAGCACCCAGTCGACTGCCTACCGGCACCCAGTCGACTGCCTCCATTCTTAGATTTAAAATATTTTTCCCAACGGCTAGGGTCAGTCGACTGCCTCAAGAAGGCCAGTCGACTGCCTCATGAGTTAGTCGACTGCCTTGGACAGGCCAGTCGACTGCCTCAGGCAATCAAAAATGTTCGAAACTCTCTGGTCCAGTCAGTCGGCTAGGTCCTTAACTGCCAGTCGACTGGTCACAGTCAGTCGACTGCCTTGGACAGGCCAGTCGACTGCCTCATGCAGTTAGAATGTTTTATAACTCACTGGTTCATCCAGTCGGCTGGGTCCTTAAGGGCCAGTCGACTGGGTCACAGTCAGTCGACTGCCTTGGACAGGCCAGTCGACTGGGTGACTCCAAAAATTGTTTTCAAGGTCCGTTTTTGATCCGTTTGAGTTCGTTTGATTAATTACTTGAGCTTATAAGATCAATCAACGCATAAGATACCTTGTTACAATATTCTCACCCCGACCTATCTACCCCAGGTCTTGAGTCCAGCTTTTGTTCTTTCTTTGATCTTTTTGTCCTTCTTCGAGTTTGCGCTTGAGTTTCCTTATCGCTTGTTGCTTTAGCGATCTTCCCGAAACATTTACCTGTACTTGCTGAAACACTTAGCTCAAAGCCATATTAGTACCAAACACGGTTTTGAATGTTTTGTTAATATCAAAATAAGATTTATTGCTTGAAATGGAATTTCAAAGCCAACAACCTCTATATATGTAATATACACATATTATATATCAAATATTATGGTTTTGCTTGGTTGGGTGTGAAATTACTAAAAAAGATAATCCTATTCTCCAAGTTAGGGTTACCCTTAGCTTTGCCTATATATACCAAGTTTTGCTACAGAATTTTGGGACTTCTCTACACATAAGTTTTCAGAATATTTTATGGAGATTCATCTATCATTCCAAGGAAGAGCCATTTAAGACTTAGAGATCCAGAGAAAACGACCATGGAGGGCAATTCTACATCAACGATGCAGTCTCCTTCTACCATGAGCAACTAATTCGGTATCTAGGATTTTCTAGCAAAGCCCTAACCAAGTAATGTAGTTCTTTCATTGTTTTCAATTGTAAAGAGGGGAAATTGTTGACCATACTGTGATGATTGTAGTAATTAAGAGACCGTACTGATTTGCAATATAAAATTCTATGTTTGTTATAAATTCTTGTCTTAGATGGAATGAATGTATTATTTTGCACAACTATGATTATTCAATATGAGCAAAAACTCGAATGCTTAATTATGATTTTCTACACAATGGTGATAATGAAACTTGAAACCCTAGGTTGACATAGGTTGTGCCTTAGCGATTTAATATCGACATGTTTTAGTTTATTTTCATGCAGTAGAAGTAGATTAGAGTAGTATAATTGACATGTACTAGTTAGGTCAGTCATAAGATGGGTTGTCGCAATCCGGTTGATGGTACTCTTTTTTGGGATCGTATTTAGTATTTGCGGTACGACCTGATTCACAGTTATGGATCGCCCTCTTGCAATTATTACATTGATAGAACTATATTATGCGATTAGTGGTGGAATGATGAAAACCCTAGTTTTCTCTCTTTCTTGAATCACAACCCAATTTACTTTGCTTTTCAGTTAATTTAGTTAAGATTAGATAATTTGTTTTTTCGACCACCAAAATAAATAATTTTCAGAAATATAATTCAGTGTTTTTGAATTATTAAAGTGAAAATTTTTAGTCTTTGTGGGATTGATATCCCTTACTCAAGCTTTATTATTCTACAATTGATACGTGCGCTTGCGTATGGTAAAACCTATGGCGTCTTTAAGGTGTTGTTTTTAACCACATATTTTGTACACACCTGACATCGCATCAAGTTTTTGGCGCCATTGCCGGGGACTGAGCATTGTTCATTAGTTTTAGTAGTTTATTTACATTGCGTTATTGTCTTGTATCTAAAGTTGAAATTTGTGTGTTTTTGAGAGGTACTCTGAGAATCATAAAGGGATTTGGCGAAGTAGTGAAAGTTGCGTTGTTGGACCTCTTATGAGTTTTAGTTTATCTTAATTTTGCACATAATTTTAGTTTTTATTTATGTTAATGAGAAGTAGTTAGTTTTATTTTATGGGAAAAAAAATCTACAGTTTTTGTATAAACTGTCAGAAACTTTGATTTTCACAAATAAGGTGAGGTTTTTGAGTGTAAAAGGGCCATTGAACAAAACTCACTTAAAAGTGAGCCCAGTTGATTTTAGGCCGAAATACGTTGTTTAGGACCTCAAAACTGCAACTTTATGATTAATTTTTTTTTTGATTTCGAGAAGATGAGTGACCAAATAGTCAATCTACCAAGGACACCAACCACATCTTTGAAAGGATACGACGCACCGGATGCGTATGATTCATATGCTGATTTCTCATAATAAGAAGACGCGAAGCACTTCGATATCAAAACGAGCGTTATCAATATGTTCCCAAAATTTTCCGGCCTTAGGATAGAGGACCCATACCAGCATATTAATGATTTATTTGAGGTTGCCTCGACTCTTAGGTATGATAATATGTCTAAGAATGATTTGTGAGTGCGTCTATTTCCTTGGTCGTTGAGAGAAAAAATAAAAGATGGTGTGTCAAATTAGATAAGGCAATAAAAATTGATTAGGAAACCTTTAAATCGAATTCATAGAAAAACATTATCCCATAGGAAAGACCTTGGGAGCCCAGGATGCGATCAAAAGTTTTAAAGATTTACCTGGTGAGAAGTTTCATGATGCTTGAGAGAGATATAGTGAAATATTGTATAAGTGTCCCCACCATAGGTTCTTTGAACAAGATGTAGCTAAGAATTTTTATATGGGACTTGGAGAGACTCATAAGACTTTGATAGATGCTTCAACACAAGGTCAGTTTATCTTCAACACAAGGTCACTTGTTAGGGTTTTTACACCCGCCCAAGACCGAACCAAAAAACACACACAAACAATTGCAATCAAAATCACACACACACCGACACAGAGATTTATACGTGGTTCGGCCAAATTAGCCTACATCTACGGAGAACACCAATAATCACTATCAATGAGAGGATTACAATATGATGATCAACAGATCAACAACGCACACAGTGTTTCACTCACACGTGTATCGTTCACCCGGTGTTTCACTCACACCAAGAAAAATACCAATCTATATTTTTCTCTTATCTCTCTCTTTTCTGTGTACTCTCTGGTACCGGCCTATTCTGGTTTTCTCTGGCACACCAAATATAATAGGTTACACCTATATTTGTAGGAGAGATAGAGTGGTGAACAAGACAATTGGTATCCAAAACCAATTCCAATTAGGAGTCTTCAAGATGGTAGTATCCTATTTAAATAAGGATTGTTTGGTGACCAAGTTTTAGTAGAGTAATGGTAGGTGATGAATGCCTCATCTTCATTAAATTTGAGGATCAATACTTTGATCGAGGCATGCTCTCCACTGTTATAATCAAGTCCTTGTATCATTTTTCCAGTGTGATGATTAAGTCCTTATTTTTTTTATCCTTCTTATTATTGTGGGGGGTTTTCTAACTTCTTTCTCCTTTCGTCCAAAATACTTTTAAAGATCTTAAAGTAAAAAATTAATAAGTTCAATGTTGGGGTCTTTATTCATATGGATTGATGTTGATTTAATTTCAGTTATTTATGTTATATGTTATATGTTACAATGTAGTTTATGTTTTACATTGAGCATGATTTTACTAAAATTATTGGTGGCGATATGGACGTCGTTAAATGATGGTTGTTGTGTTAAGGTCATTATTCGTATGAATTGATGTTGAATTAATTTTAATTAAACTTAGTATTTAGTTATTAGTAGATGATGGTTAATTTATGTTTTTAATTCCAATGCATTAATATTGTCTATACTTTAAAGGAGACATTGCTATCTTTGGAGACATTTGTCTGCGATTGGGTGATGTTGAATATGGTTTAGATATCGGAATCACTATTTTGGCCTTGAGTTGCTCGGGTTGTTGTAGGCTGACTTTGAATACATTCGTTAGATGTGATTCCCGTTTATTGATGTTGTTCTTGAAGAACTTACAAGTTCATGCTTTTATTCGATGTAAATGACATTCACTTTAATGTAAAATTTTTTTATTGGTTATATAAAACGAGATGGATGTTTCATTGCGCATAAAATTTTATTTTTGAATTTTAATAAATGGTAATAAATGACAAATTGTACAATTTTTTCATCTCATAAACCCAGATGGTGTCAAAACTATTTTGTTTTTAATTTTTTTTTGTATGGGTCAAAATTAAACTGAATTTATCATCAAGTTCATGTCAAATTTTGGTAAATTTTATATGATAAATAACTGTAGGGTTTATTTTGTCTAAATTTCAAGTTCAATTGTGCAATTTGTAGTGCCATAAAAGTTCTTACATAGTTCCACCTTTTTCAAAATAACAAATTAATCTAAGTGTTAATTACAAATATACTTTAATTTTTTTATGAACTATGTAATTATACATTTCTTAGACAACAAAGAAAATTCTGTTAGATATGGTGACTCTTTTTCTTGTGGGAAAAGATAACTTAGCCACCAAACAATTCTTATTTGAGTAGGAGATTGACTTGAAGACTCATAATTCTAATTGGTTTGAGTATCAATTGTCTTGTTCAACAATCAACCTCTCCTATAAATACAGGGTCTAACTTATTATATTGAGTGCATAGAAATAAAGAGAAAAATAGATACAAAGTGATATTTCTTGGTGTGAGTGAAACACTGGTGAGGGTGAACGATACACGTATGAGTGAAACACTATGTGAGTTGTTGATCTGTTGATCATCATATTGTAATATTCTCATTGATAGTGATTATTGGTGCTCTCCGTGGATGTAGGCTGATTTTGCCAAACCACGTATAAATATATGTGTCGGTGTGCGTGCGTGTGATTTTGATTGCAATTGGTTGTGTGTGTTTTTCGGTTCGGTCTTAGACGGGTGTAAAAAGCCTAACAAGTGGTATTAGAGCAATCCAGGTTGAACCATATCCGTATTAGAGTATTCGAGCGTTCAAGGGTGAAACAGAACTGGAAACTTCAAATCTGGTCTAGATTCAAAATTTTCAATTACTCAAAATCAAAATCCGAACACACGGTTAGATTTGTCTCGACGATGAAGCTGGGGCCGCAAATCGTGTCGAAATTGAAGTTCGAACGCGCCCAAAATCACCGTTCAAAGTTTTGTTGGAAAATTTTGTTTGCCATCGCCGGGAAAACTAGTTCGGCGACCGAAGCGTCGAAGAGGACGACCGAAAAGTTTGACGGGAAAAGTTGGCCGGGAAATTCATCGGAGGTTGCCGGGAAAACCATTCCGGCAACCAAAAAATTAGGGAAGAAGATGCCACATCATTCGCTATGTCAGCAGGCTGTCGCATCATCAGAGGTTGCCACGTGAGCGCTATTTCATCCTTTTGTGCTGAATTGTATTTTGGCCCGTTTGGAGTTGTTTTGACTCATTTTTGACGCGGTTAGAGACGTGATTTGACTCGGAACACCTCAGTGGGAGCTATGGGAGAAGAAAAGACAACAATGATCGACAAGTTTAACGGTACAAACTTTGCTTTTTAGAAGATGCAAATTGAGGACTTATTATTTCAGAAGAATTTGTATTTACCATTGGAATAGCAGAAGCCAGAATTGATGAAATAAGAGGATTGAAAAATCTTGGATCGAAAGGCTCTCGGTACGATCAGACTGATGTTGTTAAAGTCCGTTGCTTTCAACATCAGAAATGAGAAGACAGTGAAGTCTCTCATGGACGCCCTTTCAAACATGTACGAATAGTCGTCTACAGCAAACCAGGTACATCTCATTAAAAGATTGGACAATATGAAGATGTGAGAGGATGGAAAGGTTAGTGAACACCTTAGTGTTCTCAAATGAAGTTGTTGGGCAGTTATAATCTATTGATATGCCTATCACTGGCGCGATGAAAACGACTTTAGTTTTAAGCCAATTGCCAGAGAGTTGGAGCATCACATTGGCTGGAATCAGTAGCTCTTCAGGGAATGAAAAGTTACAGTATGATTCCGTGGTTAGTATGGTACTAACGGAAGAGATCAGAAGGTAAACATCAGACTTTTCTAATAGTGGCTCAACATTGAATGTTGATAGTAGAGATAGAGGTTCTAATAGGAAGAAAGGCGAAAGTCAAAGGCGTGGTTGTTCCAAGTCGAGACAAGAGTCTCAAAATTCCATTGAGTGTTGGAATTGTGGCAAAATTGGTCATTACAGAGACCAATGCAGATCTTAGTAAAGTGTAGCAGAGAACAAAACTGAGGCAAATATTGTCTCAGAATAAGGAGATGATGCGTTGATATGCTTTTTGGAGAGCAAGACAGAGTTTTGGGTCTTGGACTCTGGAGCATCATTTCATGCCACCTCAAGTCGAGAGCTCTTTGAGAGCTATGCACTTGGTAACCTTGGCGAGGTTCATCTAGGTGACAATAAGCCTTGCAGTGTCGTAGACAAATGTGAAGTACATATCAGACTCAGTGGATCGATATGGAAGCTAAGCGATGTGAGACACATTCCAGACTTGAGGAAGAACTTGATCTCAGTAGGACAGTTAGCGAGTGAATGTTATGTGATCACTTTTAATAAAGATAAGTGGAAAGTTTCCAGGGGGAATATGACTATATCACGAGGAAAGAAAGAATGTACGCTCTACACAACCACCAAATTTATCACAGTGATTGTAATTGCAGAAGGCAAAGAGGATCACAACTTATGGCACCTAGGCTTGGTCACATGAGTGAAAAAGAGCTCGCGATTATACTCTCAAAGGGAAAACTACCAGTGAAATCGATTGACATCGACTTCTGTGAGTGTAAGTAGAACAAAGTTAGTTTCTAGAGCAACAACAGAAGTCTCATAGTGAAGAAGCTTGAGCTAGTTCACATAGGTGTCTGAGGCCCAACAACTGTCTCATCTCTTGGCGGAAAGTCCTACTTCGTGACTTTCATTGATGACCATTCCAGGAGGATATGGGTTTACTTCTTAGAACATAAATCTGAGGTGTACGATGTGTTAAAGAAATGGAAAGCCATTGTAGAGAACGAGACAGGGATGAAGGTAAAGAAACTGAGATCCGACTTTGGTGGAGAAAACGAAGACTCCGGGTTCAAGAACTTTTGCTATGAGAATAATATCAAATTAGAGAAGACTATTCCAAGTACACTACAGCAGAATGTATGAACTGGAAAATGATTGAGATAGCCAGAAGCATGCGCATTCAGGCAGGGTTGCTGGAAAAGTTCTGGGCAGAAGCAATCAGTACAACAACGTATCTTATGAATCGTGGTCCATCAGTACCATTGGAGCACAGAATACCAGAAGAGGTATGGAACGGTAAAACACAAAGTGATCTTGTGTATGTTGAGATATAAGATGTTCTAGACAGTGAGAGTCCTCAGTCAGAAGAACATATTGCAAATAACAATACTCAATAGGATGATACACCGCAGACTCCGACTCCTAATTCTGTGTTTAGGAAGACTTCACGACCGCATGTGCTGAATCGGAGATACCTGGATTATTTTTTGCTCACAGATAAAGATGAACAAGAATGTGATGATGAAGCATGCAGTGCAACATATGCGAGCTAGCGATGGAATATGAGATGAAGTCTCTTATCTCCATTAAGACATAGAAGCTAACCGAGTTGCTGGTAGGGAAAAAAACTCATCAGTCTTCGGTTGTGAAAGTGAATACCATTCGTTCAAGCATTGTTGCAGTAGAGAGTTTGCATCTAGAGTTATTAGATGACAAAATTGATTTCCTCCAAGGTGACCTAAATGAGGATTTTTATATGCAGCAACCGGAAAGTTTCTCAGTGAAAGGGAAAAAGAAGACAAACGCGACAAAGTTTGTAAGGTGAAGTCAGAGGCGACAATGGTTACAAGACAGAGTGTACGGACGTAATAGAGGTCGTAGGTTCTGTACAAGACTTGATATTGCTCACGCAATGGGAGCTATCAACATGGTTATGTTGACCAAAGTGGTGACAACAGAGGTACTGAAGTTGTGCTCAACTTCAATGGCAACTTCAATGAGTCTTCAAGCTTGAAGACAAAAATGAGAGCACTGTAATGCACTAATCATTGATGAAGTTGATTATTGGGTGGAAAGTTGTCAAGTGGGAGATTGTTAGATATGGTGACTCATTTCCTTGTGGGAAAAGATAACTTAGCCACCAAGCAATCCTTATTTGAGTAGGAGATTGACTTGAAGACTCCTGATTCTAGTTGGTTTGGGATACCAATTATCTTGTTCACCAATCAACTTCTCCTATAAATACATGGTCTAACCTATTGTATCGAGTGTACATAAATAGAGAGAAGAAAAGATACAGAGTGGTATTTCTTGGTGTGAGTGAAACACCAGTGAGGGTGAATGATACATGTATGAGTGAAACACTGTGTGAGTTGTTGATCTGCTGATCATCATATTGTAATATTCTCATTGATAGTGATTATTGGTGCTCTCCGTGGACGTAGGCTGATTTGGCTGAACCACGTATAAATATCTGTGTCGATGTGTGTGTGCGTGTGATTTTGATTGCAATTGCTTGTGTTTGTTTTTCAGTTCGATCTTGGGCATGTGTAAAAACCTTAACAAATTCATTATCAGCCAAATAATTTTTTTGTTTCATTATCAACCAAACATATTTTTGGTGTTTGGTTTAGAAAAATTCAAAACTTATAGACGTTATTAGGACTGCAAATGAACCGAACTATTTATGAATAGCTCGGGCTTGGCTCATTCATTAAGCAAATGAGGCGAGCCTGATCTTGATTTTCAGGATCGTTTAATAAATGAGCCGAGACTAGGCAATGGTAAGCTCGACTCGTATATGTTCATAAATATGAACTCGTATAAGTTCGTTTACAATCGTGAACATAAACTAGTATAAATTGAATTATTTCGTAATTACACAATTAAATTGAATTATTTTCCTAATAATATGTTAAGTATTGCTTCTATGTTTCATTTGATTGCAAGTGATTGAAAATATTTACCAAAAATGTAATAGTAGTAAACGAAACCGATTTTGTATATTAGTTAAATAAAAAAATATTAAACGAGTCGATCCGAGATGAGCCCGAGCTTTTCAGGTTCATGGCGAGCCCGAGTCTGATAACATATTTTGGAGCTCGTCACGAGCCCGAGCCAAGCCCGAGTTGAGCTTATAAACAAACGAGTCGAGCCCAAACAACCCCAAGCTCGACTAAGCTCGTTTACAGCCCTAGGCGTTACCGAACGTGTTTAAAATGTTTTTGGTTCTAAAATTTGCAAAAAAATTATGGCGCCAAACACAATTATGATTTGATAAAAAATATCTCACAACAAATTAGATAATGGTGTGGAAGAAGATGTTTGGAGATGATTAAAAAAGGAAATTCCTCGTGGAGATTGAATACCCCTCAAGACAAATTTAAAACCCTAAAAATGAATTAAAACCCAAGCTGAGCTTATAAACAAACGAGTAGAGCCCGAACAACCCCAAGCTCGGCTAAGCTTGTTTGCAGCCCTAGGCGTTATCGAACGTGTTTCGAATTTTTGGTTCTAAATTTTTGCAGCAAAACACAATTATGATTTGATAAAAAAATATCACACAACAAATTAGATAATGGTGTGGGAGAAGGTGTTTGGAGATGATTAAAAAAGGAAATTCCTTGTGGAGATTGAATACCCCTCATGACAAATTTAAATTCCTAAAAA
Organism: Cornus suecica; assembly: GCA_963922005.1. Lineage (NCBI taxonomy): Eukaryota > Viridiplantae > Streptophyta > Magnoliopsida > Cornales > Cornaceae > Cornus > Cornus suecica. The sequence continues at coordinate 26,724,971 of OY998238.1, forward strand.
TAAATTAGTTTTTTTTTTGTGAATATGAATAAAATAATTATAATCCTAATAAATTTTGTATAATTTATATAGAAACATTTAATTATTTTATTAAAAATAAAATATCATATATAAACCTCTAAAAAATAAACAAATGCTAATATACACAAACCATGATTTCTATTTTGTAGAATTAATAATAAACAGGAAAATAATAATATGACTTAACTCTTGGTCAATAAATAATAATGATGCATGAAATGGCTATTCTAGTCTTGATAGTGGCAAAACGAAATTAAAAGGAAAAGGTATAGTTAAATCATATTTTATAATATATGAGTAGATAATTATTATTTTTACTAATAATTACTTTTATTTATTTTTAAGACTTGATTGTCTTATATATTTTTTTATTTTGTAATTTTCTGAAACTAAATTAATGTAGTGGGTAATGAGTATATCAAACAAATAGTGCATGAAATAGTAAAATGAGTGGTTGCTTTGTTTAATTGTAATGGTTGAAATATTTGGCCCAATTATAGATGGGCCACTGGACTGATGGGCCGACGACGAATGGGCCGAAGACCGATGGGCCGACGACGGATGGGCCAAAGACCGATGGGCCGGAAAACAGACGGGCCGAAAACAACAATGGGCCCATGGAAAATTCTAGAAGCTAAAGTGTGGTCCGCAAGGCAAGAAGTAATCCAATTATATTATAGAGTCCAAAAAAGGTTAGGGTTTATCAAATCCCTTGATTTAAGGGATTGATAAACCTGGGTACATGGGCTTGACCCATTGGTCACAATTTGTATAAATAGGGAACTTTGATTAATGAAAAAGGGACTTCCAACAAAATTTCTATTGTGTAATTTTTCTGCACTTACACAATTGGCGCCGTCTGTGGGAAACCCTATTATTGAAATCCTTTTTCAATAAGTTTCTCACCCTCTGCAAAAAAGCTAAGATTAGTACCAACAATGGCGATCACACGTTCACAACATACCGATTTACCTCCAAACGGAGGCCAGCAACCAGAAGATCCGATCAGACGAGCCCTAGAGGAGAGGACTGCCGAGTTAGAAAGGCAGAACGCTGAATTGGCGGCAAAATTGGCTCAACTACAGAATCCACATGAGACCCATGACGACGAGCAATCCGCATAACACGAACGGTCTGTAGGCCGCCAGGCACACATGGATGACCTATCCGCTAGAGCCCACAACGATCGTGAGGAACAGGCAGAGTCATCCCTACAGGTTCTTGGGGCGCATAATCCGGAGGAGGTCCTGACCATGAAAAAACTGGAGGAAATCATGTCCAGATTCCAGCGGGATGTGCTTAGGGACCTGAAGGTACAAACCCCAATCGATCTGGCATCCGAGGCATCCATAGACGCCGTTCAGACACCATTCACCACATCGATCACCAGCGTGCCTTATCCGGAGAGGTTCAGATTACCGAAGTTCACCCTATTCGATGGTACAAAAGATCCAACAGAGCACATCTACCACGTTCATACCAAGATGAATGTTTACAACGAGAATGAGGCCTTACTCTGCAAAGTGTTCCCCACCAGCCTGACCGAAGCAGCCCTCCTGTGGTTCAGAAAGCAACCGCCCCGATCGATCGGTAGCTGGCTCAGACTCTGCGAGTTATTTATTGCCCAATACTTTGGCAATAAAAGGCAGAAGAAAACTATCTCCAATCTGTTCACAATGATCCAAGAGAAAGGCGAATCCCTGAAAAGTTTTGTCTCACGGTTCAATGTGGAGATGTCTTCGATTGATAATTGCGATCAACATTCAGCTGTCGAAGCCTTCAGAATGACCCTGATCCCTGGATCCAAGTTCCATCAGTCCCTAGTTAAGAGGCCACCCGCCGATATTGGAGAGCTCAACTCTAGGGCACAAGGGCACCTCCGAATAGAAGAGGAATTGGCCATACGACAAAGAAGAACCGCCTTTGCAACAGTAGAGGCCAGAGCATCCGAACCTTCCAGGGTAAAGGATCGGGCACCTGACCGGAAGAGACCAAGCGCACCTCCTGCTCCTTCCCCAGCCCCAGAGAAACGACCAAGGTTTGAGGAGAAGGTCACCCCCTTAAAGGTGACCTTGGCAAAGTTGTACCAGGAAACAAAGGGCAAAGGAATCTACCGGTCACCACCTCCCATCAGGCAGCCAATGGACCAAAGGGATATGTCGAGGCACTGCGCCTTCCATGGCGAATACGGGCATCACGCTAATGAGTGCAGAAGCCTCAGAAGACAGGTGGAAGCCATGATTGCAAAAGGGGAATTAACCGAGTATGTTGCCAAGGAAGGAGCCCGATCAGATCAAGCGACGCATGCCCCTATCAAGGGAGCTATGGGACAACCCGTACGAGTCATTCACATGATCCATGGAGAGCCCAGTCGGTCAGAAACGGAAGAAGCTCGTAGATCACAGATGCGGCAAGCCCAGAAGTTACGAAGGGTTGGAGAAGTCACCAAGTTTCGAAGCCCGAAAGAGGATGCCCGGATTATTTTCACCTCTGCGGATATGCAGGATATTCAGACACCTCATGACGACCCCCTGGTTATCTCCCTCATGGTCTCCAACTACCTGATCAAGAGGGTAATGGTCGATCCAGGAAGCAGTGCCAACATTATCACCAAATGGGCGTTTGAGAAATTGGAAATCAATCCCTAGGAGATAGTCCCATCCAGAAGCCCGATAGCAGGGTTCGATGGAAAGAGAGTAGAACTAGTGGGGGAAATCCAGCTACCAATAACTGCAGCAAGGCGCACACTCCGAGAGACTTTCGTGGTGGTGGATGTCAAACCTTCCTATAATCTCCTCATGGGAAGGGGATGGATCCATCGTATGCACGGAGTCCCTTCTACCATACATCAGGTCATGCGGTGTATTGATCCGAACGGAATTGACGTAGTCGATATCAGGGGCGATCAGGTAGCAGCAAAGGAGTGTTACGCCGTCACTATGAAAAGCTTAAAAAGGAGAACGGAACCGGAACAAAAGTCACAGTCCAAGACAATACTTAATCCCAAATAGCAATTACAGGAGGGCGGTTCGGGATCACCAGTAGCAGTTGAACCATTACTGGAAGTTCAAATTTGTCACGATCGCCCTGAGAGGTTTACCTATATTGGTTCAGGCCTCAATCCACAGGAAAAAGAGGAAATGGAATCCCTTCTCCGATCCAATGCTGACATATTTGTGTGGAGCCATATGGACATGACCGGTATTGATCCATCAGTTGCCCTGCATTCTCTCAATGTGGATCCCAGTGCAAAGCCCGTTAGACAGAAACAAAGACGAATGGGTGCCCATCGAAACCAGATCATAGCCGAAGAAGTTGATCGACTTCTGCAAGCAGGATTCATAAAAGAGGTCCAGTATCCTTCCTGGTTGGCAAACGTGGTGGTGGTCCAGAAGAAAAACGGCAAGTGGAGGGTATGTATCGACTTCACTGATCTGAACAAAGCATGCCCAAAAGACTGTTTCCCTTTACCAAAGATCGATCAGATGGTAGATGCCACCGCAGGATTCGAACGCTTGAGCTTTTTGGATGCATACTCTGGCTATAACCAGATCCGAATGGCTCCGGAGGACCAGGAAAAGACTGCCTTCATCACTGAGTCAGGTACATTTTGTTATACAGTTATGCATTTCGGACTAAAGAATGCAGGTGCTACCTATCAGAGGTTGGTCAGAAGGGTGTTCCAAGGGATGATGGGATCCACCATCGAAGCCTACATCGATGACACGGTGGTCAAATGCAAGGAGAAAGGAGACCATCTAGCCGATCTGCAGCAGGTATTCAACACCCTCCGGAAGCATAATATGAAGCTCAATCCGGCCAAATGTTCTTTCGGAGTATCCTCAGGCCAGTTTTTGGGGCACATAGTTGACCGGACGGGAATACAGGCTAGCCCTGCACAAGTCAAAGCTCTCATAGAGACTGCTGAGCCAAAGTCCCGGAAAGAAATCCAGGTGCTAACCGGAAGAATAGCGGCCCTCAGTCGTTTCATCTCTCGGTTAACCGATCGGTGTAGGCCGTTCTTTCAAGCAATAAGAGCGGCACGAGGAGAAGTCTGGGGGCCCGAGCAAGCGGAGGCCCTGCACAAACTCAAAAGTTACATGACGAAGCCCCCTATCCTGGCAACCCCTGAAACCGATGAGCCGTTGCACCTATATCTGGCCGTTTCAGTAACATCTACCAGCGCCGCTCTGGTCAAGGAGGGCAAAGGGTACCAGACACCGGTCTTTTACACCAGCAAATCCCTTGCTGAGGCAGAAACCCGTTATTCAAAGCAGGAAAAACTGGTACTATCACTGATCAATGCTAAGCGACGTCTCCGGCATTATTTCGAAGCGCACCCGATCATAGTTCCCACTGTAACACCGATAAGATCCATAATGGCGAAGCCTGAGTTATCTGGGAGAATCTCAAAATGGGCAATTGAACTAGGGATTTTTGACATAACCTACGTTCCCCGAACGGCCATCAAAGGACAGGCAGTAGCTGACTTCCTGTTAGAAACAGAAACTACTGACTCCACAGAGGAAGGTGAGCTTGGACTATGGGTCATATTCGTAGACGGATCGTCCAACATCAACGGAGCAGGGATCGGGGTAGTACTCGTAACACCGGATGATACTAAAATCCAACAATCCGTTAGACTGGAATTTCCAGCCTCAAACAACGAAGCAGAATATGAGGCCCTCCTTACAGGAATTCGGTTGGCCCGAAGCCTTCAAGTCCAAAAGGCAGTAGTACGAAGTGATTCCCAGCTAGTCGTACGACAGTTAAATGGGGAGTACGAAACCCGAGAGCCGAAAATGGAAGCATACAAGACTCTGGTTCTAAAGGAGGCTGAAGAGTTCCAGCAAATAAACTTTGAACAGATTCCCAGAGGAGATAACTCTGTAGCAGATCATCTGGCTAACCAAGCCTCCGCAGCAGGAGAAAGTATGACTCGCACTGTACCGATAGACTTTGTCGTCCGATCTAGCTTGGAACCCCCCGAAGAAGTAATGGTTATCCCGTGGGAACCAAGTTGGATGGATCCGATAGTGGATTATCTGAGATTTGGCACATTGCCTGAGTCAAAATCAGAAGCCCGGAAGATTAGAATAAAAGCAGCCAGATATGCCCTGTACAACGGCCAACTATATCGAAAGTCTTTTTCCGGACCATATTTGAGATGTCTCACCCCATCAGAGGCATCGGCAGTCATGGAGGAGATTTATGCTGGAGCTTGTGTCAATCATTCTGGAGGAAGGTCCCTAGCTCATAAAGTCCTCACCCAGGGGTACTTCTGGCCCTACCTGGCAAGAGACGCTGAAATTTATGTCAGACATTGCAAAAAATTCCAGTTTCATGGAGATGCCATTCATCCACCGCCCGAGTTCTTAAACCCAACTATTGTCCCTCACCCTTTTGCCCGATGGGGGATGGAAATAGTGGGGCCCCTTCCTCAGGCAATACGATGTACAACGCATGTTCTCCTGGCTACCGATTATTTTACCAAATGGGTGGAAGCGGAGGCATATCCCACCATAACAGGCAGCCATGTCATAAAATTCATCTGGAGCCACATCATCTGTAGATTCGGCCTACCCCGAACCATAATGATGGATAATGGCACCAACCTGGACAACAGAAGGGTTCAAGCATTCTTAGCAAAGCATGGGATCAATCAGAACACTTCTTCCGTCGGCTACCCGCAGGGAAATGGGCAAGCCGAAAGGACGAATAGAACAATTTTTGACACATTGAGGAAAAAACTTGAAGACGCAAAAGGGGCATGGCTAGAGAAATTGCCTGAGGTATTGTGGTCCTATCGGACTACTCCAAGACAGCCAACCGGGGAAACCCCTTTCGCCATGGCTTATGGGGCTGAAGCAGTTATCCCGACCGAGCTAAGGGTACCTACTTTAAGGAGTCAAGCATGGGAAGAAGGACCGAACAATCAACATTTAGCCCATGATCTGGACCTCCTAGAGGAAAGAAGGGAAGCTGCTGGGATAAGACTAGCTGCCTATCAGCAGCAAGTAAGAGCACGATTTAATCAGAAAGTCAAAAGGAGAGAATTCCAAGTAGGCGACATGGTGCTCAGAAGGAAGATTGGGATTATAGGCAAATTATGAGAGACATGGGAAGGACCTTACACAGTGGTTGAGGTTATCGGTCGCGGGGCCTATCGGGTTCGGAAGAACGAAACAGGCCGCCTCGAGTCCAACTCCCAAAATGCTTATCGGTTAAAGAGGTATTATCCTTAGATAGTTATTTTTTCTTATTAATAAATAAGACTGTGTCTTACTTTGACACCATTGTTACGAAGCATCTGTGCCCGATATAGGCACCTCTGCTTCATGATTTTAGAATTCATCTCAATAAAGATAGAGTTTGCTTTTATACAATGCTTCAGGATAAAATCAAGCCTCAGGGGCCAAATGCCCGAAGGCTTTATGTTCATTGAAATTTTCCTAAGTGTTTGAGTTCAAACCTGATTTGAACTAACCAGAGGATAAAATCAAGCCTCAGGGGCCAAATGCCCAAAGGCTTTATGTTCATTGAAATTTTCCTAAGTGTTTGAGTTCAAACCTGATTTGAACTAACCAGAGGATAAAATCAAGCCTCAGCAAATGCCCGAAGGCTTTATGTTCATTAAAATTTTCCTAAGCGTTTGAGTTCAAACCTGATTTGAACTAACCAGAGGATAAAATCGAGCCTCAGGGGCCAAATGCCCGAAAGCTTTATGATCATTGAGATTTTCCTAAATGTTTGAGTTCAAACCTGATTTGAACTAACCAAGGATGAAATCAAGCCTCAGGGGCCAAATGCCCGAAGGCATAATGTTCATCGAAATTTTTCCTAAGTGTTTCAATTTGAAAGCAATTTAGAACAACCGGAGGATAGATGGCGTCAGGGGTCAGATGTCCGAAAGCTCAAGTAATTCATAAAAAGCAAAGTGCAATAACTAAAAGAGAAGAATAAATGAAGGAAAGCTTCTTGTTCATTAATAAAAAAGAGGTTACAAGAAATTAGCCCTTTAAAGGGAGCGAAAACATCTAAAAATTGCCTATACTACTGTTCAGGAGGGTGATATTCTTCACCCTTCAGGATGGCGGCAAAGCGCTTCTCGTTATCAGAGGCGAGAGGATTTTCATAAGGAAAGGATACTCCCATTTGGGCATCAAACTCCTCTGCGGTCTTGAATTCCCGGGATTCCAGAGGAATATGCTCCATTTCATGCCTCCGTCTCCAGGCCCTGACCGCTCGGATGTCGCAGATGACACTGTATCTTTTGAACATGTCAAGCCCTCCCAGACGGCACACCTCTACCTTTTCTCGCTCAAGAGACAGAAGCCTTTCTGATTCTGCCAAGAGTCTATCAGACTCAGCTTTCTCAGTTGCCATCTGCCTTGCAGCCTCTTTCGCTTTTTCCAGCTCGGCAGCAAGAACCAGCTTTTCGGCAATCAAGGTTTGCTTTTCAGCCTCACCGGTTTCCAGAAGGGTCTTCTGTTCAGAGACGGTCTGGCGAAGACCATCCGCCTCCTTGACTAGGGATACCCGGTGGATTTCATTCTGCTTTATTTGGGCCTTCATACCGGCCATCTCTTTGACGTCGGTCTCAAGGAGGCTGTTGTAGGCCTGAACACCGTAGAGAAGTTGCACGATGAAGAGTGGATTATTACACAAATAGCAATCAACAAACGAATTAGAGAATATAAAGGTTAAATAAAGTCTTTTACCTCCATAACCATTATCGAAGTCTTCTTAGCCAGATCAGTTCTGGTGATCTTTGACTGAGCCACCCTATCAGCTGGTGTCCAGACCCCTTTGGCCATAGCCCGAAGAGCTTCCGGATTACTAAGGGTGATTTGATCAGCACAAACTGGATTTCCATCTGGCAGTAGAAACTTAGGCTCCCAAGGAATCAGAGCTTGGGATGATTCAGGGGCTGCTGGAGCCTTGCTTGAAGAAGCATTTTCGGCTTGTGTCCTAGCCCTTTTGGTTGCATTTGATCTGGTCCTCACAGTTGGAGCATTTGTAGGAGGCGGAGGAGGAACCGATGGGTTCGGTACTGGTGGCGCTACCGGGCTCTGAGTAGGTGGAGGTACCGAAGTTGAAGGCGGTGCTGTTGACAATGGCACAGCATCAACAAGCGTAATACCTTCGGGAACTTGAGGGATTCTGGCGGACATAGGTTTGTCGGGCAAGTCCATCCTGTCAACACCAGCGCCCAAGTTAGAGATCGATTCAATATTGTCCATGGTCAACAGGTCAGTAGCCGATCGGGTCTTGCCCCAAACATGGGTTTTCAAGAGGCCTATCCGCTGTTTTATAAAGGTAAGGGGAAGATCCTTGTCCTCATAACCTAGAAATTTGAAGGCATAGTCCCCCCGGTGAAGGTCACAATGGTCACAGAGGCAAGAAGCCTTATGAAGTGGGCGGTAGACAGGCAGGCGAATGGGACCGAACTTGTTGGGGATCGGGAAAATACGAGAAAAAGGGTACGACCAATTGCCACTCACTACGACCATTCGTTCTTTCCATCCCTTGTCCGATTTTTCAGTATCGGTACAGATGCTGCGGCCGTGAAAGGGGAAAAGGTTGTATCTACCTCTACTCGCTCTGGCATTTTGGAAAAAATAGCAAAGGAGGAGGTCGGCTAGGCCTAGGTTCAGATCCATATCCCTATTGTACAACAGTAGCATGGATATGATCCTAATGCTGTTCGGGTTCAGTTGAAGAGGGTGCAACCCAAGCATGAAAAACACATAGTGAAAAAAGGGATGAAGAGGAAACCTCAGAACCCTAAGATGAGATGCCGATAGCAAAATGCTACCGGGGGCCAGACCCTAGCTCTGAGTAAAGTCTAGATAGCCAGGATAGGGGGACACATCAACGTCCTCGGGAACGTGGGTCTCAGCCCGGAGGTGTTTAACGTCCACTTCAGGTCGGGTCCTCTTAAGTGGGGCCACTACGAATGGTTCAGAAGGCTTGGTTTTCGCAGGACCGGTCTTTGAGGAACCCGGAAGGTCAGTACTTTTAAGAGTGGTTTTTCTGGTTCCTCTAGGAACAGGCTGGGGAGACTCACTGCTAGTGGAGTCGGTGCCTGAGGAAGTAGGCAAAACAACTTCCTCTACCGACCGGGTATCATCACTATCGGACATAACGTTAAGAAATGTAGAAGAGACAGAAGGAGGTAAAGGTGATAAATTAAAGAAAGAAGAAAAGGAGAAAACCGATCGACTTACTTAGTTGGTGAAGGAAGAGTTACAAAAGCTCTGAGTAACAGCCGGTTTCTATGATATCTGGGATGAGCGACGGAATGAACGGTGGCAGTGACAAAGAAACGAATCCCAGTAATGAAGAACTAAAGAAGGCAGAGACGAGAATAGAGAGTTTCAAAGTGTGAAATGTGATAAGAAGTGAAGAAAGAAGAGGTTTTTATAGAAGGAGATGAGGAAGCCAAAAAGGCTGCACGAAGTCCGAAAGACACGCCACAGCCGTCATGGTACGAGATTTGAGGGAGTAGTGGCCTCACGTTTTGGCACACCATTAAATAGGCAATGATGACATGCCAACTCATTACCTCATTTCCCATAAAAGCTATTATTGTATATATACATAGGTATTTACATTTATTAGGTCATGGGCTTTAAAAAGAATGTCAAGCCCATAACCTCAGGGGCCTGTGTAATGGTTGAAATATTTGGCCCAATTATAGATGGGCCACTGGACTGATGGGCCGACGACGAATGGGCCGAAGACCGATGGGCCGACGACGGATGGGCCAAAGACCGATGGGCCGGAAAACAGACGGGCCGAAAACAACAATGGGCCCATGGAAAATTCTAGAAGCTAAAGTGTGGTCCGGAAGGCAAGAAGTAATCCAATTATATTATAGAGTCCAAAAAAGGTTAGGGTTTATCAAATCCCTTGATTTAAGGGATTGATAAACCTGGGTACATGGGCTTGACCCATTGGTCACAATTTGTATAAATAGGAACTTTGATTAATGAAAAAGGGACTTCCAACAAAATTTCTATTGTGTAATTTTTTTGCACTTACATTAACATTTGTCATTATTTTAAATTATTTTACGCGCTATAAAGTTATTCTATTTTATTTTGTGTAATATTTAGAATTACACACTTCGGTTAAACTAATACCAAATTTAGAAACAATAGAGTCGAGAGTATTTTTCTATTTTTTCCCTTTTTTAAATTCACCCACAAGAACGTTATGACTTCGAGTACACAGACAGAGAAAGTACAAGAAAGAGAGTAAACCCTTTTTCATCTTTCACCCACAAATTCACACCCTTACCCACCTTGAATCTCACCGGCAATTCCATATTTTTTTCTTTCTTCTTTCTTCTTGTAATTTTCCCTTGCAACGACATCCATTTTCTCGGCAGCCAAACAACCATACATACACCCACGAACGAAACCACCTCTCTTTCTCTCACACACAAACACAAACACGGCGATTGCGATGAAGAGGGTGGTTGCCGGTGTTTTACGGCGCTTTTGGGTGGATGATGGTGTTGATTGGGTACTTGACGTCTAATTTTGATTCCGGTAATTTTGATTCTTCTTTTTCTTCATGTTAATTTATATTTTTCTTGTAATTTGTTTGTGGGTATGTTTGTAGTTGTTGTAGAATGTTGTATTAATCATTGTAAAGGCCAGGACACGTGTTTGTTGGTTTCTTTCACCAAATCCAAAACCTTCCTACTCTATTCAACAACAAGTTGATTCTCTCTCTTTTTGATTTCAATTAGTGTTTTCATATTTCTTGTTTTTTCTCAATTAGATAGCATATTTCTTGTTTTTTCTCATAATGTTGTAATTTGTAGTGATGTTCAATTTTATGTATGTTATTGGTTTAATGAAGTTGTTTTCTATGCTATCTGGTTCTCCCACTGAGCGGTGGATGGGTTTCTCACAAGTGCACCAGATCCTCCTCCTATTCCAATAGGATGGGGGGGGTAACTGTGTATGCTATGTAGCCCTCTCTATTCTACATTGTTTTTGCCTTAAATTTCAATTTACAACATTTTGTTAATCCTCTGTTGTACTTTTATTTTGCAAATAAATTTAATGGGTATCCAATTTTTTCAACTAGAAGATGTAATGAAGGGTAGAGAGAGTCAACACGATGTCAGTCCCAAAAAAATAAAAAATAATATAAGAAAAGAGACATATCATGGCAAAAACAAAACATTCAATGTACAATTGTTATCCTGAATCAAAATGATGTCCGAGTTGTGTGTTGTGTTGTGTTGTGTTTGTGTTGAAAAATTAAAAATAGTTTTTTTGTTTATTCATTCAAAAACATAAGTATGTTAGGTAGGGATGTTTTTGGATTGAAATTGAAAAATTAAAAATCAATAATTAAAATTTAATAATATAAATAATAAATAAAATATAATATAATAATAATAATAAAAAATGAATACAATAATAATAAATAAATATATAGAATAAAAAATGGACTAAATAATAAATAATAATAATAAATTAATAAAATAAATAATAAATTACATAAAACATATTTAAAAATATAATAAAAATAATAAATAATAAACAAAATGAAATAAATAATAATAATAAAATAATAAGTAAATATAATAACAAATAAATATTTCATAATAATAATAAAAAATGAGTACAATAATAATAAATTAATATTAAACTAATAAAATATATTTTTAAATAATTAAAAATGAATAAATAATTTATAATTAAAATGAATTAAATAATTAAATAATAATAAATAAATAATATAATATATTTATAAATTAATAAATAATAATTTCATAATATAAATAATAAATAAAATAAAATATAATAATAATAATAAATGAATACAATAATAATAAATAATGGACTAAATAATAAATAATAATAATAAATTAATAAAATAAATAATAAATTACATAAAACATATTTAAACCTATAATAAAAATAATAAATAATAAACAAAATGAAATAAATAATAATAAAAAATAAATATAATAAAAAATAAAAAATAAATATAATAATAAATAATAAGTAAATATAATAACAAATAAATACTTCATAAAATAATAATAAATTAATATTAAATTAATAAAATATATTTTTAAATAATTAAAAATGAATAAATAATTTATAAATAAAATGAATTAAATAATGAAATAATAATAAATAAATAAATAGAATATATTTATAAATTAATAAATAATAATTTAATAATATAAATAATAAAATAATAAAATATATTATAAAATGAAGAAAATGTAAGTGAGAAACATTCCAATAAACACCAAATTCATGTTTATTGGAATATGCCTAAAATTTGCCTAAGTGAAAAAGTGTTTTTTAACACACATATTCCAAAAACACTAACCAAACAAGTTTATAAACACAAAACACATAAACAGACACAAAAACACTGCTACCAAACAGGCCCTTAGTTTAGTTTTTTAGTTTCAAATTTATTTTTTAAATTTTATTTTATTTCATCTTATTGAGTTTATGAAGATTTTTTTATGCTATCATTTTCTCCCACTGAGTGTTGGGATGGGTTTCTCACAAGTGCACGAGATGATCCTCCTCTTCCAATGGGTGGGGGTAAAGTGGATTTGCTATATCAGCCCTCTATTACTTTCTTTTTGCCTTGGTTTTCAATGTACATCAATTAGTTATTCCTTTGTTAGACTTGTATTTGGCAAATAAATTTTACGTATCGATTTACAACTAGTAAGATGTAATGAAGCGGTAGAGTCCACATGACAAATAAAAAAAAATCAAATCTACCCATTCTTATCAAGTGACTTCTGATTATGGGTTCCCAGTTAATTTTTTCATGTTGGTAATGGAAATTCTCACACTTAGCAGAGGGGTACAACAGATCCTGCCAAACATTTTTATCGCTTCGATCCAACTTGAGCCTTTCATCTTTTCTTGACTTTTCGTAGCACATGAAATTCCGTAACCTCTTGTATGCTTTCAATATGAGTTTGTCTTTGCATATTATTATTTATTATTGTAGCTGTAATTTTGTTAGGTTCTAACTACAAAATTAGGTTCAGAAGGCCAATATTTCTTCTTGATGCAACCCATGATGCAGGGCGTATAATATATCTTTTTGTCGATCTCAAATTTCACTTAAAAATGCACTACACTGCGTAGAGATGTTGACATGATATGCTAGCTTACCCAGTCTGGCTTTTGTCCAAGATTGGCCAGTAATTTTCCTTGTTAATAGTATTTGAATGACCCTCATAACTTGTATCATAATTGAATATCTTTCTCTCCCTTCAAAATTCAGATGCAGGCCATTTAACTTCCTCATCAGCTGATCGTCAAGGCAACTGGTTTGACTGCAGAAGGAACTAAGCAAGTTGTTCTTCTGCCTGGATCTAGTTTTCGTGAGGTGATTTCATATATCTGAAATGGCTCCACTGTTGAGTTTTATACCTGTCTAAAATAATATGAGAGGTAATCAATGAATTTTCATTTGTGTATTTGGAGCAGAATTCAAAAGTTATATGCTGAATGTGATGAAAGGCTTTCAATATGTAATGCTAATTGCTCAAGAAAGGTTATTGAGAAGAGTAAGCCTATGATGTTTGGGCTCCGAACAGGCCATAAATTTTTGTTTTGCTCATTGCCAGATGGAAAGGCAGGATACATGGTTTGCTCATGATTCTCCTTTTATTGGCAACAAGGTACAACTCACTACTAAGTGCTAGGACAAAACCATTGTATAGGATTATTATTGTAATTATTCTTTTTTTTGGATATATTCTACTCCTTGCGCAATTTATTTGGAATGATCTAATATTGCTTCCTTTCTTGATCTAATATTCCCACTACTATCATATTTTTCGCTTCCTGCATTTCATGACTTTTTTTTTGTCATCTTCTTCAACTATAAATCCCTATTTTAAATTCTTATACTCCATATTTTTATTTTTTAAACATCCATTTCATCTTCTTGACGTCCGGAGTCATCTTGAATCTCTCTTCAAAAGTAATCATCTTATCTTTTCAACACCCTCTTCAAAAGATATTTTTTGACATAGTTATAGCAAAAAATATTTATGATGTTTTTATAGCAAAAAATATTTATGATATTTTTATAGCGAAATTAATATCGATAATTTTGCTATAAATAATTTTTATATAGTTCTACACTTCATTGTCATATTCGTAAATTCCTATACATGTGTGTATGTATATATATATTTCAACTGATATCCTTACTTTCAACTTTCTGTACTAATGTACACTCATATGAAAAACTTTCTATACTTGTAGATATGTATTCTAACTTCTATACTTCTTAATCGTTCTTTCAAATTCCTTGATTTTAGAATTCTTTTTTCGCGTCCTACCATTTATAACTGTTTTTATATTTGAGACGGAAAAAAGAGGAAGTGGATCCTAATTGACCCTTAAAGTATGTTTCATGAAACTCAAAACCCTTAGGGTGCGTTTGAAAATTGGTGTTTCCGTTTTTGTTTTTGTTTTTTCCACTTTTCACGGGAACAAAAATGCGTTTGGGAGCCTTTAATGGTTTTTGTTTTCGTGAATAGTAAAAAAACGTTTTCTCACCCTTAGTTCAAAATTTGAGAACACCAAAATGGTGTTTTTTTTATTTTCGGCACTGTTTGTTCTTAGCAAAAAAAAAAGATTAATTGTTGCAGATTTCCTAACTGTCATCTTCAACCTCCAAACCTTAACCTCTATCTTCAACCTCCAAATCCTAACCCCCACCACTGCAAATCGACACCACCACCAACACAAACCCTTACCTCTGCAACTTGACACCCCCAATCGAATTGGGGTGATGTGGTCTTTATACATGTTACTACTTATATATTTATATATATATATATATATATATATATATATTCCTGTATGCTAATCTGTTGAACAACATCAGAGTGATCATGTTCATTGTTGTATGGAAGACTTGGAAGTGTATATTCTAGCTGGTTTGTACAAGAGATGACAATCAAGTCAAACTTAATCTCACCATTTGACAATTTATTTTATACTTTTATTCCAAATAAATCTTAAAAACTTATTTTTTTTTGTTCCCGAAAATTTGTTAGATAAAATTTTCAACCAAAATTGTTTTTGTTTCCGGATTACCCTTAGGACAAGAATAAGAAATTTTTTTGTTCTCAAGAGATAAAAAACGTAAACAAAAACACTAGTTTCCAAACGCACCCTTATAGAAAACTACCAAGAAAGTGCCACAACAACCACGAAGAACCTTTAAAAGACCCCCTTAAAGTGGGCCATATGTTGAAATTCACTATTGACGTCCCTAACCTTGAAGAAGGTTTCGTTCACCTGTAGCTTATGCCCAAAAAATCCTAATTATAGTAAACTGAAAATCTTACCAGTCAGTGACTGATAAGATTTCAGTTCATTATCAAGGAAAGTTTTAGGGGTCCTTTGGTGTTGTGTTAACGACTCTTTTTGTGGGTTTCAATGAGGGAAAAAAGGTTCACAAAATGATCCTGAAGGGATTATTTGCATCAATAGGTGAGGTTTACCAGTCCATTCAAGATACTTTTGAGTTATAACGGATCTTTTTGGTGTTCTTGGTTGTAGTTGTGGGAACACCTTTCATGATTTTATGTGAGGGAAAATGAGGTTCACAAAATGTTTTAAAGGGACAGTTGAATCGACTGGTAAGGTTGACTAGTCAATTAAAGGTTTTGATTTTCGAGATACAAGGGTTCGTTTTATGTCAATTTCAGTTTTATTAGACTAGAAACCTCAATACTTGATATCTAAGCAAAACTTCGGTGTTAGAGAAGCTTACTATCCAGTAAGAGAGAGTAACTATTATGTAAGAGAGCATTACCTTTTGGGTTAGATATTTGAGTAATGACTTTCGTCATTTTGGTTCATTGTAAAGGAAACTTTTGGGGGTTCTTTGGTGTTGTGGTAGCTACTCTTTTCATAATTTTCTATGAGGGAAATAAGGTTCACAAAATGATTCTGAAAGGATTGTGTGGATGGGCATATAAGGTTTACCAGTCCATTTCAAGTGTTGAACTTTGTGATACGAAGAGTTTGTAATGGATCTTTTTGGGGTTCTTTATTGTAGTTGTCGGAACGCCTTTCATAATGTTCTATGAGGGAATTAAGGTTTTCAACAGTTTGGATCGACTATTAGGTCTGTCAGTCAATTGATAGTTTTGATTTTTGAGATTCAAATGGTTGATTTTATGTCGATTTCAGTTTTAATAGACTAGAAAACCTCACTATTTGATATTTATGCAGAACCTTCGGAGTTAAAGATTTGAACAGTGATTTTCACATTTAGGTTATTTTTTAAGAAAAAATTTGGGGGCAATTTGGATTGATTCTACCTATCCATGGAAATTATTGATTTGTGATATACGACGAATTGGTTTATGCCTATTTTGCTTTTAACAGATTAGAGAAACTTATTTGACAAGTGGACAGTCAATTCTGAGTGAGAGATGTGAAAAATGATTATCGCTATTTCAGGTGATTTTTCCGGACTTCTTTGAGGAATCTTTTGGGGTTTTTTGATGTTTTGCTATGATCTCTTTTCGTGGGTTTTTACAGGGGGGATTGAGTTTTAAAAACATTTGTAAAGGGACAATTTAGATAGATTGATAAGGTCTACCACTACACCGAAATTATATATTATGGAGATATCAAGGAGTTGGGTTTATACCAATTCATTTTAAGGATCTTTTGGGGGTGGTTTTGTCTTGAGGTTCAGACTCTTTTCATGATATTTCAGGAGGAATAGTGGTTTAAAAATCTTTCCACAAGGACTATTGGGATTAATATGATAGTCTACTGAAAGGGTTGATTGGTTGATTTTGAAAATACTAAGAGTTGGTTTATTACACTAGAGAAGCTTATTACTAAGCAAGAGAGTAGTTGGTCTTTTGTAAAGGAAAATTTTGGGGTTCTTTGCTGTTGTGGTAATGACTCTATTTGAGGTTTTCTATGAGGGAAAAAATGTTCACAGGTAGGTGGGTAGTATATTCTAGTTTAAATATTTGAATAATGACTTGTCATTTCTAGCCATTTTTAAAGGGTCTCTTAAGGGTTTTTGGTGTTGGAGTGAGGACACGTTTGGAGTGATGGGAATAGTGGTTCAAAATATATTTTCAAAGTGACAATTTGGATTGTCTGGTAAGGTCTTCAAGTCCATTGAAAGGGTTGATTTTGGAGACAAGAGTTTATTTTACAAAATGTTCCTATAGGAACAATTTTTATTTTGCAGATATTAAGGAGTTAGTTTTATACCAATTTGTTTTAAGGATCTTTAGAGGTGGTTTTGTATTGAGGTTTTGTATTAGTCTCTACTGAAAAGGTTGATTTTAGACATGCTAAGAGTTGGTTTAATATATTAGAGAAACTTACTACGCGAGATAGTAGTACATTTTGGGTCAGAAATTTGAATACTGAAATTATTATTTCTATCCCTTGTAAAGTAAAACTTTTGGTTGTTGTGGTAATGCCTCTTTTCATAGGTTTCCTACGAGGGAAAGAAGGTTCACAAAATGAATCAGTTAGGACTGGAGTTAGGACTGGTAAGGTCTACCAATCCATTTAAATTATCTAACTTTGTGGTACGAAGAGGTATAACGGAACTTTTTTTGGTTCTTTCTTTTTGTTGTGGGAACACTTTTCTATTTACCTCGAGGTTCATGGAATATTAAGCAATAGTTTAGATTGATTGACAAGGTCTACCAGTCCCTTTAAATAATGACTTGCATTTCTGGCCATTTTTAAAGGGTCTTTTAAAGTTTTTTTGGTGTTGGAGTGGGGACATGCTTCCTAGTATTCCTGTGATGGGAATAATAGCTCAAAATATATTTTCAAAGTGACAATTTGGATCGGCTGGTTAGGTCTACAAGTCCATTGAAAGGGCTGATTTTGGAGACACAAAGAGTTAGTTTTACAAAAAATTTCTGTAAGAATAATTTTGGATCCACTAGTAAGGACTACCAGTCCATTGAAAGATTCGATTTTCGAGATACTAGGAGTTGGTTTAGGGGTTGAGTTTTTTAAAACCTTTGTAAAGGGACAATGTGGATAGATGATGATTCGATTTTCGAGATACTAGGAGTTGGTTTGGGGGTTGAGTTTTTTAAAACTTTTGTAAAGGGACAATGTGGATAGATGATTGGTGTACCATTACACCGAAATTATTTATTTTTGAGATATAAAGGAGTTATTTTTTTTTATACCAATTCATTGCAAGGATCTATTTGGGGTGGTATGATCTCGAGGTTGGGGGACTCTTTTTGTAATATCTAAAAAGGAATTGTGGTTTAAAAAATCTTTCCACAAGGACAGTTTGGATGGATATAATAGTCTACTGAAATGGTTGATTTTGGAAATACTAAGAGTTGGTTTAATATACTAGAGAAGCTTATTACTAAGTAAGAGAGCAGTATCTTTTGGGTAAAAAATTTGAATAATAACATCGCCATTTGGTTCCATTGTAAAGGAAAATTTTTGGGTTCTTTGCTGTTTTGGTAATGACTCTTGAGGTCAGCAATATACTATGGATTATATATTCGAATACCGACTTTTGTCATTTTTGTCCATTTTTTAAAGGTCTTTCAAGGGTTTTTTGGTATTGAAGTTGGGACACTCTTCCTATTTTTCATTTGAGGGGAATAATGGTTCAAAAAATATATTCAAAACGCAATTTGGATCGACTGGAATGTCTACCAGTCCATTGAAAGATGAAATTTTCGAGATACTAGGAGTTGGTTAAGGCGAATTCAGTTTTAGTAGACTAGAGAAGCTCACCACTTGATATTTGAGTAGAACTTTAAGCATAGAGCTTTGAATAAGATTTTTTCCATTTCGAGACTTCTTTTAGGATTAGCGGTACGAAGAGTTATAACAGAACTTTTATATCGATATTCAAGATATTTTGTGTTGATTTATATTGATTTCGGTTTAAGTAGACTAGAGAAGGTAACTACTTAATATGTGAGTAGAAATTTCAGGGTTTGAGATATGACTAAGGAATTTAAACATTTTGAGACTATTTTTTAGGAATCTTTTGGGCTTTTTGAACTTGTGATATAATGTGTTTACATGGTTTTCGACGAGGGAGTTGCATTTTTCTAAATGTCTCTAAAGGGATAATTTGGACAAACTAGGATGGTCTACCAGTACAATTAAATTTTTGATTTTGGAGATAAGTAGCGTTAGTTTATACCAATTTCACTTTAATAAAATAGAAGACGTTACTACTTGAGGTGAAGATTATATTGAGAATTACATATTCGAATAATAAACTGTCTTTCAAGGGTTTTTTGGTATTGAAGTTGAGACACTTATCCTACTTTTCCTAGTTTTCGAGTGATGGGAACAGTGATTCAAACAATATATTCAATGCAACAATTTGGATTGACTTGTAAGGTCTACCAATACATTGAACGAGTTGATTTTGGAGATACCAAGAATTAGTTTTACAAATTGTTTCTAAAGGGACAATGTTGGATTGGTAAGGTTTAATAGTTCATTGAAAGATTTGAGTTACGAGATATTAGGAGTTGGTTTACGTCGATTTCAGTTTTAGTAGACTAGAGAAGTTCACTACTCGATCGATATGATGTAGTAGACTATTTTTTAGGAATCTTTTGGGCATTTTAAACTTGTGATATGATGTGTTTACATGGTTTTTGACGAGGGAGTTGCATTTTTCTAAATGTCTCTAAAGGGATAATTTAGAAAAACTAGAATGGTCTACCAGTACAATTAATTTTTATTTATTTATTTTATTTTGATTAAAAAAAATTATTAGTTTTTATTTTGGAGATAAGTAGAGTTAGTTTATACCAATTTCACTTTAATAAAATAGAAAATGTTACTACTTGAGGTGAAAATTATATTGAGAATTACATATTCGAATAATAAACTGTCTTTCAAGGGTTTTTTGGTATTGAAGTTGAGACACTTATCCTACTTTTCCTAGTTTTCGAGTGATAGGAGCAGTGGTTCAAACAATATATTCAATGCAACAATTTGGATTGACTGGTCAGGTCTACCAATACATTGAACGAATTGATTTTGGAGATACCAAGAATTAGTTTTACAAATTGTTTCTAAAGGGACAATGTTGGATTGGTAAGGTTTAACAAGTTCATTGAAAGATTTGATTTTCGAGATACTAGGAGTTGGTTTACGTCGATTTTAGTTTTAGTAGACTAGAGAAGTTCACTACTCGATATTTGATCGTACTGTTAGAGATTTGAATTGGAATTTCCCCATTTTGAGACTTCTTTAAGAAATCGTTTGGGGTTCTTTGATGTTTTGATGTGATCTCTTTTCGTGGTTTTTTTTTACGGGGGATCAAGTTCTTTAAAACGTTTGTAAAGGGACAATTTGGATAGATTTATAAGGTCTACCAATACTAGAAAATTATTTTTTTTGTAGATATTAAGGAGCTTCAAAAAATGTCTGATAAAATAGTTTGGACCGGCTGTTAAGGTCTAGTAGTCCAAGAATAGGTTTAATAAAATGATTGTAAAGAAACATTTTGAATTGATTGGTAAGGTCTACCAGTCCATAAGTAGAAATTAAAGTTTCAGATTTGACTAGAGAATTTTAACAATTCGAGTCATTTTTAAGGAATCTTTTGGGTTTTTTTTTTGATGTTTTGGTATGATCTGTTTTCATGGTTTTGGACAGGGGAATTGAAATTTTCAAAACATCTCTAAAGGGACAATTTGGATCAACTGGTAAGGTGCATTGAAATGGTTGATTTTGGAGACACAAAGTGTTAGTTTTACAAAATGGTTTTATGAGGGAAAGAATGTTCAAAAAATGATTCAGTGATGACCGTTTGGAACGACTGGTAAGGTCTACCTGTCCTTTTCCAGTGTTGAACTTTATGATACAAAGAGTTATAACAAAACTACATTGGGCACTTTCTTTTTGTTGTGGGAACACTTATTTCTATTTTCTATGAGGTAATTGAGATTAACTAAATATTTATAAGGGACGGTTTAGATCGGCTGACAAGGTCTACCAGTCTATTGTAAGTTTTTATTTTCGATATACCAAGAGTTTTGAAAAATGTCCGAAATGATAGTTTGGACCGATTGGAAGGTCAACGTCCATTGAAATTTTGGAGATAGCAAGATTGGATTAATAAAATGATCATAAAAAGGGAATCTGAATATACTGGTAAGGTCTACCAGTCCATTCAGAGTTTTGATTTTTGAGATACCTACAGTTGTTTATATCAATTTTTAGTATAAGTAGTTTAGAGAAGCTCACTACTTTATATGTGAGTTGAAACATAAGGGTTCAGGATTTGACTTGGGAATTTTAACATTTTGAGACTTTTTTTTGGAATCTTTGGGGTTTTTTTTTGATGTTTTGCTATGATCTATTTTCATGGTTTTGGACGAGGGAGTTGAAATTTTCAAAACATCGAGGGACAATTTGGGTATGGTCTACTAGTACAATGAAATTGTTTGTTTTGGAGATGACAAGAGTTAATTTATACCAATTTCACTTTTAATAGAATAGAAAATGTTACTACTTGAGGGGAAGTATATTCTTGATTAGATATTTGAATAATCACTTTTGTCATTTCTGGCCATTTTTGAAGGGTCTCTTCATTTGTGTTGGAGTGGGGACACGTTTCCTAGTTTTCGAGTGTTGGGAATAGTGATTCAAATTATATTTTCAAGGTGACAATTTGGATCGACAGATAAGGTTTACAAGTCCATTGAAAGGGTTGATTTTTAAGACACCAAGAGTTGGTTTTACAAAATGTTTCTATAGGAGCAATTTTGGATCCACTAGTAAGGACTACTAGTCTGTTGAAAGATTTATACTAGGAGTTGGTTCATGTCGATTTCAGTTTTAGTAGCCTAGAGAAGCTTACTTCTTGATATTTGAGCAGAAACTTAGGCGTTGGAGATTAGAATATGAATTTTCCCATTTAGATACTTCTTTAAGGAATCTTGGGGTTCTTTGATGTTGTGGTATGATCTCTTTTCGTGGTTTATTACAGGGGGAATTGAGTTTTCTAAAATGTTTGTAAAGGGACAATCTGGATAGATGATGGTGTACCAGTACAACAAAATTATTTATTTTTGAAATTTAAATGAGTTAGTTTTCTACCAGTTCATTGTAAGGATCTTTTTGGGGTGGTTTGATATTGAGGTTGGGACTCTTTTCATAATATTTATGGAGGAATAATGGTTTAAAAAATCTTTCCACAAGGACGGTTTGGATTGACATAATAGTCTCTACTGAAAGAGTTGATTTTGGAAATACTAAGAGTTGGTTTAATATACTAGAGAAGCTTATTACTAAGCAAGAGAGTAGTACCTTTTGGGACAGAAATTTGAATAATAACATCGCCATATCGCTTCCGTTGTATAGGAACATTTTGGGGTTCTTTGCTTTTATGGTAATGTCTTCATGTGGGCTGTATATAGGGGTGCATAAAAGAACCGGTGGAACCGAGAACCATACCGAATCGAACCGGAACTGACAGTTCGGTTCGGTTCCAAACTAAAACGGTTCGGTTCCTAATATTCAAGAACTGAAATTTTCGGTTCGGTTCTGGTTCTTGCCTCTTTGGAACCGAACCGGAACCGAACCGTTTTTTTATAATATATATATATATATTATATAGTGTTATAAACCTAAATACATCCCTATTTTTTCACGCCGCTCTCCACTCCAGTCTTCAATTCATGCCCTAGCTCTGCGGCTCTACCTCTCTCTCTCTCATGGTCATGAACGGTTGATTCCATCTATCTCTTACTGTTCATCTTCCATTTAGTCTCTCTCTCTCTTTGTTTCTCGACTTTGTATATATTTATCGTTGGTGTGATTTAATAGTACAGTATAAGAGTCTTATCTCCAGCTTAGAAAAAGACAAGCTGACCAAAATAACTATCACTAATGTCTTTGCCCAATGTTTTGTAGATAATGTTTAGTATAACTTGAATAATAGGGTGGAACTGGACCAACTGGTATATAAATTAGATATCTAGATTGCACTATCTTTCAACTTTGGTTCAAAAATTTGAGTCTCACAAACAAAGTTTATTTCATTGTTTATTTATTTATTTGTGTTTTGTTTCTATTTTTTATTTTTTTGAAATGGGATAGTAGGAACCGGAACCGAACCAAAATTTAGGTTCCGGTTCCTATTTTTAAGGAACCGAAAAAACGGTTCGGTTCCGGTTTCGGCCGGAACCAGAACCGAACCGTACCGTGTGCACCCCTAGCTGTATATATATATTCGAATAATGACTTGACATTTCTGGCCAATTTTTAAAGGTCTTTCAAGGTTTTTTTTTTTTGTGTTGAAGTAGGGATACTTTTCCTATTTTTCGATTGATGGGAATTGTGGTTCAAAAATATATATTCAAAGAGCAATTTGGATCGATTGGTAGTGTTTACTAGTCCATTAAAAAGGTTGATATTTGAGACACCGAGAGTTAGTTTTACAAAATGTTTCTAAAGGGAAAAAATTGGATTCACTGGTAAGGTCTACTAGAAATATTAAACTTTCGAGATAATAGGAGTTGGTTACATCGAATTCAATTAGTAGACTAGAAAAGCTCACCACTTGATATTTGAGTAGAAACTTAAGCGTAGAGATTTGAATAGGAATTTTCCCATTTCGAGAATTCTTTTAAGTAATTTTTTTTTTTGTTTTTATGTGTCGTGGTTTTTTTTTTTATGGGGAAATTAATTTTTCTTTAAATTGTTTCTAAAGGGAAAATTTGGATAAGTGAACAAGGAGTACACTGAAAATTTTATTTTGGAGATATTAAGGAGTTGATTTTATACCAATTTGTTTTAAGGATCTTTTGGGGTGGTTTTGTATTGAGGTTTGGACTCTTTTTCGTTATTTTTAAGTTGGAATAGTGGTTTAGAAAATCTTTCCATAAGGACATTTTGGATTGATATATTAGTCTTACTTAAATGGTTGATTTTGAACATACTATAAGTTGGTTTAATATACTAGAGAAGCTTACTACTAAGCAAGAGAGTAGTACCTTTTGGGTCAGAAATTTGAATACTGTGATCATTATTTCGATCCACTGTAAAAGAAAAATTTTGGGGTTCTTTACTGTTGTGGTAATGTCTCTTTACGAGGGAAAAAAGGTTCGCAAAATGAATCAGTTAGAACTATTTGGAACAACTGGTAAGGTCTATCAGTTCATTTAAATTATTTTACTTTGTGATACGAAGAGGTATAACGGATCTTTTGTTGGGTCTTTCTTTTTGTGGCGGGAACACTTTTTGGGATTTTCTATTTACGTCAAGGTTCACGAAATATTATTTAATAGTTAAGATTGATTGACAAGTTCTTCCAGGCAATTTAAATAATTACTTTTGTCATTTCTGGCCATTTTGAAGGGTCTTTTAAAGTTTTTTGGTGTTGGAATGGGGACACGCTTCCTAGTTTTCGAGTGATGGGTATAATGGTTCAAAATATATTTCCATTATGACAATTTGGATTGGCTGGTTAGGTCAAAAGTCCATTGAAAGGGTTTATTTTGAAGACACCAAGAGTTAGTTTTACAAAAAATTTCTATAAGAACAATTTTGGATCCACTGTAAGGACTACCATGTCCATTGAAAGATTCTATTTTCGAGATATTAGGAGTTGGTTTACGTCGATTTCAGTTTTTGCAGACTAGTGAAGCTTACTACTTGATATTTGAGCAGAAACTTAGACGTTGGAGATTTGAATATGAATTTTCCCATTTAGAGACTTCTTTAAAGAATCTTTTGGAGGTTCTTTGATGTTGTGGTATGATCTCTTTTTTGCGGTTTTTCAACGGGGAATTGAGTTTTTTAAAACGTTTGTAATGGGACAATATGGATCGATGATTGGTGTACCAGTACACCGAAATTAGTATTTTTGAGATATAAAGGAGTTAGTTTCATTCCAATCGACTGTAAAGATCTTTTTGGGGTGTTTTTTGATCTTGGGGTTGGGACTCTTTTCGTAATATTTAAGAAGGAATAGTGGTCCAAAAACTCTTTCCACAAGAACAGTTTGGATTGATATAATAGTGTCTACTGAAAGGGTTATTTTGGAAATACTAAGAGTTGGTTTAATATACTAGAGCAGCTTATTACTGAGTAAGAGAGCACCTTTTGGGTAAAAAAATTGAATAACAACATTGCCATTTCGGTTCCATTGTAAAGGAAAATTTTGGGGTTCTTTGCTGTTTTGGTAATGAGACTTTTGAGGTGGGCAGTGTACTATCGATTATATATTCGATTAATGACTTTTGTCATTTCTTGCCATTTTTTAAAGGTCTTTCAAGGGTTTTTTGGTGTTGAAGTTGGGACACTTTTCCTATTTTTCATTTGATGGGAATAATGGTTCAAAAAATATATTCAGAGCGCAATTTGGATAATCTAGTAAGGTCTACCGGTCCATTGAAAGGGTTGATGTTGGAGACACCAAGAGTTAGTTTTACAAAATATTTCTAAAGGGACAATTTTGAGTAGGAATTTTCCCATTTCGAGACTTGTTTAAGGAATAGTATTACGAAGAGTTATAAGGGAACTTTTATATCGATATTCAAGATACCTAGTGTTGATTTATATTGATTTCAGTTTAAGTAGACTAGAGAAGGTCACTACTTAATATGTGAGTAGAAATTTTAGAGTTTGAGATTACTTAGGGAATTACAACATTTTGAGACTATTTTTAAGGAATCTTTTGGGCCTTTTGAACTTGTGGTATGATTAGTTTACATGGTTTTCGATGAGGAAATTGAATTTTCAAAACGTCTCTGAAGGGATAATTTGGAGAAACTAGGATGGTCTAGTAGTACAATTAAATTTTTGATTTTGGAGATAACTAATGTTAGTTTATAACAATTTCACTTTTAATAAAAAGAAAAAAGTGAAATAAAAAGAAAACGTTACTACTTGAGGTGAAGAGTATATTCAGGATTACATATTCGAATAATAAATTGTCTTTCATGGGATTTTTGGTATTGAAGTTGAGACACTTTTCCTATAGTTTTTGAGTGATGAGAATAGTGGTTCAAACAATATATTCAAAGCGCCAATTTGGATCAACTGGTAAGGTTTGCCAATATATTGAACGAGTCTATTTTGGAGATACCAAAAATTAGTTTTTACAAAATATTTCTTAAGGGACAATTTTGGAATGGTAAGGTTTATAATTTCATTGAAAGATTTGATTTTCGAGATACTAGAAGTTGGTATAAGTTGATTTAAGTTTTAGTAGACTATAGAAGCTCACTACTCGATATTTGATCTTTTACTTCCAAGTGTTAGAGATTTGAATTGTAATTTTCCCATTTCGAGACTTCTTTAAGAAATCGTTTGGGGTTCCTTTGATGTTTTGTTGTGATCTCTTTTAGTGTTTTTTTTATTTAGGGGATTGAGTTTTTTAAAACGTTTGTAAAGGGACGATTTGGATAGATTTATAAGGTCTACCAATACACGAAAATTATTTATTTTGGGGATATTAAGGAGCTTCGAAAAATTTCCAAAAGGATAGTTTGGACCGATTGGTAAGGTCTACCGGTCCACTAAAATTTTGGAGAGCAAATAATTGGTGTAAGAAATAGTTTGAATCGATTGGTAAGGTCCTGGTCAATGAGTAGAAAATCATAGTTTCAGATTTGACCAAGGAATTTAATATTTCGAGTCATTTTTTAGGAATACTTTGGGTTTTTTTTATGTTTTGGTATGATTAGTTTTCAGGCTTTTGGACAAGGGGATTGAATTTTGGGTTAACTTCATTTACACCCCCTGAGGTTTGTCATATCATCACTTTGACCCCCTGAGGTTTGCATATCTTCATTTACATCCCCTCATGGTGTGAAATGTCTAAAATACTCTTATACCAAACACCCCTTAAATCAATTTAATCCCTAAATCAATTTAAACCCTAAACCAAACACCCCCTTAGAATCAATCTAACCCTCAAACCAAACACCCCAACATTTATTCAACATTTACTCTCTCTCTCTCTCCTCTCCTCTCCTCTCTCTCTCTCAAACACACACACGCATATATATATATATATATAGATCTACACACATATATATAGACCCATCAGTCGAAAATAGGGGGAGGGGGGAGGTGGTGGTGGGAGGGGGCGGCGCCGACGGGGACTTCTATATATATATATGTGTGTGTGTGTATATATATATATATGTATAGATCTATATATATATATATGTATATATGTATGTGTGTGCGTGTGTGTGTGTGGTGTGTGCGTCTGAGAGAGAGAAAGAGAGAGAAAGAATTAAAAAATGTTTTTTTAATTTTATATTTATTTTCGAATTTAGTTTTTTTTTAAAATTTAATATATATATATATATATTTGAATTTTATATTTATTTTCAAATTTTATAATTTTTTATATATTTTTTGAATTTTATAATTATTTTCGAAATTTAATATATATTATTAGAATTTTATATGTTTTTTTTTAATTTTATATATTTGTCTTGAATTTAATATTTTTTTAAAAAAAATTCAAAATTTATATATATTTTATATTTTATATTTATTTTCGATTTTATAATTGTTTTTGAAATTTAATATATTTTTTTGAAATTTATATGTTTTTTTTAAATTTTATATATTTGTTTCAAATTTTTTTATGTTTTTTGTGATTTTTATATTTATTTTCGAAATTTAATATGTTTTTTTGAAAAAAAAAAATTTCAAAATTTATATATATTTTTTAATTTTATATTTATTTTCAAATTTATAATATTTTTCAAATTTTAATATATATTTTCAAATTTTATATATATTTTCAAATTTTAATACAAATTAAATTATTAAATGATGGGAGGGGTCTAATTGATAAAAACACTATCCTTGTTTCCAAACAGAATAAAGATAAGATATTGAGGGTAGTTTAGGGATTTTTAAAAAAATTAATGCTGATGTCATTGTTTAGGAGGTCTAAGTGATAAGAATATTGAAAACTAGGGGGTGTAAATGAAGATATGCAAACCTGAGGGGGTGTAAATGAAATTAATCCTTGAATTTTTGAAAATATCTCTAAAGGGACAATTTGGATCGGTTGGTAATGTCTACCACCAGTCCATTGAAAGGGTTGATTTTGGAGACACGAAGAGTTGGTTTCACAAAATGATTCAGTCATGACTGTTTGGAACGACTGGTAAAGGTCTACCCATCCTTTTCAATTGTTGAACTTTGTGATATGAAGAGTTATAACAAAATTATTTTGGGTTCTTTATTTTTGTTGTGGGAACACTTATTTTGATTTTCTATGAGGTAATTGACATTCACTAAATATTTATAAGGGACAGTCGATCTAGACTAACAAGGTCTACCAGTCTATTGTAAGTTTTTTTTTTGTTATATCAAGAGTTTCCAAAAATGTCCGAAATGATAGTTTGGATTGATTGGTAAGGTTTATGTCCATTGAAATTTTGGAGATTGCAAGAATTGGATTAAGAAAATGATCTTAAAAAAAGAGTATGAATCTACTGGTATGGTCTAGTTGTCCATTCAGAGTTTTGATTTTCGAGATGCCTACATTTGGTTTATTTCAATTTCAGTTTAAGTTGTCTAGATAAGCTCACTACTTTATATGTGTGTTGAAACATAAGGGTTCGAGATTTGACTAGGGAATTTTTACCGGATATTTTTTTTTTGGAATCTTTTGGTTTTTTTTTTGATGTTTTGGTATGATCTATTTTCATAGTTTTGGACGAGGGAGTTGAATTTTTCAAAACATCCCCCGAGGGACAATTTGGATAGACTAGTAAGGTCTACCAGTACAATGAAATTGTTGGTTTTGGAGATAACAAGAGTTAATTTCTACCAATTTCACTTTTAATAGACTAGAAAATGTTACTACTTGAGGTGGGTAGTATATTTTGGATTAGATATTTGAATATTGACTTTTTAAAGGGTCTCTTAACATTTTTTGGTGTTGGAGTGGGAATACGTTTTCTAGTTTTCGAGTGATGGGAATAGTGGTTCAAAATATATATTCAAAGTGACAATTTGGATTGGTTTGTATGGTCTACAAGTCCATTTAAATGGTTGATTTTTGAGACACCAAGAGTTGTGGTTTTACAAAATGTTTCTATAGGAACCATTTTGGATCCCCACTAGTAAGGACTACTAGTCCATTGAAAGATTTGATTTTCGAGATATATTTTTTTTTGATAAGCAAGTATTTTATAAAAAAGAAAAAGCACCCATGTGGGGAGTGCGACCTGTGTACAACTGCCCTTAAGGGCCAAGAGAACCCAAAAATTCTATCTTCCCAAGCCACCAACCATGTGAAAAAGCAACCTTGAGAGGGGTCTTAGTGCGTTGGACTGCCTTTCAAGGAAAAGACGCTTCCGCCCTAGGAGAAATACAACCAAAGTAAAAAGAGACCAAAAAGCACTGTGAAGACGTCGTCTTCCACATCAAAGAGTCCGATCCACACCCGACAGTTAGAGAATACAATAACTCCAACATAATAGAAACCTCCTCCAGCTCCTAATCCTCAAAGTGTCGCACGAATTTGACATCCCATACTAGCTTTCCGGTATCAAGATGATAACAGTCAACTACTGAAGCATGACGATCCCGAGCGATCCTGAATAACTAAGGGAACAAGGAGGTGAGGGAGCCCTCCCCACACCACCAAAAAGAACGAGATACTAGGAGTTAGTTTACATCGATTTCAGTTTTAGTAGACTCTTGAAGCTTACTACTTTATATTTGAGCAGAAACATAAGCGTTGGAGATTTGAATATGAATTTTCCCACTTAGAGACTTCTTTAAGGAATCTTTTGGGGTTTTTTGATGTTTTTGTATGATCTCTTTTCGTGGTTTATTATAGGGGTTATTGAGTTTTTTAAAACATTTGTAAATGGACAATTTGGGTAGATGATAGGTGCACTAATACAACCAAATTATTTATTATTGAGATTTAAAGGTGTTAGTTTTATACCAATTCATTGTAAGGATCTTTTTGGGGTTGTTTGATCTTGAGGTTTGGACTCATAATATTTAAGGAGGAATAGTGGTTTAAAAAATCTTTCCACAAGGACAGTTTGGATTAAGATAATAGTCTACTGAAAGGGTTGATTTTTGAAATATTAAGAGTTGGTTTAATATACAGGAGAAAATTATTATTAAGCAAGAGAGCAGTACCTTTTGGGTCAGAAGTTTGAATAATAACGTCGCCATTTCAGTTCCATTGTAAAGTAAAATTTTGGTGTTATTTGTTGTGATTGTAATGACTCTTGAGGTGGGCTGTATATAATGGATTATATATTTGAATAATGACTATTATCATTTCTGGCCGGTGTTGAAGTTGGGACACTTTTCCTATTTTTCGATTGATGGGAATAGTGGTTGGAAAAATATATTCAAAGCACAATTTGGATCGACTGATTTAGAGGACCAGTCAACTGATTATTCCATGAAATTTTCATAAAACCTCTGCCTCCCATTAGTCGATTGGTCTTTAAACCAGTCAACTAATTTATTGGAATGTTAGATTCTTTTGTTTGGGTGCTTTCCTAGTCATGAGTGGATATCTTTCACCTTGACGTGTCATTCTGGTTATTCGTTGTTCAGCATTAGGACTATTTTCCCTTGCTTGAGTTCATAACCCTTATGTGGTCATTCTTGAGAGTAGTGTTCTTGTGCTCTTCGTGGCTTGATTTGGTTAGTTTCCTTTGTCCTTAGTGAGAGCATTAGCGATTGAGTTGACCTCATTGTAGATTGTATTACGAGGTTGATGTGGTGAGGTGATTAGTAGCATTGATGTGATAACGAATGTCTTTGTGGACGTATTGATGGTGATGTGGTTATTATGAGCTTAGTATGCTCGTGATATAAGAAGCGTGATTTGTTCTCCTTCCTGGGGTGTTAGGGAGTAGTATTGGATCTCTCGTGGTTCGGTGGTAGGCATAGTGTAATATGCTAGTGTTGGATTGATAGTTATGAGTCATAGTGGTCTCCTGTATGGTTCGTACTACGTACCTTATACTTATTTGTTGTCTCTCTCTATATACATTTATATATATAGGTGTGCGTATATCATGTGTTATTATGATGTGATTTCTTTATGTGCTAGTTGCCTTGTCTGTTGATGCATAGTAGGGGACTAGTGGGATGTTTTTCAGGAGTCTCAGATTGCTGCGAGTTCCATGAGAGACAATAGATCGACCTAGGATAGATGCATGTATAAGGTTTGGTTAACACTGCTTGTATGGTCAAGGGCTGTGAAGGTTAGGGTTTCCTTTACCCTACCGGGATTCATTTCTCACCCCGGTGTTTTATGCCCTGGTGTATGTACGGATTTTGTCAAGCCCACTAAAGGAAGAGCCCGCTAGCCCAACAAAGGAAAAAGCCCGAAGGAAAGGCCCAACCCAAAGGCCCATTTCGTGGAATACTCTAGAATAAACTTGAGGATCAAGTTAGTGATGTGAGCAATAGACAAAATAATGATGTAAGCAAGAGAATGTTGCTCTAATAGGCTCAAGGCCCCAAAAGGGAATGTATATAAGGAAAATAAAATCTGAATAAAGTATCATATTCTTATGTTGTGCATTTTTGAGCATTTACACATTGGCGCCGTCTATGGGAAAACCTTGATTCCAGATCTGTGATTTCTTCACCTTCCAGATCTGTGATCATCTTCCCATCTCTACAATTGAGCTTGTTTCTATTCATTTTCAAATCTGTGGTTGTACCTTCGCCATCCAAATCTGTGTTCGTCTTCCCATCCTTATAGTTGAGCTTGTTTCTACTCATCTTCACCCTCTAGATTTGTGTTCATACTGTTCTTCTACCTTTCAAACAACCATGCCGATAACCTGTTCCCAAGCGGATGCTCCGACCATCGGAGACAACCATGCAGGTGGTTCTCAGACCATTGGACAAATCTTACAATGCCTGATGACTGCTGAAGAATGGAGTCAAGCTCTTGAGAAGTATAACGTAGAGCTTATGGCGAGGTTGGCTCTTCCACCAGCGACACCCGTCTGTTCTCAAAACCAGGAGGGTGACGTCGGGCTAGAGGAGTATGCTGAATCCTCTCATCACCTAGGCAAGGCCCCCGTCGCCGACAAGGCCATGACCCCCAGAAGCTCAAGGCGATGATGGTTGAGTTCCAAAGAAGGGTCCTGAGAGACTCAATGACCCAATCTACTACTGATCTGGCTGTTCAGGCCTCCACTGAGTTGATACAGTCACCTTTCACTCCTGAGATAACTCAGGAGCCTTTCCCAAAGAAGTTTGTCATGTCTTGATTTATCCTTTATGATGGAACTGAGGATACCGAAGAGCACATCTATCAGATTCACCAAAAAATGACTATGTATGCTGAGAACGAGGCCTTGTTTTGTAAGTATCGCCGATACAGCTTTATTGTGGTTTAGGAAGCATCCACCCGGATCCATCGGTAGCTGGCAACAACTGACCAGGCTTTTTGTTGCCCAGTATTACGGGAACAAGAGAGAATAAAACCATATCCTGCCTCTTCACGATAATCCAAGAGAAAAGAGAATCCATGAAGAGCTTCATGTCCCGATTCAACATCGAGTCTTCCTCTATCAACAACTGTGATCAACACTCTGCCGTCGAAGCCTTCCGGATGGCCCTGATTCCGGGAACTAAGTTTCATTAATCTCTAGAGAAACGCCCTCCATTGGGCATCGGGGAGTTAAATTCCAGAGCCTAAGGATACTTGAGGGTAGAAGAGGATTAGGCTATTCGTTAGAAGAGGGCAACGTTTGTCAATGTGGAAGCCCAATCGAAAGAACCGGTGACCGAGCAAAAGCGCCCAAGTACTTTGGGTACTTCAGCCCCGAACCCAATAAAACGTCCCAGATTTGAAGAGAAAGTGACTCCCTTGAGGGTCAGCCTTGCCAAACTTTATCAAGAAGACAAAGCCAGAGGAATCTTTCAGCCACCACCACCTATTAGGAAACCTTTGGATCAAAGAGATAAATCAAAACACTGCGCCATCCACAATGATTTCGGGCACATTACTAATGAGTGCCAAAATCTCAGACGCCAAGTGGAGGCAATGATACTTCGAGGTGAACTCCGGGATTACATCTAGCGGGACATACCAAGGGCCGATCAACATCCGCCCAACGCTCCCCGGAATCCCACAGCTGCACAACCAGTCAGAATTATCAACATAATTCTTGATGGCCCCACCTCTAAGGAGAGGGAATGATCCAGTTGCGTTGAGCCCGAAAGACGAGGAAAATTAACGAAGTGAGTGAATTCCACCATCGGACAGGAGAAACACAGATTATCTTTTCTACTGCAGACCTTCAGAACATCCAGACCCCTCATGATGACCCATTGATCGTTACATTGATGGTGGCAAACTGCCTCATGAAGCGAGTCATGATTGATCCGGGAAGCAATGCCAACATCAACACTGAGTGGGCCTTCGAGAAGCTCGAAATCAATCCAAGCAAAGTGGTGACCTCTTAGAGCCCTATTACAGGGTTCAACAGGAAGTAAGTTGAACCAATCGGGAAGTCCAGCTACCAGTATCTGCTGCTCAAAGGACCTTGTTAGAAACTTTTGTCATAGTGGACGTAAGCCATCGTATAACTTGCTCATGGGAAGAGGGTGGATCCATCGAATGCGGGGGGTACCATCAACCCTACATCAAATGATGAGGTGCATAGGCCCCAACAGGTTTGACATCATAGACATCAAAGGAGATCAAGTGGCTGCAAAAGAATGTTATGTTGTTTCCCTAAGGGAGATCAGAAAAAGAGAAAAACCCGAAGGAGATCAGCACCGAAGATCGGGGTCCAAATCCCAAATAGTAATTAAATGAGGGGGTCTCGGGTACCCCGATTGTGGTCGAGCCTCTACAACTAATATCCATAATACCTGAGAAAGCCCGAAAGAGTTTACTATGCATGTACCAACCTTACTGATTATGAATTAAAATAACTTACCCGATTTTTGTAGAACAATTCCGATGTCTTCGCTTGGGGACACACAGATGTGTCTGGTATTGATCCCACTGTCGCCCATTACTCCCTACATGTTGACCTGAATGTAAGGCCAATCAGGCAGAAGCAGATGCACATGGGAGCACATAGGAACCAAATCATAACATAAGAGGTATCCCGATTGTTCTAGGTAGGGTTCATCAGGGAAGTGAAGTACCCCGATTGGCTTGCCAACGCTGTACTTTTCTAGAAAAAGAATGGTAAGTGGAGGGTTTGTGTTGATTTTACTGATCTTAATAGGGCATGCCTGAAGGATAGCTTTCCCTTACCAAAAATTGATCAGATGGTGAATGTTACTGCTGGATATGAGCGATTAACCTTCCTTGATACATACTCGGGGTATAATCAGACAAGGATGAACTCGGTCGACGAGGAAAAGACATCCTTCATCACTAAAACAGGTACTTACTGCTTTAAAGTTATGCCTTTCAGACTGAAAAATGCTGGTGCTACTTTTCAGAGATTGGTAAACAAGATCTTTAAAGGGATAATGGGTACTGTGATCGAAGCATATATCGACGACACTGTGGTTAAAAGTAGAGAAAAAAGAGACCATTTGGGACATCTGCAACAAGTATTTGACACCCTCATGAGACATGGAATGAAACTCAACCCGGAGAAATGTTCCTTCGATGTGTCATCTGGACAGTTCCTGAGACACATCGTGGACTGGACCGGAATTCAGGCTAGCCCAACACAATTCAAAGCCCTGATGGAATGAAGGAACCCCGAACATAAATATATTCAAGTCCTGACGGGAAGAGTGGTTGCCCTTAGCCAGTTCATTTCAAGACTTACCGATCGGTGCAGACTATTCTTTCAGGCAATAAAGGCAAAGAAAGGTGAAGTATGGGGCCTAGAGCAATCCGAGGCCTTCACAAGATTGAAGGAGTATATGGCCAAGCCACAATCCTCGCCACACCAGAACTCGATGAAGTCTTGTATCTTTATCTGACAACTTCCTCTGTTTCAACCAGTGTAACCCTCACCAGGGAGGATGGAATCTTACAAATGCCTGTTTTCTACGCTAACAAATCCTTGGTGGAGGCTAAAACCCGATACAACAGACAAGAGAAGCTGGTACTATCACTGGTAAATGCAAAACAGAGACTTAGGCATTACTTTGAGGCGCATCCAATCATTGTCCCGACCTCCACCCCCATCTGGGTTATTATGTTAAAACCTGACTTTTTCAGGCAGAATCTCCAAATGGGCCATTGAATTGGGCATATATGTTATAACCTAAATACCTCGGGTATTTATCAAGGGTCAAGTAGTGACAAACTTCTTACTTGAGGAAGAAACTGAGGAGACCGATTGGCAACACGAGCCAGATACCTGGAAGTTATTCGTGGATGGGCCAACTAGTTAAAACGGGTTAGGGGTCGGCCTGGAGATCTAGACACTCAATGGTACCCATCTCCATATGTCAGTACGACTGCAATTCCTGGCTACCAATAACACGGCTGAGTATGAAGCTATCATATTCGGTTTGCGATTGGCCAAAAGCCTTCAGATCCAGATCCTAGCAGTGCACAGTGACTCCTAATTGGTCATTCGGCAAATCAAGGGAGAGTACGAAACAAAGATACAAAAATGGAGTTTTATCAGGCTTCGTGTTAAAGGAAACAGAGCACTTTCAGAAAATAAATTTGACCCAAATCCTAAGAAGTGAAAACACTATAGCTGACCACTTGGCCGGTCAAGCATCCTCAGCTGGTAAGGACCTGACCCGGGTTGTGTTGGTGGATTTCCTGGCCAGACCAAGCATTTAAGAACCCGAGTAGGTAATGCTTATCCCGTGGGAACCTAGCTGGATGGATCCCTTGGTAGATTACCTTAGGTATGGAGCCCTCCCGGAGAACAAAGCTGAAGCTCGCAAGATCCGGATGAATTCAGCCCCATACTCAATAATAAGAATAATAAGAGGGCAACTTTATCAGAAATCATTCTCGGGTCCGTACTTAAAGTATGTGACCCCCTCTAAAGCAAGGGCTGTGATAGAAGAAATCCACAGCGGGTCATGCGGGAACCACTCTGGAGGAAAATCCCTTTCTCACAAAATACTCTTCCAAGGCTACTTATAGCCTTATCTGTCACAGGAGGTCGAGGACTATGTCCAAAGGTGAAAAGCATGCCAAATGCATGGAGATGTTATCCATCAGCCTCTAGAATTCCTGCACCCAACTGTGATCCCGCATCCCTTCGCCCGGTGGGGAATGGATATCGTGGGCCCTCTCCTGAAGGCTATACAGTCAACCACTTATGTTTTTTTAGTCATCGACTATTTCACAAAATGGGTAGAGGTCGAAGCTTATCCAACAATTAAAAGCCGCCATGTCATCAAGTTCATCTGAAACCACATAATATGCAGGTTCGGTCTACCAAGAACAATTATGATGGATAACGGAATGAACTTGGACAACAGGAAGGTAAGGGCATTTTTCGCCACACACAACATCAATCAAAACACGTCTTCGGTCGGGTACCCCCAAGGGAATGGACAAGCTGAGAAGATAAACTGAACCATCTTCGACACTCTC
Organism: Cornus suecica; assembly: GCA_963922005.1. Lineage (NCBI taxonomy): Eukaryota > Viridiplantae > Streptophyta > Magnoliopsida > Cornales > Cornaceae > Cornus > Cornus suecica. The sequence goes on from OY998238.1 coordinate 26,761,562, forward strand.
GCAAAGAAGCTCGAAGAAGCCAAAGGGGCCTGGTTAGAGAAACTGCCTGAAGTATTCTGGTCGTACAGAACGACACCCAGGCAACCCACCGGGGAAACGCCCTTTGCTATGACATACGACGTTGAGGCTGTGATCCCCGCAGAGGTCAGAGTTCCAACCCTCAGGAGCCAGGCTTGGGAAGATGGCCTTAATAACCAGCATCTAGCTCATGACCTTGATTTGCTAGGCGAAAGAAGAGAAAAAGCAGAGATTAGGTTAGCAGCCAACCAACAGCGTGTACGAAATCATTTCAATAAAAAAGTCAGAAGAAGAGAATTCTAGGTCCGGGACATGGTCCTTAGGCGAAAGATCGGGCTCGTAGGCAAGCTCAAAGAGCCCTGGGAGGGCCCATACACCATCACCGAAGTTATTGGGCGCGGGGCATACCGCATCCGAAAAAGCGAAGACGGTAGAATGGAGCCAAACTCCCAGAACGCCTCTCGCCTGAAGAGGTACTACCCGTAGAGGGCCAATTTGATTTCATCTTACCTTGTTCCTTTATTTTTGTAAAAAGGCCTCAGTGCGAAATCAATTAAATTAACATCAGTAAAATTGTCTTTTCTTGTAAACGATAGCTTATAAATGATTACTGATGCATAAATTATCCAAGTATTGTCATGTCTCTCGCATGGCCTCAAGAGCCCGAAAGACGCAACACCAATCCATAAGTGATCAAAATTTTACAGAAGTTATTCAAGTGTTGTCATGTCTCTCGCATGACCTCAAAAGCCCGAAAAACACAACACTGATCCACAAGAGATCAAAATTTTACAAAAATTAGATGTTGTCATGTCTCTCACATGACCTCAAGAGTCCGAAAGACACAACATTGATTCACAAGAGATCAAAATTTTACAAAAATAAATTAGGTGGTCATGTCTCTCGCATGGCCTCAAGAGCCCGAAAGACACAACACTGATCCATAAGATATCAAAATTTTACAAAAATAAATTAAGTGTTGTCATGTCTCTCGCATGCCCTGAAGGGCCCGAAGGACACAACACTGATCCACAAGTGATCAAAATCTTACAAAGCTATCTAAGTGTTATCAAAGTCTTACAAAATAAATCAAGTGTTAGCAACACTGTTCTCAAAATTTTCATTAAAACTTAGGCCCTGGTGGCCAAGGCTTACAAATATAAAAGTTCTAAAAACCAACCAAAAGAAAGAATTGGCTGTAAACTTAAGTTTTCTACCCCTGGTATCTAAACTGGGGCCCAAAACTCTCTTCCCTTTTGTCTCTGGGCTTGGTAACAACCCCTTCCTGACCACCAGCATCGGGTAAAACATTATGATCGGGGACCAAAGCCAATTCAAATGAAACCGGGTAAGAAGCATAAGCAGACCCGGGAAGAGGTTTTGTCAGGAATTCACTGAAAATGAGATCATCCGGGCCTTTAACCGGATCATTGTATGGCGGAGCAATGCTAAGGGACTCATCCAACTCCTCCACTGAGGCGAAGTCCCTCTCCTCAGTAGGTTTTTGGAAGTCCAAAAAGTAAGTCCTCCAGCCATATCCAATCCGATATTGGGAAGTGTTATAGAAATGTTTATACATCTAGTTACCGCCCCCGATGACACATTTCCACCGTGGACCTCTCCACGGCTAGAAGATTCTCAGTCTTAACCTTCTCCTCCAAAAGCTTCTCCTTGAGGTCTTCAAACCCTCATTATTAGCCTTCAAGCCCTCATTCTCAGCCACCAGCTCTTAGTTTCACACCATCAAGTCCTGATGAGCCTCCTCTATCTCCTTAATCTTCTGTTAGGCCGCTTAAAGTTGTTGCTCAGCTGAAATAACCCGAACAGTCTGAGTTTCCAATTTCTCATTGGTAGTCACCAGTAAGGCAATCGTTTTCTTCCTACTTTCCTCTTTCAGCCTTAGATACTCTGCTGATTGCCTAAGGGCCCTGTTGTCTTCCTCAAGCTTTGAATTATAAGCTTGGAGTAGGTAGAACATCTTCCATAAAAACACAAAAGTGTCACACAATCAGTAAACAAATCAAGAGGAAATCAGATGGAAAATGAGATCAAGTTGCATAAAAACCACCTTCATTGCCATATCGGGGCCAGACATGGCTAACTCCCCCTATCCACCTTCTGGATAGTCTTTCGGTCGGCTGAAGTCCAGATTTGAAGACCCATCTCCCGAAGAGCAATATCATCTTTAATGGTCTTGCTCCCAGCAACCAAGAACCTGCCACCCGGAAGCCTTATCCTTGGATTCCAAGGGACGGGTTGCTCGGGCTGTGTTGCAGATTCGGACTTTGCCACTATACTTGGAGAAGCTGTTGTCGTCAAACGGGGCCGAACTAACTGATCGAGTTGATCTTTCTCAGATCCGGGATGGGGGGTACCCATCAAAGGCGAATGAGGCAAGGTGACCCCTTTACTACCCAAAGCAGAAGTTGGATTTTCCCCAGAAGGGAGAAGACTAGGAATGGTAGCAGCCTCGCCTCCGAAGGATCGTTATTATATCTCTTGGGAGCCAGTTTGTTGACGTACCCATTCCCTGTATTCCGTATTATTGTATCATGGTTCAAGTATATTTTATTCGGCACCTCGATGCGCCTTGCGTATTATTTGGTTTTAGCTTCCGCTCAGTTGTATGGAATCATTGTTATTAAGCATTATTCCATTCGTTTTATTGTTATTGATGTTCTTAGTTGGTCGCTCATTGTATCGATCACACTCCGTACTCCTCGAATGTCCCAGTTCGGGAGTGTTAGGATTTCAGGGGCGTGACAAGTTTGTTTTATACCAATTTGTTTTAAGGATCTTTTGGGGTGGTTTTGTATCGAGGTTTGGACTCTTTTTGTTATTTTTAAGTTGGAATGGTGGTTTAGAAAATCTTTCCATGAGGACATTGTGGATACTAGAGAAGCTTACTACTTAGGGAGAAAGTACTACCTTTTGGGTCAGAAATTTGAATACTGAAATCGTTATTTCTATCCATTTTAAAGGAAAAGTTTTGGGGTTCTTTACTGTTGTGGTAATGCCTCTTTTCGAGGTTTCTTACGAGGGAAAAAAGGTTTACAAAATTAATCAGTTACGACTATTTGGGACGACTTGTAGGTTTACAAAATTAACTTTGTGTTACGAAGAGGTATAACATAACCTTTTTTTTGTTCTATCTTTTTGTTGTAGGAACACTTTTCGGGATTTTCTATTTACCTCGATGTTCATGAAATATTAAGCAATAGTTTAGATTGATTGACAAGGTCTACCAGTCCATTTAAATAATCACTCGTGTCATTTCTGTCCATTTTTAATGGGTCTCTTAAGGTTTTTTGGAGTTGGAGTGGGAACATGCCTCCTTGTTTTCAAGTGATGGAATAATGGTTCAAAATATATTTTCAAATTGACAATTTGGATCGGCTGGTTAAGTCTACAAGTCCATTGAAAGGGTTGATTTTGGAGACACCAAGAGTTAGTTTGTGGATCCACTGGTAAGGACAACCAGTCCATTGAAAGATCCGGTTTTTGAGATACTCGGAGTTGGTTTATGTTGATTTCAGTTTTAGTAGACTAGAGAAGCTTACTGCATGATATTTGAGCAGAAACTTAGGCGTTGGAGTTTTGAATATGAATTTTCTCATTTAGAGACTTCTTTAAGGAATCTTTTGGGGGTTCTTTGATGTTGGGGTATGATATCTCTTTCGCAGTTTTTAATTGGGGGAGGGGGGGATTGAGTTTTTTAAAACGTTTGTAAAGGGACAATCTAGGTAGATGATTGGTGTACCAGTACACCGAATTTATTTATTTTTGAGATATAAAGGAGTTAGTTTTATACCAATGAATTGTAAGGATTTTTTGGTGTGGTTTGATCTTGAGGTTGGAACTCCTTTCGTAATATTTAAGGAGGAATAGTGGTAAAAAAAATCTTTCCACAAGAACAATTTGGATTGAGATAATAGTCTACTTGAAGGTTTGATTTTGGAGACACCAGGAGTTAGATTTACAAAATGTTTCTAAATGGACAATTTTGGATTCACTGGTAAGGTCTACCAGTCCATTGAAAGATTTGATTTCGAGATACTAGGAGTTGGTTACGTCGAATTCAGATTTAGTAGACTAGAAAGGTCACCACTTAATATTTGAGCAGAAACTTAATTGTAGAGATTTGAATGGGTATTTTCCCATTTCGAGACTTCCTTAAGGAATATTGTATGAGTTTTTTTATGTGTTGTGGTTTTTTTTATGGGGAAATTGATTTTTCTTTAAATTTTTTCTAAAGCTACAATTTGGACAGATGGACAAGGAGTACACTGATATATTTATTTTGGAGATATTAAGGAGTTGGTTTTATACCAATTTGTTCTAAGGATCTTTTGGGGTGATTTTGTATTGAAGTTTGGATTCTTTTCGTTATTTTTATGTTAGAATAGGGGTTTAGAAAATCTTTCCATATGGACATTTTGGGTTGATATATTATTTTCTACTGAAAAAGTAAATTTTGGGCATACTAAGAGTTGGTTTAATATACTAGAGAAACTTACTAGTAAGTGAGAAAGTAGTACCTTTTGGGTCAGAAATTTGAATACTGAAATCGTTATTTCGATTCATTGTAAAGGAAAACTTTTGGGGTTCTTTATTGTTGTGGTAATGGCTCTTTTCGAGGTTTCTTACGAGGGAAAGAAGGTTCACAAAAGGAATCAGTTAGGACTATTTGGAACTACTGGTATGGTCTACCATTCCATTTAATGGAACCTTTTTTTGGTTCCATCTTTTTGTTGTGGGGACACCTTTTCGGGATTTTCTATTTACCTCGAATGTCATGGAATATTAAGCAATAGTTTAGATAGATTGACAAGGTCTACCAGTTCATTTAAACAATAATCACTCTTTCTCATTTCTGGCAATTTTTAAAGGGTCTCTTATGGTTTTTTGGAGTTGGAGTGGGGACACGCCTCCTTGTTTTCGAGTGATGGAATAATGGTTCAAAATTTATTTTCAAATTGACAATTTGGATTGGTTGGTTAAGTCTACAAGTTCATTGAACGGGTTGATTTGGGAGACACCGAGAGTTAGTTTTTGGATCCACTGTTAAGGACAACCAGTCCATTGAAAGATCCGATTTTCGATATACTGGATTTGGTTTATGTTGATTTCAGTTTTAATAGACTAGAGAAGCTTACTACATGGTATTTGAGCAGAAACTTAGGCGTTGGAGATTTGAATATGACCATTTAGAGACTTCTTTAAGGAATCTTTTTGGGGTTCTTTGATGTTGTGATATGATCTCTTTCTCGCGGTTTTTTAAGGCGGGGATTGAGTTTTTTAAATTTTTTTATAAAGGGACAATCTAGGTAGATGATTGGTGTACCTGTACACCGAATTTATTTATATTTGAGATATAAAGGAGTTAGTTTTATACCAATGCATTGTAAGGATCTTTTTGGTTTGGTTTGATCTTGAGGTTGAGAGTATTTTCGTAATATTTAAGGAGGAATAGTGGTTAAAAAATCTTTCCACAAGGACAGTTTGGATTGAGATCATATTCTACTGAAATGGTTGATTTTGGAAATACTAAGAATTGCTTTAATATACTAGAGAATCTTATTATGACTAAGCAAGAGAGCAGTACATTTTGGATTCGAAATTTGAAATAATAACATCGCAATTTCGGTTCCATTGTGACGGAAAATTTTGGGGTTCTTTGTTGTTATGGTAATGACTCTTGAGGTGGGCTTTATTTTATGAATTATATATTCGAATAATATTTATTGTCATTTCTGGCCATTTTTTAAAGGTCTTTCAAGGGTTTTTTTGGTGTTGAAGTGGGGACACTTTTCCTATTTTTCGATTGATGGGAATAGTGGTTCAAAAAATATATTCAAAGTGCAATTTGAATAGACTAGTAAGGTCTACTAGTCCATTGAAAGGGTTGATTTTGGAGACACCAACAGTTAGTTTTATAAAATGTTTTTAAAGGGATAATTTTGGATCCACTAGTAAAGTCTACAAGTCCATTGAAAGATTTGATTTTTGAAATACGTCGAATTCAATTTTAGTCGACTAGAAAAGCTCACCACTTAAATATTTGAGCAGAAACTTAATTGTAGAGATTTGAGAGGGTATTTTCCCATTTCAAGACTCCTTTTTGTATGAGTTTTTTTTATGTGTTGTGGTTTTATTTTTTTTTATGGGGAAATTGATTTTTCTTTAAATTGTTTCTAAAGGGACAATTTGGATAAGTGGACAAGGAGTACGCTGATATTTTTATTTTGGAGATTGTGGAAATCCATGTGTTTTATTATTCTTGATTTCTAGTGATGTGCTATTTTAATTAATCTTTGTATATACCATATTAAGAAGACTCGGGTAGATTATTACCTGATCTCATTTCTGTTATAGTCCGTGGTTTAGTTTCCTACTTTAGTAGAGTGATTTTCTCCTCTAATTTAGTGATTGCATTCCTTGAATTATGATAGATTTGTTGCTGCCCCTTTATGTATATATTCCTGTGTAATTCCCCTATATTCAATAAGGGCCCGTTTGGGAGCATGGAATTGGAATTGGGCATTCCAATTCCAAATCCATTATTTGGATGTACCAAAATATTTTGGAATTGGAATTGAAATGTAATTACAATGACATCAATTCAACAATTTGAATTCCATAAAGAGAAGTTGTGATTTTCAATTTTATATCTTCTCTAAATCTTGACTCAGTAAATACTCTTTCTAATAACAAATATTTAAATACATATATATGCTTATATATAAAAACATATAAACAACTTATGTATCCTTCATTTAATTTTATACAAATAATTTTAAACAAATATTTCTAAATTGGAAAGTGTATGCAAAATACAAACCGAGGATAAAGGACCAAATCAACAACAATCACATGGAAATAGAAGGTGAAACCATATTTTTATTTGAAAATATTTTGCAGTGCCTCGACTCTTTTGTGAGTTAAAAACATATATACATACATATATATATGTATTCATAGAAATATATATACACAAATATGAATACACATACGTACAAATATATAGTTACACACACATATATACACATAAATACATATATATAAATACACACATATATTCACATCCACATACATACATGTATATAAACACATACACATGCATATACATACATACATACATACACACGTATATATATTCATACTTGTATACATATACATATACATATATTTATATTGTCTAATTTAATTTTAGAGTTCTGATCTTTTACATTTAAATTGGGTTTGGTTTGGGATTGAATTCTAATTACACTTGAATTCCAAAAGACATTCAAACAATGTATTTTGAATTGCATTTGTGGAATTGAAATACCATGACATTCCAATTCCAATGTAATTCCAATTCAATTCCAAATCCACGGAACTAAACGGATCCTAAGAGAATTTATAAGTTCATAGTATTAGAGCCTCCTCTGAAACCTAAATGTAACGTCCGGTATTTAAATTGAACATTTAATTGGTTATTTAATTATTTGGTGTGAATTTATTTTTTTTGATTAACGGAATTAAATATTTTATTTAGGACCTTTTTGGTAAGTAAAATGAAATTGGGCTAGAAAGGAATTAATGGTTGAGGTAGTGTGGGCTTGTGACCAAGGGACTTAAAACCCATTTTCCATTTAAATGATCACCTACATGGATTTATATTTATGTTTACTAGTTTTGGGCTTGAATTAAAGTTGTGTGTTGGGCCCAATGTGACAACTCAAGCCTATTCATTTATTTAAAGGACCACCACATCATGTCACATGGTTTCATTGAAACTAGGTTACAAATTTGATTTACAATAGGACCCCACCACACATTTCCTCATCTGGCATACACACATATATAGATATATTCACGCGAGAGGTTCGACGGAAGAAGCGGGCAAGGTTGGGAGTTGCACTTCGATTTCTTCTTATTCTTCTTCTTCAACTTCATCTCTTCACCTGAACGTTAAGAGCAAGAGGAGATGAGGATTGCAGCAGATTGCTGCGCCAAACAGCCCCTAAGGGTCGGTTTGGCTGGGAGGAAGGGGAGGCCTGTTTAGCCACTTCGGCTCGGCTTTTCCCCGAACTGTTCTAGGGTTTTGTTCCCCTCACCATGGGTGTCGGCTTATCCGAATTTGAGGCAGTTTCGTTGATCGAAATGGTGGGAATCGAAGGTTTTTGGTATGAGATGTTTTACAGTTTTTCCTTGATTTGGCTACCCAAATGTTTATGGATTCTAACCAAATTTTAGTATGTCGTTCTATGCGGCGTGTGGGTCGTATCGACATATCACAGGGTCCGTTATGCTTAGTGGTTTGGCCGTAGCAACACTTTTGAGGTAGGGGGATTGAACTCGTTTTTGATTTCTCGGTTTCGTTAGTGTGGTTTCACTTTAAAATGAAATTGGTATTATATTAAATGATTCAGTGTTGAAGGGATTTCATCATGGCATGGAATTGAAAGAGGTGGAAATTATATGCTCACTTTAATTTCCAGAATTTAAAGAAATAAATAGTTAATTCTACAGCTGCTTCAGAACACGCCTAAAAATATAAATTCGGTGAATTCAAATTAATTAGTTGAAATTAGAGTTGAAATTAATGGGGATGGAGCATGGGTGTTCGAAAATTGAGTAAAATTAGCTCACTTTAATTTAGGAATTTTATATACGCGGTGCATAATTGCGTAGTAATTTATTTCCATGCTTCGTATGTGTAATGAGTATGATATTAAGAGTTAATTGTGGTGTTTGATGAGTAGTTATCAAATTATGGTGGAAACAGGCTTTCTTGAAAAGCCGGAATTGTGGACTAAAATCAACAAGTTAAAGAATTGTTCAAAATAATGCTTATAATTATCGAATGGACGAGACCACAATTATTGAATTGGATTGAGTTTAGTGAATGGGAAGTGAGCATGGGTGACTCGAAAGAGGTAAAAACGTACTTATTTTAATTTTATAAAATTTCATGCTCGGTGATTAAATGATTAATTGTCTCTTACATGCTTTACGTGCTTATCTGTGGAATAACAAGTTTTAATTATGAAGTTCGGTGATTTATTAATGATTTTATTAAATATACGTAAAACATGTAAATTGTTATATTCTAGTTGAAGTTACCTGGGATTGGGGTGGTGCACTTGGCCAAACGGCAGGCTCGTGAGCCGATGGAGTAGTGACCCGTGAACGGCGATGCTACCGGTGGATGGGTCCATCGGGGTACAACTGCAAGCTATAGGAATTGTATCCTTGTTCAGGACATGGTGGTGCGTGACTGGTGGGATTTGTGAGTCGGTGAGTAGAGTGGCTTGCATGGGGAGCTCACGACATTCATAACTTTTCATGGCATATTTGAGATGGCTATGTGTTTATGTGATACCTACGTGGTTAATTGATGCGGATATATGTGCGGACTTATATATGCCATAATATCTGGATGTGTAATTATTATTGCATGGATATGTTGTGTTATGTGTTATCTTATTGCAGGATTACCCTTATGCTCTTGAGGCGTGGAATTTTAGTCCGGCTATGGATTAGATTGTATTAGGTGGAGTGTTGGCCTAAGACATGAGCAGGCAACATAGTGAACACGTTCGTCTTAGTTATATACACATACATGCTTTATAGGTTGAGTGTTACTCACGTGAGTCGTTAAGCTACCTCGATGGTGGTAAGGAGACAAGTCTGAACCTGAAGGGTTGTGTGGGTCGTTTATAGTTGCCCCTTTATTCGGTTGAGTACCGGGGTAAGTGTATATGTATTTAGTATGTTTATTTTCTAGCCTTTTGTTACAGGCAGGATGCATAGAGTCAATCTTGGACGATGAGTCGGTGTTGTATCAGATTGTTCGAGAAACGGTAGGGTCATGACACGTGATATTGGAGTACGATGGTTATGATTCATAGGGAGATGGGTCAAGGTCCTAAGGTGTGTTGTATGTTGGCCTGACTTGTGAGTTAAGACTCGGGCTTAGGTTGAAATGATAGTTAGCTAGGATTGAGGATGTGGTAGCAGTGTTCCCCTGGGTTAGGTGCGGTGGGTCGAAGGTTGGCTAGTGTCTTTGACTGGCTTACAACGTGTGGGTTCGGGTTAGAATGAGAGGTCTGACATGGCGTCTTCCTGGGGACTTGGCAGTGGTCGTAGGACCGTGTTAGAAATATTTTTTCCTTGGGTCATGCGTGGTAGCGTGGACTTGAAGTCCCATAATGGATTGTTTTAGGATGAGGGATTGTGGAGTGAATTCACGATTGTGTGTTATATGCATGGTCCTTATTTCTTTTTTAGGTCTTAGAGATTTCATGCGTTATGCATGGCAGTGATCACTTCATTGGTCGGTATCACGTGTGGCTGGTGCATGGTTCGAATTATTTCTTTTCACAGTATAGTGGTGTATTAGCTTCATGCAGGGCAGTGGGGATCCACTGTGTTGGATTTTGTATGCCTAGAGCATGGTTAAAGTTGTTTTTCCTCTCTAGGTGTATTCCTAGGATGTTTCGGTTATAGTTCGGTGCGATCCAAATTTTGGAGTTACGTTTGAGTATCTCAGATGGGCATTCGTGTCTTGGTGAAACAAGGGACTGGACGTAGAATACGAGGGTCTTACCGGGTAAGTTGGTACGACCTCATGGTTCAGGGTCTAGGTGGTCGGGGTTTTCCTATTGAGTATATTTTACTCACCCCACTTATTTATTATTTTCAGGTCCGGAGCTGGTTACGATTGGTGCGTATATGGTTATATTTCGTTGGATGTTGTCACTGTTGGAGTTATATTCGTTTATTTCAGTTATCGTATGTATACCTATTATTTTGACGACTAACATGTTAGCCGAGTCATGATGATATGTATATTCTTTTGGCACCGAGCGTGCATATTTTGTATCATTATATATATACTTTCACTACAGTATTTACCGTTTCATAGGTTATGAAGGGTTGTGTAGAGGTAGCGGTGATTTCTTTTTCGTTGTCTCGGCCCTGGTGAGATTATGGAATGTTTCGCTTGTTGCCATGTTCTTTATTATCATTTGTATTCGCAGGGTATTATTTTCTATGTGGATGTGTCCACTGGGGGTTCCAATTACAAATGGAATTTTGCCGGATTTTCGTTAGATTCCGCAAGGTACACGGGTCGTTACACTAAATCTCTCAAATGACAAAGTACGGAATGGTTACCGAGAGGCTAAGCTCAACAACCGAAGTTAGAGATTAGAATATAGATTTTTTCCATTTTGGGACTTGAGAAAAAAATTGGGGGTTCTTTAGTGTGTTGGTGGTCTCTCTTATTGTGGATTTTTGTGAGGGACTTTAGGTTCAATTTTTTTTTTAAGGGACGATTTGGATCGACTGGTGTAAAGGTGGTAACTCGCGAAGAGTTTAAACCGCGATGATTTATCTGGGATATGGCCTAAGGTTTGGTATATTTGGGGAAACCGGCCCAAGTAAAAGATTATTTGGGAGATTGGCCCAAATAATTTATTACTTGGGGAAAAGGCCCAAATAAGGTTTCACGCGAGAACTTGCATTACACAGAGGGAGGTATGAGGGGCTGATGTGTTTTATAGCTCGCATCAGAAACTCATAACCCTATATGTTGCTCGCGTAATGAGTACTACTCGGAATCTAGGAGAAATGCTTGGGATGAGTAAATAGTGGGTCGCGACCTTATTTACACCGTCCTAAGCAAAAGTACCTTAGAGAGGCCGATAGTATTCAGGGACATAACCAAGGCATGCATGATTGGTCATGACCCAACAAAGCTAATAACAACATCCTTGGCTAAGGATAAATCAGATCCGCGATGAAACAGGCGCGGATAACAGGGCATGACGCACAACATGACCCATGCATGAGATTACGCGAATCCATGTCGCGTAGTCGAGCGCGAGATGACACTGTACAAGGTATTTATGGCGCACTGTATAAATCCGCGCATGAGATTACGCGAATCCGTTTCACATAGTCAAGTGCATGGGATGATACTATGCAAAGTATTTATATCGCGGATTGGTGCGTAGGAACCCTATCGCGAGACAGGTGCTGACGTGGCAATACAATCCGCGAGGATTACTGAGCACTCACTTCTATAAGAGGTGCGAGAGCTCACTTCCTAGGGGGGATCAAGAGAGAAATTCCTAAAGAGAGAAAGTATTTTTGTAAACACTTGTAATTACCATTTTCTCTTCCATTTCTCTGTAAAAAGCAAGCCAAAGCAATAGAAGCATAATTGTCGTTATTTTGCTGACGAACTTGTGTAGAAACTATCTTCGCATCATCTAATTCTTGCGAACCCCTACATTAAAGGCGACTCCGCTGGGGAAGAAGATGTCTTCTACACAAGTAGAGCCTCGTCAGACTCGCCGGAGAGGTCGTCCGCCGACCCGGCACACTGAGCAAACTGTAGAGGAAACAGCTGCACAGACACAAGGAGGCGAACTAGTCCCACTAGCGCGAAGACAGCGTCGTCGTGCAAATGTTGGTGCGGATCAGGCTAAAACTCCTCCGATGACAAAACCAGCACAGAATTCAGCAGAATTACCATCGGCTCTGTTACAAACTATTCTCAGCATCCAAGAAACACAAAAGGCTATAGTTCATTTCATGGAAGCCTCGCGTGTTTCAACACCAAATCTTGAATCACCACGGATGGATAATCAAACCATACCAGAATTATCGACACATGAGCTTTTTCGAGAGGTACCACAGTTGCGACCAGAGACACTGGAGAAAGAGTCATATATCACCAAGGAGCAGCTGCAGGCTATCTTGAACGAGAAGTTCAAAATAGATTAAGTGGAAATTGCGCCACCGTACCATCCTAGCATTATGGCTTTGCCTTATCCAGAGGATTATGGAACGCCAAGCTTCCATCAATTTGATGGCAAGAAGGGAAATGCAAAAGAGCACATATCCAGGTTCGCGGATGCCATGAGACCCCACAGGAACAACGAGTATTTGAAACTTAGAGAATTCTCCAAGTCTCTAACTGGAACTGCATACACATGGTATAATGGTCTCGCTCTAGCTTCGGTGTCCAGTTGGACGGATATGGTGCTCAAATTCTACACCAAATTCTTTCAGGCAGACGAGGAAGTCTCGATGATTTCACTTACAAGACAAAGGCATCGCTTTGGGGAAGAAGCAGCGATCTACGTCAGGAGATTTCGCGAGGCTGCTCTGCAATGCCATGAGCCAATTCCCGAACTGCAATTGATCAAAATTTCTATAGAAGGAATGCTGTGGGAATACAGAGTGCATTTGGTCAATCACGAGTTCAAGACTTTTTCTGCCCTAGTTGATAATGCCCGAAGATTGGGAGAAGTTTTGGCTCCCCCGACACGACCAAATATCAGTACTAGGCGGGTGCCAATGGTAGCAGCAGTGCAAAAGGAAAGGCCCAGGGAAGAGCATGCCAGGAGATCTGAACCACCTCCTTTACCTTTCAGTGAAAAAGAGGCAGTTGCTTTACTAAATCAATGGATCGCAGATCATGTAATATCGTTACCTCCAATGCAAAGAGTGCCACCAAGAGAGGAAAGGATGAAGGGCAACTACTGTCCCTATCACAGGACTGTGCGGCATTCCCTGATGAGTTGTTGGGCGTTTCGCGGATTGGTACACCGGAAAATAACATCAGGAGACTTGGAAGTAGCAAAAAATGTGGTTCATGAACCTTTCCCCGCACATGTGGCTGTGGTGACCGCCAGAGACGGTACTGAGGATATGGCTAATGTCGCCAAGTATGGATGCCCGCCAGTGCGTGAAGCCAAAGAGAATGCTAAAATAGACGTCTTCTTCAATGAACTCCCAATACTGGAACATGTGAAGGAATTCTTGAAGGAACAAACAGTTGCCGCACTCAATCATACTATTGTGATTCCGCAACATGAGAAAGCCTCTAGTAAAATCACATTTTCAGAAGCAGACAGACAAGTGTCTTTCCTTCACAATCGGCCCCTGTATGTGCCAGCCACCGTAAACGGTTGGGAGATGAAACGAGCATTCTTGGATGGGGGAGCATCAGTCAATTTGATCTCACTAACCACTTTGCGAATGGTCAACTTTCCTGAAAGCAAGATCGTGAATCATACTATTGCAGTTACTGATTTTAATGGAAACCAGCAAACCACTATGGGATTCGCGACATTGGACCTAAAAATTGGGAAGATTAGGGGGCCCACCAAATTTCATTTCATCAAAGGGGAACCCTCATATCAATTGTTGTTGGGCAGACCGTGGCTGCATGCATATGGCGTAGTGCCGTCATCCTATCATCAAGTGATGAAAGCCGATTGGGGAGAAGGAGTAATGACTGTAAAGGTATCTAAAAGCCTTTTCTGCGCATCAGAGGCCCATTTTGCAGATGCAATCTATTTCTCAGAGTACAACGAGGAAGATGGGCCCGGCGTTTTTGCTACACCGTTACCAGAATGGAATGAACTGGAAGATAGAAGTTTAGCTAAACGGAAGCTCAAAGAGGTGAGCTGGTCGCGGGTCAAAATGCCCGATGGACGAGTAGTGTACAAATTATGAGGGGATTGGGGGTCAGAAGCTTGCACAGTTGGCACTGACCCCGGGACAGGAGGCTATAGAAAGAAAACTTGACACTGATCCTGAAGTACTGAAAGTGAATCCGCGACCAGAACATGGTTTGTGTGAAGTGGACATAGGTGATGGCACGGATTCACGACCTACCTTCATGAGCAGTACGTTGCCTGAAGATCTTAAGAATGCTCTGATAGAATTGCTCAAAGAGTTTCGAGATGTCTTTGCTTGGGATTATAATCAAATGCTGGGACTCAACGTTGGATTGGTAAGCCACCATTTTCATGTGCATCCCTCATCAGAAGCAAAAGCAACGAGTATTTCATCCCGACTTAAAGATACAAATTAAGGCAGAGGTGGAAAAGCTGCTGAAAGCAGGGTTCATAAAACCAACCCAACATCCGACCTGGCTCGCGAACATTGTGCCTGTAAAGAAGAAGACTGGACAGATACGCGTATGTGTAGATTATCGTGATCTCAATAAGGCATGCCCTAAAGATGATTTCCCTCTACCCAACATTAACACCATGGTGGATGCACCTCGGGACACGTAATTTTTTCGTTAATGGATGGATTCAGTGGGTATAACCAGATTAAGATGGCGCCGGAAGATGCTGAGAAGACTGTTTTTCACACCCCAATGGGGAATTTCCACTATACAGTCATGCCATTTGGGCTTAAAAATGTCGTGGCTACGTATCAACGCGCCATGACAGCCATATTCCATGACTTGATGCATAAAACTGTGGAGGACTATGTTGACGATTTAGTGGTAAAATTCAGAACTGTGCGAGATCATGTGGGTGATTTGCGAAAAGTACTGCAACGATGTCGCGAGTATAATTTGAAGATGAATCCCCTCAAATGTGCCTTTGGAGTACCAGAAGTAAAGTTGTTGGGATGTGTCATACATCGACATGACATCGATATGGACCCAACAAAGGCTAAGGCAGTATTAGAAATGGCTCCACCCGCAACTCAGAAAATGTTGAAAACTTTTATGCGATATCTTATCTGAGGAGGTTTATCCCGGCACTGGCAGAAGTAACTCACCCACTTATGCCTTTGTTGAAAGAAATATCTGTATATAACTGGGGAGAAGAGCAACAAGAGGCTTTTGAGAGAATCAAAAAGATTTTGGCATCACCAAAAACAATGGTAGCGCCCGAGTCAGGAAAACCATTGATAATGTATCTCACTTCCACCAATAAATCTGTAGGAGCTCTATTGGCCCAGGAACATGAAGGGGAAGAAAAGCTTGTTTACTATATCAGTCGGGTACTCAAAGGACCAGAGTCGCGGTACACATCGTTGGAAAAACACTGTCTCGCTTTAGTATTCGCAGCCCAGAAATTCAGACATTATTTAATGGCACATCCATTAGAGCTAATCACAAAAAGTGACCCTATACGGTATCTGCTCACGAAGCCCATACTCAGTGGAAGAACTGGTCGGTGGTTATTAGCACTATCTGAATATGAGATCACGTGCTCTAGACCGAAAGCAGTAAAAAGTCAGGCCTTGTCAGATTTGCTAGCTTTGTTTCCTGGGGGAGCTGAGCCCAAGGTGGAGGAGATAGGAGTGGCAAGTGCGGCACAAAGCGCGGATTTCACTTTAGAGTTTGATAGTTCATCCACAGAAAAAAGGAGGTGGAGCTGGTTTCGTACTGAGGAATGAAGAAACAGAAGAGGAATTAGTCATGGCCTACAAGCTTGACTTTCCTTGTACCAACAACATTATCGAATATGAAGGATTGGCGCTGGGGTTGATGATGGCTCAGCAGTTGGGAGCAAAAATACTTCATGTTAAAGGAGATTCCAAGTTGGTTATTAAGCAGATTAGAGGGGAGAATGCGATCAAGGAACCTCATCTGGTGTCCTACAGAACCCTTATCCGTCAGATGATAGAAGGTTTTGAGACTGTGATTTTTCAGCACGAGCTGCGAGAAGGTAACCGACGATCCGATGCATTGGCCACATTGGGCTCGCGACTACATTTTCATGGATCAGGGTCTTCTATGCAAGTAGTACGAAGAACCAACTCCGTAATCAGTAACGGGAAAAAGTCAGAAGTATATGAAGAGTATGATTGGAGAGCGCAAATAGTACAAGCTCTACTAAAAAATGATAACAATGCCCTGAGATGAGAGTACCAGGTCATAAAAGGCGTGTTATATTATAGAGCGGCTGGAGGTATTCTATCCAGATGCGTGCTAATGAATGAAATAGGAGAACTGCTACGGAAGGCTCACAAAAAAATATGTAGACAAGTAGATGTCAGTCTCTATCGAGTTTTGCAGCGAGAAGGTTTCTTTTGGTCAAGTATGAAGGATGATGTAGTGAAGTTACAAAGTAGCTGTCGGAACTGTAATGCATATCCATCCGCGAGCGAGGGTAATATAGCAAACATGAT
The DNA here is from genome assembly GCA_963922005.1 of Cornus suecica. NCBI lineage: Eukaryota > Viridiplantae > Streptophyta > Magnoliopsida > Cornales > Cornaceae > Cornus > Cornus suecica. Next base: position 26,778,527 of record OY998238.1, read on the forward strand.
AGACTGGCGGGACAAATATGTGCATTACTTGAAAGAAGGGATTTTGCCTGAAAAAGAGCAACCGCAGTTCAGAAAATTGGCCTCGCGATTTGTCTTGCAGGAGGGAAAATTGTTCCGAAAGAGCTTTGAAGGAAAACTAATGAAATGTGTAAATGAAGAAGAGACAGATGAAATATTGAAACATGTCCATGTATTTGGTCATCAAGGCCCTAGAAAAATATTTCAACAGATGCTATCTTCCGGGTATTACTGGCCAACAATGGAAAGGGATTGCAGTGATTTTGTTAAGAAATGTCATGTGTGTTAGGTACACGGGGATCTCATCCATGCTCCGGGAGCCGAATTGCACAGTTTAGCTACACCCTGGCCTTTTCATACTTGGGCACTGGACATAGTCGGGCCAATTACCCCACAAGCTCAGGGACATGTATGGATTTTGGTGGCAACTGAATTATTCACAAAAGGAAAATATCATTTGTCGATTTGGGATACCAAAAGTGATACTGTCAGATAATGGGACGCCTTTTGTCAACAGTAAGGTCGCGGATTTGTTGGGGAGATACTCAGTCATTCATCACAAGTCCACGCCATACTATCAAAAAGGAAATGGACAGGCTGAAGCCTCTAACAAAACGTTAATTCGAATCTTGTCCAGGCTGGTGCATGATAATCAAAAGAAATGGGTGGAGGAGCTTCCAATAGCGTTATGGGCGCATCGAACCGCATATCGTAGTGCGACAAACATGACCCCATATGTATTAGTCTACGGAGCCGAGGCTGTGCTACCAGCAGAACTAGTAGTGGCTGCTAAAATGTTGACAATTAAAAGCAACTTGGAGGACAGGCTACTGGAGATAGAAAAATTGGAGGAAACCAGAGCAGAAGCCTTTGCGAATCAAAAATAGTACAATAAAAGGCAAGCAAAGAGCTACAACAAAAAGGTACGGTACAAATGGTTCAAAAAGGGGGACAAAGTGTTGAAAGTGGTACCGGTGATCCTGAGGGGACAAAGGGTAAGGAAATTTGAGGCTAAGTGGGAAGGTCCGTATGTGATTATAAGTGAGGGCAACAGTGGGTATTACAGGATGGAGCATGAAGTCACTCGCGAGAAGGCTGGACCTCTGAATGTGAAATGGATTAAATTGTATCAGGCATAAAGGCATTACGGATTATGTTGTTATGAAAATACGTTTCAAATAAAAGCAAAGTATCAAACAAAGCATCCCATGTGTATAAAGCATGTCAAAGTTACTATCACAATACAAGGATATACAACAAAAATGTGGTTACAAGTAAAGGACAACCTAAGAAAAAAAATATATACATATAATAATAATACAGAAGATGGGCTAGAAAAGGTTTCGAGTGATGGGATCTGACAACTTGAAACCCTCATGCTCCTCTAAGTAAAGACGGGCCTGCTCAAGATGCTCAGCTGAAGCCTGAAGATTTTTCTCATCCTCCTCAAGCAATGCTAACTGTCTGGGGATCTCTGCAATCTCTGCCTGCTTTCTTTGAAGAGCATCGCGGCCCCTCAGCTCGACAAGATGATGATCATAGAGTCTCTAAATGATAGCCAGACGGGTCTCCCACCAGGACACATCCATCCCTACCTTCTTCCAGTCCTTTATACGGGCGTGACATCTCGGAAGAGTATCAGGGACGAGGTCCTGAATGGCAGTCTGTGAAAGGGTCCTAAACACATCTGCAACAAGCTGGAGGTGGACCGTCTACAAAAGTGGCTCATGAACCTCCATATGAGCAAAAGTCTCTAGATGAGCTGCCTCTATCAGATCTAACACCGGAATGTCACGCGGATAACAAAACCACTGACGCCAAGGTGTTGGCACTGAAGAAGTGGCATCATAGACAAGTGCAATAACAGGTGTAATACCCCGTATTTAAATAATTATGTTATTTCTTTATTTATTTTGGATGGTATGGTGGGTATTTAAATTATTGAGTAAGGGTACTCTAGTCATTTTATGACTACTAGGTAAGTTTGTTATTATGGGATCTGATAAGGGCATATTAGTCTTTAAGACGAGTGGCATGATGGTTATTGTGGCAGATCTAGGGGCATTATGGTCATTCGCCATAACCTAGTTTCCCCTATATAACCATAAGGATTTTTCAGCTTATTATCTCTCAAGACTAAGGAAAAATTTCAGACTTCTCTCTTCTTATTCACTCATCTATATACATATACATATATATATATATAGATAGAGAGAGTAAATACTTGGTTTGGATCTGGATCCGTGGTGTAGTAAGCTCTCCAAATCAGGCAAGACATATGTTCTACTCTTCCTCTTTGTACTAAAATTTCGTAACATTTACCTTATGCATCTATAATCTGCTAGATAGTATTTTTCATATATGTATATGTATGTGTAAATCATGTTCATATATATATGTAGATATTCGTGGATTTATATAGGCATATATGTATAGATCTGTTAGAGTATGTTCATATTCATGTTTATTTATGTGATGATATATATTCTGTTTATATGTATATGTATAGATCCATAAGTATATATATAGATCTTGTATATATAGAGAGGTTCGTGGATTTATATAGGCATATATGTATAGATCTGTTAGAGTATGTTCATATTCATGTTTATTTATGTGATGATATATATTTTGTTTATATGTATATGTATAGATCCATAAGTATATATATAGATCTTGTATATATGTAGAGATTCGTGGATTTATATATGTATAGATCTGTTAGAGTATGTTTATATTCATATATATATATATATGATGATTTATATTCTGGTTATACATATACAGATCCATGATTATATGTATAGATCTTGTATATACATAGAGATTTGTGGTGATATATTGATATATGCATGAGACTATGTTTATATCTAGCTATACGTACAAATCTATTTTTACCATGTGTAGATATACATGTATGGATTCGTGGTTATGTGTCTTATTGGTATGATTCAGAAGATGTGTATATGGTTGGAACTAAGTATAAATATCTGAATACAGAAATATTTTAGGTTTCAATGTTGACAAATATTTCAAAACTGTTATTAGAAAATATTGCATATTTATGTAATTGTTTTTCTCTATTTTCTTTGTTATCAGATTCTTGACATGGATTTATATTGTTATTATGTGTTTCAAGAATTATACTGGATTACGTATTTTTGACCGTATAAATGAATAGTTTCGACCGTATAAAATACCGTATACCTTGGCGCTGGGGCGCTGCCCCAGACCCCGCCAGGGGGGCGCTCAGGAAAATGTCGCGTCGCCCCCCTAAACCCCCCCAGGCTGACTTCTCCAATTGTCATACATTCCCGATTAAAGAATACAAGTGAATTAATAAAATTCGTATAATCATAAGATTTAATCAAATGACTATGTTTTGGAGAATTATAAGGAACTACAAGGAGACTGACTAATATTGCAGTCTCAATAGTACCACGGGACATGAGTGAGTTGTCACGGCATGGGTGAGTTGTCGGGTACGTGGTTATGGTAAGACATGGATGTTAAATGGAAAAATCGGATTAATGGAATGACTTTATAAAGATAGTTATATTAAATGGTGGTATATTAGTGACTATGGTTATAGTTAAATATATTATTATTTTATAATATAATTTTGGGATTAGGTGTCACTAGGAAAGGGGATGGATTTTTGGTACTCTGCTTGGGATCATGTAGAGTTATACTTGCTCGTGGGTTTAACCCACATTTTTATTGTTTCAGGTCCTCGGCAGTTTCACCAGCAAAGGTGAGGACGTTATATCTATCTGTTTGGTCCTATCATATTTCCCTCCCACTCCAGGGTAGGATCCGATAAATGACATATGTTGCATTTCTTTTAAGTGTGTTTCTAGGGGTCCATGTTTATGGGATTTCCAAGTTGTACCTTGTGGGACTTATTTTATTTAAGGATGTATTGGGGCTGGTCTTCTTCATGTATAAGTGGTATCCTTGTTTTTGTTATTGATGTTATTATTATATTTTGATTTTATGTCTTCTCTTCTATGCTTATGTTATCAATTACAAACGCTCATATTTTTCTGTGTATGGGTCTGGCCAACCTATGCATGGAAATTTAGGGGTGTCACAACAGGCATGCGCGAAGTGGATGCAGGGTCGTGAATAGACTCGGGAGGATCAGTGTTAGAGACGCGAGTAGGCTCTCGAGAATCCGGTACAATGTTGCGAGATGGGGATGGAAGTGCCTCTGTGTGTGCCGCAGCAGGAGTGTCCGAAGGGAATATTTTCTGACCCTCAGAAATCCTCTGGGCGTCATGGAATAACTCATTGATCATCTCTTGAGTTTCGGAGTTTGTACCTAAAAATATGGGGAGAAAGCTCATGTTAAAATCACATTTTGACATTAAGAGTCAAATAGAAGGACAAATTGATAAAATCAAAATACCTCCCTCACCTCCCTCAACCTTTGGGATAGGGGTGCCAAAAATGGATCTCTCAATGCTAGGATGGTCTGCGAAAGTTGCAGCAACCTCAGATGCAAGATCACCATCAAGAGGCTGCAAATGCCTATCATCAAAATCTGGATCCACTGCTCTATCATCAACAGTCTTTGGGGAAACAGGGACGGAAGGCAGTTTGGGCGAGGCCTCGCGAGACATTGTGGTATCTTCAACCTCACGATCTGGGGATATCTCGGGATCAGCTTCAGGGGTTGAAGTCGCGGAAATAACACTGTCACGAGAAATAGAGGAAGTATCATCATCCTCTTCTTCTTCGACAATGGGCTGAGAGGACTTGCTGAATAATGAGCTGATGGTGAGGTGGTCCTCGTCATCTGATGAAGCTGCAACAGAATGAAAGCCACCTCCCGGAGAAGCTGGAGCACGCGGAGATAAAGTCTCTCGAGGGCCTGAAACAAAGATAAATGCAAAGTATTAAAAAATATATATAATAAAGAATCAGAAAAACTGGAAATAGGTATTTTAGAGAAAGAGTTGGAAGCTTACTCTCGGAGAGAGTTGTCTTGGGTAAATCAGAAAGTATACTGGCGACTTCCGTCTCCTCTGCCTCATCTCCAGTCCTCATCTCCTCGACCACGCGAGCAACAGTGTCAAGCAATGAAGAGGTCGCATCAGCCTTCTTTTTGTTCTTTAGCTTTTCCAAAGCAAGCCTGCGTCTTTCAGTCAGAGAGGCCTCTTCTGAGGAAGGGTCCGAAACACTAAGAAGAGGAATGACAGACGAGGATTTGTGTTTTTGCACCAAAGGGGCATCCTCTGAGCTAGGAGCATCTTCCGCTACAATAATCTGCGAAACCTTGGAAAGCTTCCTTTTCCTCTTCGCAAGAGGAACATTGTCCAATACTGCTGCATCGAAAAGATTTTTAAGTCTAATAGATAAGAGAACATGGTCCAATGAATCAGTAGAGGCGCTGGTAGTACCTGTAGCTTGGGCGCTGGAACGCTGTAAGAGGAACAGAGGAGTTAGTAACAACATATGAAAATACATAATATATTGAAGAAAAAGAGAAGTTGGAAATTTACCAGACGCCTCGCGGAAGGTCTTCTCGCGGATAGGCTCCTCGCGATTAGGTTGACTCGCTAGAGGAATCTCCTCGCGAAGAGACCGTTTGCGAGTCACTGCATTGGGCTTTTGAGGCTGCGAAGCCTGAGTATGCTGTCTTGGCGTTGTTTTGGCCCTAACTTTGCGAAGCTTCAAAGAAGGGTCTGGAATGAAGACTGAAACTGGAATGGGGACAGGGGGAGTTTCGGACATGAAATGCTGGAACTTCGCTAATTGCTCTTTCCAAAACTCTCCATAAGCTACAGTCACTCCACCCCTACGAGTGCCTGGCTGAATAAAGATAACCGTGGAGAATATGCGAACACTCCTCTCAATGGATTCGCGAAATGCGATAAAGCACTTGTCAAAATTATCCTCGCGATATAGAGGAAGAGGAGGGGGAATGGCCTGATCAAAGCCTAACTGTCTTGCTACACGCGAAGGGTTATAAGGTGTGATGGTATCGAAGGTTTCGCTGAAAATAGGAAGATGACATTTATGGGTAATGGCCGAGAAAATAAGATGATCATCTACCGCTATGTCATACGAAACTATCTCTTCCTTTGGGTAAAAGTCAGGAGAATAAAAACCCTCAAGAGGAGTGGCGTATGGACGCCAAGAAAATTCAGAATAAGAGTCAATAAAGGAAGAAAGTATTTGTGAAGACGAGAGAGAAGTCCAGCGGGTAGCCCGCGATTTCAAAGACATAGGAACACTGGCTCCTAGGGTTTGGGGAGAAAGGGAAAAAGGAATGGGAGCATAATTGAGGAAACGCTCGAAAAGGAAAAGGTAAGGAATGTACCTGAAATGTGGGTATTAATCTCGTGCCTACCCAAAGAACGGGCAAAGTCATTGGCAAGGGCATCTAACTGGGAGTACAGGGTGCCAAGAAAGAGGGGCGCTAAGGCAATGCGCACCCCTCGTGATAGCATGCCGGCCAGTAAGAACACCATGCGACTGGGGCCATCCTCTAGCTTGCCCTGAAAGATGTAGCAGTCGAGCCAGTATGCGAGGAAGCCAGCCAACTCTAAGGGGCAATTAAATTGAGGCCCAACAGCAGACTCGCGATCTTCACCAGGAGCTGGCTTTCGCGAAGAGTACTCGCAAAAGAAGTGGTGACACCAGGCAGAATAGGACAACTTCGGGCGACTGGACATGGCCTGCTCCGGAAGAAGTACGCCCTTGTCAAACCAACTTCCTCGCTTGCAAGCGTACTTGCCACAATCGCAAAGTTGGTTAAGGATCTTCTTATCCTCTGGCTCAACTAAGGGCGCCTTGATGGGGCGCGAGTCCATGACAGGGAGTCGAAATACAACTACCACATCCTCCAAAGTGGGTGTGAACTCGCTCCAAGAAGCAATGAAGGTGTGGGAAAATGTGCTCCAGCGCGAAATCAAAGTAGTCAGTGCGTCCACGTCGCGACGGACATAGAAGTCCGAAAACAACTCTATGGACTCAAGAATGCCAGCCTTGGCCAGGGTGGCGCGATGACGGTCCTAACTAAGAATGTGACTGGACCACATCTTCCAGTCATTGATGGAGGCAACATGTCCTTCATACTCAATAAAGGAAAATGGCGCGTCACCCCTCTCAACAAGAAAGTGAGGAACAGAAAGTGGGGGAATAAAAACAGGTCCTGCTTCATTATCAGGATCAAGGGTAAGGGGTTGGCTTGAAATAGAAGGAGAAGGAAGGTCTCGCGTGGATGCCCAGAATGCATCTTGAGAGTCTAAAAATGGTGCTTTCTTCCACTCTGAAACATCAGGTACAGAGGGAACAACCCCAGAAGAAGGTGCAAGAAGTTTTGGTGTAGTAGTCTTTGTCATGATAGAATAAAACTTGCGAATGAGCTTTGTTAAAGCAAGGGGGTATGCGCGAAGAAGGAATGGGGTATGGGAAACGGGTGCAAAAATAAAAGGCTTGAAAAACGGTGCTCTAAGGAAAATATAGGTTGTGAGAGGTGAAAATGACATGAGAAAATATATAAAGGGTTGGCGCGGAAACCGAAATGGCGCATTTAATAATAGTCGTGAATCCAATAATACAAACAATTTGAGGAAAACAAGAAAGATAGGGGAAAAAACGAAATATATATATACACAAGGTTGGCCGGAAAACAGATAAACGATAAAGGGAGTGTCGCGGATTTGATCGAAGTTCGCGAGAGGTAGCAAACATACTCCATCCGCGAAGGAAAAAGGGAAACGGCATGGGGAAAGGCGACTTTCGAACAAAAAAATATAACGTATCATTATTCGCGAGTCACAGGTTATTACACTTTAATACTTGGCTAAGTATCAAAGCGCAATGGGGAAAAAATGTAAAGGTGGTAACTCGCGAAGAGTTTAAACCACGAGGATTTATCTGGGATACGGCCCAAGGTTTGGTATATTTGGGGAAACCGGCCTAAGTAAAAGATTATTTGGGAGATTAGCCCAAATAATTGATTACTTGGGGAAAAGGCCTAAATAAGGTTTCACGCGAGAGCTTGCATTACACAGAGGGAGGTATGAGGGGCTGATGTGTTTTATAGCTCGCATCAGAAACTCATAACCCTATATGCTGCTCGCGTAGCGAGTACTACTCGGAATCTAGGAGAAATGCTTGGGATGAGTAAATAGTGGGTCGCGACCTTATTTACACCGTCCTAAGCAAACGTACCTTAGAGAGGCCGATAGTATTCAGGGACATAACCAAGACATGCATGATTGGTCATGACCCAGCAAAGCTAATAACAGCATCCTTGGCTAAGGATAAATCAGATCCGCGATGAAACAGGCGCGAATCACAGGGCATAACGCACAACATGACCCATGCATGAGATTACGCGAATCCATGTCGCGTAGTCGAGCGCGAGATGACACTGTACAAGGTATTTATGGTGCACTGTATAAATTCGCGCATGAGATTACGCGAATCCGTTTCACGTAGTCAAGTGCACGGGATGATACTATGCAAAGTATTTATATCGCGGATTGGTGTGCAGGAACCCTGTCGCGAGACAGGTGCTGACGTGGCAATACAATCCGCGAGAATTACTGAGCACTCACTTCTATAAATAGAGGTGCGAGAGCTCACTTCCTAGGGGGGGATCAAGAGAGAGAAATTCCTAGAGAGAGAAAGTATTTTTGTAAACACTTGTAATTATCATTTTCTCTTCCATTTCTCTGTAAAAAGCAAGCCAAAGCAATAGAAACATAATTGCCGTTATTTTGCTGACGAACTTGTGTAGAAACTATCTTCGCATCATCTAATTCTTGCGAACCCCTACAACTGGAAGCTACGAGACTACGGGAATAATGACTTTTGCCATTTTTGGCTATTTTAAATGAATCTTTTTGGGTTCTTTGGCGTTGAGATTGTACTCTTTTAATGAATTTTGAGGAGTGTAAAGTAGTTAAAAAATTGTTCTCAAAAGGATAGTTTGGATCGACTGCTAAGGATAGTCCACTGAAATGGTTAAGAGGTTCTTTTATGTCAATTTTACTTTTAATGGACTAGAAGCTTACTACTTGGTGGGTGATCAGTACCATCTAGTTCAAAATTTTGAATAATGACTTTTGGCATTACGGATCATTATTAAGGGGTTCATCTAGTCCATTTTAATTTTAATAGACTAGAGCAGCTAGCTACTAGGCATTAGAGAAGTATCCGAACTTCTTAAATATCATGAATAGACGTTAACTCCCTATACTTGATAATCCTTTTTGTTTAACTTCCGGTACTTGAAAAGATTTTTTTTTAGTTAATTGATAAGTTCAAAGTAAATTTTATCTTCAACATTCCTTTTCTCACTTCCCATCCTACATATTTGTCTTCCAAACATCCTATAAAAGAAACTTGTTAAAAAATGTTCACAGGTTGTAATTATTTTATAACCTTTTATAGACTACCAAAAATTTATGTTCACCTTCCTAGAAATCATAATTGTACTTTTAACTTCCTACACATTATAATCCTTTTATAACAAGTCAAAATATTTATTCTAATTTTCCCACTTCAAATTCATAATTTTGACTTCCGCATTTCATATATATATATTTTTTTATTTTCTTGTAATCAAAATCCCGATTTTATCTATACTCCATATTTTGATTTTTTTAACATCCAACTCATCATCTTTATGTCATTTCCTTCAAGTCCAGACTCTTCTTGAAACTCTCTTCAAAAGTTATCACTTTATCCTCTTTCCAAAATGTCATCTTTCAACACCCTCTTCGAAAGATGATTTTTGACGTTTTTATAGCGAACATTATTTTTGACATTTTTGTTATGTATAGTTTTTTATAATGTTTTGTACGTTATAGTCATATTCATAACTTCCCCTATATATATATATATTATCTTAAATCCATACTTCCATCTTTCTGCATTAATATACACTCATGGAAAAAAAATTCTATACTTATAAGGACAATCCTTGGGTCCTCACCTCTTATCTAGACCAATATAATTAAAACACATGGCATATATTAATTAAAAAACATAAATGAGTATTATTCATTATTTATGGAATTCAACCCGGATTTAAATTATTATTTTTTCTCTTATTCACTTAAAAAACAATCTCATGGGCAGTTTAACGTCTATATATGCGTGTACATTTATTTGTATATATAGATTGATATATGCATGTACACTTTTATTTATATATAGATTGATACATATATATATATATATATGCTATATATATTGCAATTGAATCCAAATGATGATAAAATCTTTTGTGTTTATATAATATCATCAATTTGGTGTGGTGAGCGACACTTTACACATGAGATTTCTGACTTTTTTCTCCAAATTTCTATACTTCAATCACTTTTTTTTCTTATTTGTGTTAATAATATTTTGTATCCAATTCATTTATATATCTTTAGATTTTACAAGATATGGAGAAATACTCATCTCAATATCGAATAATATTCGTGGATTGTGACTTTTTTCTTATTTGTGTTTAAGGAAAGTGTACATGCATATATATATGATGTTAAATTGCCCATTAGATTTTTATTTTTTAAAGTGAATAAGAGAAAAAAGAAAATTTCAAACCCGGATTGAATCCCATAAATAATGAGTAATACCCATTTTTATTTTTTAATTAATATATGTTAAGTGTCTTAATTTTATTGGTCTAAATAAGGGGTGAGGATCAAGTTGATCCTCAATGGTGAGGATCCAAGCATTGTCCTACTTATAATACATGTATACTAACTTTTGTAGTGACCATATGTCAAAATTCAGTATTCACGTCCCTAATCCCGAAGTTCTGTTTACTGGTAGCTTATGCCCAAAAATTCCTAATTACAGTATTATGAAAATCCTACCAGTTCAAACTCCTTACAGAAAACTACCAAGACTCCCCTTGGTTATCTCCAAAATCTACTCTTATAAACTAGGAATGACTTCTAAAAGACCCCCTAGAAGTGGACCATATGTCCAGTGACAGATTTAGAATTTTACATGAGTGGGGGTGGATTTGAATTTTTGTTTTTTAGCTAGACCGGAGAGGTGATATTCTAAATTTTAGTTGGGGCATTATCATGGGAAAATGTAAAAAAAATCCTTAACTGCCCCCCACTGGACCTATAGTAAATCCGTCACTGTATACGTCAAAATTTACTATTCATGTCCCTAATCCTGAAGGTGCTTGTACTGTTCACCGGTAGCTTAATCCCAAAAAGTCATAATTATATTATACTGAAAATCCTACTATTGAGCTCAAAATCCTTGTAGAAATCTACTAAAAGATTCCTTTGGTATCTCCAGAATCTACACTTGTTGTAACAAAAACATCAAATTGCACAAAATCAAAATAGAAAATTAAGCATGCCACACAAAGATTTATAGGTTCTGTACAAGTCGTGTCTGCGTCCTTGGTGAAAATCCGACGAAAGTTTTACTATGCAAGAAATAAGAGATTAATAGTTTTACTATGCAAGAAACAAGAGATTACAAGTACAACCACAAGAAGTCCTAGCTCTCTCTATGCAAATTAGGATTTTATTTCTCTTAACTTCAAACTTTAATTGCTCTTATATTTATAAAGGACTACAAAAGAGATTAAACATGCCCACGGACCATAAGAGTAAAACAGGCCCACACAAAGCTCACTTTTAGAGTCAACCGGGTCGCAATGCAACCCAAATCCAAATTCGGCATATAATATCACAAATCTCCACCTTGGCTCGAATTCTCCAAGCTTGCAATCCGAGCTACATCTTTCGCCTCTCCACATTCTCCTGAGGGCCACAACAACTGCAAACACCAATCAAGTCCAAATAGTGTTTGAACTTGATAGTAGGAATGACCTTAGTCAGCATATTCGACAGATTATCCGTTGTCCCAATCTTCCTTAATGCAAAAACACATTGTGCAATCACATCTCTGATATAGTGCAACTTGACATCAATATGTTTGGTCTTTTCATGGAACATTTGATTTTTGGTTAAATGTATGACTCTGGCTATCGCAAAACACAGTCAAATAATCCTGTTGCAAGCCCAAATCACTAACCAAACCTCTCAGCCATATAGTTTCATTCACTACCTCTGTAATTGCAATGCACTCAGCCTCGGTAGTAGACAATGCGACTGTGGACTGCAAAGTTGCCTTCCAAATGATCACATTCCCACAAAGCGTGAAGACATGATTGTCCAGGACCCCATTCTATCAAGATCTCTAGCATAATCCGAATCAACAAATCCAACAACACTTGCAAATGTGTTGTTGCCTCTATCATAAACTAATCTTATATCTGTAGTACCCCCTGCAAGTACTGCAATATCCACTTCACAACCTCCCAATGGACTTTACCAGGTCTATCCATGTATCTGCTCATTACACTAACTGCATGTGGAATGTCTGGCCTAGTGCATACCATCGCATACATAATGCTCCCAACTCATAAGGAACACGAGACGTGCTCCACCTCTTTCTCGGTCTGTGGTGACAATTTGGTCGAAAGTCTAAAGTGAGCTGCTAGTGAAGTACTCACAGGCTTTGCTGCTTGCATACCAAACGTTCCAGCACCTTCGCTATATATTTTTTCTGTGACAAAAACAATATGCCTGCTTCTCTATCCCTGTGAATTTCCATACCCAAAACCCTTTTCGCGGCACCAAGATCTTTCATCTCAAATTCACCACTAAGTTGAGCCTTCAACTTCTTGATTTCTCATATGTTTTTGCAAGCTATCAACATGTCATCAACATATAACAAGTACAAACACGAACCATATGATAGCCTCACATGATACAAAGTCATTCCTAGAATAGTCACTCCCTACCATAAAGGTATCAAATCGATTGTACCACTGTCTATGAGAGTGTTTCAGCCCATATAAAGAACTCTTTAGTAGGCAAACATGGTCTTTTTTCCTAGGAACCTCAAACCCTTCAGGATGATGCATAGAAATCTACTTTTCCAACTCACCGTGCAAGAATGTAGTCTTAACATTAAGATGCTCAAGCTCCAAGTCGTACAAAGCAACCATAGCAAGTAACACTCTGATTGAGCTATGTTTCACAACTAGAGGAAACACTTCATTGACATTTACTCCTTCCTTTTGTGTATAGCCATTCACCACAAAGCGTGCCTTGAATCTCACATCTTCCACTCCTGGAGTTCCTTGTTTCTTCTTGAAAACCCATTTACAACCCATAATTTTATGTCCCCTGGGCTTCTTAACTAGCTCCTAAGTCTGGTTCTTATGATGAGACTCAATCTCCTCACTTATGGCAGCAGACCACTGTGCTGACTTTCCACCTGTGATGACCTCATGATAAGTACACGATACCTGCTCATAAATACTATCTGTTACACTAATGGCATAAGCCAATGAATCAGCATATGAAAACCCATACTTCTGAGGTGGTTTTGTCTCCTTCCTCGATCTGTCTCTAGCTACACTATGTTGCTGAAATTGCACTTGCTCATCATTCGAACGTTCTAGATCATCTTTTAAATGAATCTCCACACGCTCCACTTGCTCACTGACACCCCGAGCACTCTCTGAAACAACTACATCCTCATGTGGAATAAGCATCGCAGACTCATGAAAGGTCACATCCCTATTAACAAATATCTTCTTTCCAGGAGCATTTGAGCCCCACAATCTATATCCCTTGACCCCCGGGCTTATAACCAAGAAATATGCATTTCTTAGCCCTTGGTTCAATCTTTACCTCATTCACATAAGCATACGTATGACACCCAATTATTCTCAAATTACTATAACTAGCAGGAGAACCATACCATACCTCTTATGGAGTCTTAAGTTTAGCAGTCGATGGATACCAGTTCACTAAGTAACAAGTTGTGTTACGACTTCAGCCCGGAATATTTTGCCAAACCGGGCATTGGACAACATACACCGTGCCCTTTCCAATAGTGTTATGTTCTTCCATTCTGCGACTCCATTCTGTTGTGGAGTCTTCTTCACTGCGTGGTGTCTCACAATCCCGCGAGCCTTGTATAATTCATTAAATTATGTGTCACAAAATTCAAAACCATTGTTTGTCCTTAAGTGCTTGACCTGTTTTCCAGTTTATTTTTCAATCAAGGTCTTCTACTGCTTAAATGTGATAAATGTTTCATTTTTGTGCTTTAGAATGTAAACTCATACTTTTCGAGAAAAATCATCAATCAACGTCATCATATATCTCTTACCACCATGTGAAGCAACATGAGAAGGACCCCAAAGATTAGAATGTATATAATTCAATGTACCTTTGGTTCGATGAATTCTCGTACTAAACTTCACTTTGCACTACTTTCTGAAGACACAATGCTTAAAGAATTCTAGCTTTCCAGTTTTCTGACTACCAAGCAAACCTTGCTTACTCATAACATCCTGCCCCCTCTCACTCATATGCCCAAGCCACCTATGCCACAATCTGGTAGTATCTAAATCTGAATTTGAGGATGATACAACAATGGAGCCAGTGACTGTTGTCACGGACTTGGTGTTTCCAAGGAACCGTGCGGCCTTAGACACCTCTAAGATGCTTGAGAAGTGCTAAGTAAGCCTTTGTGGGTCTCTAGCTTAGTGAGCAACTAAAGCTAGGTGAATGCGGAAGCTTGGTGTGTAAGAAGAGAAATGTAGGCAAGAGAGCTTAGAAGGAAATTGAACTTGTATTGCTTGGATTGTTGGATTCTTGGATGGTGAGCAAATGAGCTCCCTCCTCTATTTATAGGCCAAGGGCCTTACAAGGAAAAGTGGAGAGATTTCTAGAATCCTCCATATCTAGAATGTTCTATACAATTCTAGTATATACAATTCTATACAAGTCTAGACAACTCTACAATACTCTAGAGAATTCCGGAGAAGTGTGGAGAAGTCTAGAATATTCCGGATGCCATGTAGGATGCCAAGTAGGATCCTACGAAGCGTCTGTGTGGCGCCTGTGTGGCGCCTACGTGGCGTAACCTCATAATGCAGGACGTGACATTCTCCCCCACCTAAGTTCGTGACGTCCTCGTCGTGTTCTGCTTGAACTGCTGGATGTGTTTTGCAAACTGCCAAATTGTGTCTTCATGCTCCCAGCTTGCTTCACTATCCGGCAAGTTTTTCCATTTCACCAAGTACTCTGTGTACTTGGGGACTCCGCTTCTGCTCGCTTGTCGGTCGGCAAGGATGCACTCTACTTCCTTATTGAAGGAAGTGACCACGGCAGTAGGAGCTCGGTGTGATATGCCTCGAGTTGGATCATCCTTATCTTCGTGGTAGGGCTTGAGCTTGCTGACATGGAAAACATGATGAATCTTGATCTTTGGTGGTAGCTCCACCATATAGGAGACCTTTCCAAATCGTTTGATGACTGGGAAGGGACCTTCGTAACGTCGTACTAACCCCTTGTGCACTGCTCGCAAAGACTTGAACTGTTGGGGTAACAACTTGACCATGACCAAGTCTCCTTCCATGAACTCTAGGGGCCTTCTCTTGGAGTCAGCCCACTTCTTCATTTTCTTGCCTGCCTTATCTAGGTAGGCTCGAGCCAAGTCGGATTGGTCATGCCAACCCTTGGTGAATCTGTATGCTGCCGGGCTCTTGCCATCTCCGCTTGATGCCATAGCGTTAGGCGTCATGGGTTGTCGCCCGGTCACTATCTCGAAAGGACTGTGGTTGGTAGCCTCACTCCGCTGCAAGTTGTAGGCAAATTGTGCTACTCCAAGGAGTTTGGCCCAGTCCCGCTGGTTGGCACTAACATAGTGCCTCAAGTATAGCTCCAGAAGCGCGTTGATACGCTCCGTCTGTCCGTCGGATTGGGGGATAAACTAGTAGAGAAGTTGAGACCCGTACCCATCTTCTGAAAGAGTCCCGTCCAGAAGCGGCCTGTGAAACGTGGGTCTCTGTCACTCACGATGTTTTGTGGCAACCCCCATTGCTTGTCCACATGGTCAAAGAAGAGCTCTGTTGTCTGCTCGGCCGTGCAATCTGCAGGGGCAGGTATAAAGGTGGCATACTTGCTGAATCGATCTACCACTACGATGATGCTGCCACATCCATTAGACTTGGGTAGGCACGTGATGAAGTCCATTGAAACACTCGCCCATGGACCCTCTGGGACAGGTAGTGGCTCTAGTAGACCGGCCGGCTGCTGCTGCTCTATCTTGTCTTGCTGGCAAACAAGGAAAGTGCGTACATAGGCCTCGACGTCGTCACGCATCCGGGGCCAGTAGTAAGAATCCTCAAGGATTGCCTGTGTGCGCCTCATTCCTGGGTGTCCAGCCCACATGGTGTCATGGCACTCCTTGATGAGTTCCTTTCGCAGGTTCCCCCACTTAGGCACAAATAGCATGTCGCCTATAGTGAGGAGAAGATCATCCCTAAGCCAAAAGCGTCGAGTCTTGCCATCCTTGGTGAGTTGAATGAGACTCTTGGCTAGGGGGTCATGCTGTAGTCCCTCTTTGATGCGATCCATAAGAGGGTGTTGTGGTCGACTAATGGCCGCGAGTTCTGCCTTGCGGCTAAGTGCCATGGATGGTGGCTTGGAACTTGGTTCCAACTCGACCTTGTGATCTACCTCCCTTCGGGGTGGTAGTCTCTTTGGTAGCTCCGAGGGCATGACATCATTGTACTCGCATGGTACTGAACGGATCTCTGTGGTCATGTCCTCATGTGGGGAGGACTCTGAGGGGTCTTCTGGTGAGTCGAGTAAGGTGGCTAAGTAGCTAACTTCCCCCTTCTTGTACCCCTTGTTGAATTGCATGGCAGATAGGGAGCGTGCCTCAATCTTAGCCCCTCGTTCGACTGGCACCATGCATGTGGTATTGCCTTCCATGATACACATGGTGTTAGTGTAGGGGATGAGGAAGGCCTTTACCTTGTCCAAGAATTATATTCCAAGGACTAAGGCAAAGTCGTCCATGGTTACCACCGAGAGATCAATGAGGCCATTCCATTGGCCTATGCGTGCATGTATGCCTCGGGCAGTGCCGTATATGGCCTTGGCTGCGGAGTTGACGGCCTTCATGGAACCGTCCTCCTTGGTGTACTTGAGGCCTAGTCGCTTGGCCTCATCGATGCTTATGAAGTTGTGGGAGGCGCCGGTGTCTACCAATGCTCTAGTAGACGCCCCCCCTATGGTTGCTTCAATGAACATGAGCCCTTTAGGTGATGTCTTAGGGGCCTCCATTTTAGCCTTGATGGCATTGAGGATTTGAAGCGAACCCATGTGTGTCTCCTGCTCGAGCGTCATAGCATTGGCGGTATTCTTCTTTGGGCAAAACCGTGTCCAATGCATCTCACCACATATGAAGCAGGGTGATGGTGGTTGTTTCTGGGGCTTGTTGCCTCCATCTTTCCGGAAGCCTTCTTTGTGAGGGGCAGTATTGGTGGCATTAGAAGTGTTGCCCTTGTCTCCCCCACCTTTGCCGAAGTTCCGGGTCTTGTCCTTGGGCTTGGCAAAGTCTTTCTTGGAGCTGAAATCGATCAATGCCTCCGCTTCCGTGATGGCAGTGGCAAGGTCCTTCACTCCACGTCGCCTTAGTTCTGTCTTGGCCCATTGTTGTAGGCCATCCATGAAGAAGAAGAGAGACTCCTTCTCTGAGAGCTCAGGGATCTCAAGGGTGAGAGAAGTGTACTCCTTGACATAGTCTCGGATGGTCCCTGTTTGTTTGAGCCGGCGGAGTCTGCCCATAGCTTCTTCCTCGGCATTCTCAGGATAGAAGTGCCTCTTAAATTCTTTACGGAAATCAGCCCAAGTATCAATAGAAAGTGTACCTCTATCGATGTCACCATGTCTACGGCTCCACCATAGCATAACATCGTCCACTAGGTAGAGGGTGGTGGTGTTGATCTTTGTCGCCTCGTCCACTATCCATTTGGCGTCAAAGTATCGTTCCATGCCAAATAGGAAGTTTTCTACCTCCTTGGCAACACGTTCCCCTTTGTAGCACTTGGGCTTGGGGACGTCGATTCTGGGAGCTCCGGCCTCCCGAGTAGCAGTGGCGCCGTTTGCTACGGCTTGCTTGCAAATGGCCCAATCGGCACGCATGTCCTTCATGAATGTCCGAATGTTGCCAAGCTCTTGATCCATGTAACCACGTAGGGTGGCTATCTTATCACGAAGAGAGCGTAGCTCCTTGCGATGGTCTCCATCAAGGGCATTGAGTTGTCCCTTCATGGTGTCTTGGAAGTCGGCGTCATCGGACTCCAGTTCTTCCAAGCGTTGGTGAGTCTCCACTATACGCTCCTGCATGATGGCCATAGTGCCTTCTATGTCATCGATGCGTGTCTCAAGGCTTGATTGAGCGTCCTTGGACTTGGACTTCGACCTTGCCTTGGTGTTAGTGGGTGGGCGTTGTTTCTCCCTGCCACGTTCTTGCACCTCCACGGCTGGGGTGATGGTTGAGTTCATCTCTGCCATAGTCTCTTGCAAGTAGGTTGTGATCCCTCACAAACCGTGCTCTGATACCAACTGTCACGGACTTGGTGTTTCCAAGGAACCATGCGGCCTTAGACACCTCTAAGATGCTTGAGAAGTGATAAGTAAGCCTTTGTGGGTCTCTAGCTTAGTGAGCAACTAAAGCTAGGTGAATGCGGAAGCTTGGTGTGTAAGAAGAGAAATGTAGGCAAGAGATCTTAGAAGACAATTGAACTTGTATTGCTTGGATTGTTGGATTCTTGGATGGTGAGCAAATGAACTCCCTCCTCTATTTATAGGCCAAGGGCCTTACAAGGAAAAGTGGAGAGATTTCTAGAATCCTCCATATCTAGAATGTTCTATACAATTCTAGTATATATAATTCTATACAAGTCTAGACAACTCTACAATACTCTAGAGAATTCCGGAGAAGTGTGGAGAAGTCTAGAATATTGCAGATGCCATGTAGGATGCCAAGTAGGATCCTACGAAGCATCTGCGTGGCGCCTGTGTGGCGCCTACGTGGCGTAACCTCATAATGCAGGACGTGACACTGTGCTACCCTATAAAACATACAAATCATGCTTCTTCCATCCCTTTATCACTACAAGAACACACTTAGCAACCCGGATAACTCCACCTCCAGCCTTATAAGTGCATCCAATGGAATCCAGCGTACTAGGAAAATTATATTCTTCTTCAATTCTGGTACATGTCTGACATCAGTCAGTGTTCTCACTATGCCATCATATATCTTGATTCTGATTGTATCAATACCTACAACTTTGCAAGGCACATTGTTCCGCACCAAAACTTTCCCTCCATCAATAGAATCATAAGAGGCAAACAAGTCCTTATTAGGACAAATATGATACAAACATCCCAAATCAAGAATCCACTCTTCATTAAAGTCACCAACGGAAATCGTGAGAACATTACCACAATCAGAATCACTACCATATGCAACTGCCTTAGCAATTACTTCAGATGATTTTCCCTTTCTATGCTTATCCTCTGGACAATCCCTTTTATAGTCCCCTTCCTTGTGACATTAGAAGCATCCAGTTTCGTTCTCTTCCTTGAGTTGGAAAGACCTCTGCTACCAGACCCTCCCTTCTGATTCGATCTTCCTCTAACAACCAACCCTTCACCAGAACCATTTATATTGCCCTCAGACGTTCTTCTCTCCAAATATTTGGAGTTCAAAGTTGTCGTCACGTCTTCTATAGACAACCTAGTTATGCCATACATCATCGTATCGACTAAGTTATCATACAAGTGTATTAGAGAAGATAACATAATTAAGGCATGATCCTCATCTTGTATTTTAACATCAATATTACTCAGATCCATGATGATATTGTTTAACTCATTAATATGGTCTTTCCCTTTCACGCATCTGCAGAGTATACAACCGCTTCTTTAGAATGAAGCGGTCCGTAAAGGATTCCGTCACTATGCAAGAAGCCACAAGTAACCCTAGTTCTCTCTCTGTGTGCGAATTACGGTTTTATTTCTCTCTTAACTCCAAACCCTAATTGCCCTTATATTTATAATGGGTTATAAAAGAGACTAAACAGGACCACGGCCCATAAGAGTAAAATGGGTCAAAAAAAATTCCTCGGGGGCGATGCTTTGGTGGGCTTGGGCATACACAAAGCTCACTTTTTGGGTCAACCGGGTTGCGATCCAAATTCAAGTCATAATATCACACTTATGGACTAGAAAGAACCTTTAAAAGATTCATAAAAGTGGACCATATGTCAAAATTTACCATTCACGTCCCTAACCCTGAAGGTACCGTTCACTGGTTGCATATGCGCAAAAACGTTCTAATTACAGTACACTGAAAATCCTTTTAGTCAAACTAGTAAGCTCAAAATCCTTGTAGAAAAATACCAAAAGAATCTCCTTGGTATCTCCAAAATATACACTTAGAGGAGACTAGTAAACCATACAAGTCAAAATTCAACATTCATTTTATTTAGATCCTCTCCAAAACTCATCTGCGTTTCTCTTTGAAACACATCTTTTTGCTATGCTTCCAAAGTTTTGCCATTGAAGTCTTTTTTAAAATCATCTATTGAAGAATCGCTTTCAAGTTTCATCTTTTTAATATCTATTCAAGACATCTTTTTGAGATCTCATTAGAAACTCGTATCTTTTACATCCTCAGTTTGACTTTCAATACTTTATAGTCATTCTTTTAACAACCTATTCCTTTTTTTTTTAATTAACTTCTCACACTTTGTAATCCTTATTTAACTTATGATTTCAATATATTTTTCTTATAGTTTAGTAATAATTTCCACCTCTTTACAGGTATATTCCTAAAGTTTATGACCTTGCAAGTTATATATATGTATATATGTATATATCAACTTCTCACACTTCATAATAGAATTTTCATTTTCTAAATTAAAAAATAGTTTTTCTATTTCCTACCATTTGTACTTGTTTCTCAACTTCCTTTCGAAACATCATAATTTAAAATCCTTTACATAAAATTCCTCTTCAAATTTCATCTTCTTAATACTTCTTCAAGACTACTTTTTTTATATCCAATTAAAACTTATATTCTCGACATCACGTGGATCCAAGGAACCTGATTCGGGAACAACTTCTTACTAGTAGGTATTATTGCGGGTCAATCCGTTGGAGAACCACGTACTTAAGAACTTTTCATATTGGTGGGGTATTCGCGGGGGTACTGCAGAACATGTTTAGATAAATGTTTTATAAATGGGATAGGAAAGTGGTCTGATTAGAGTCAGATATTGAAGCTATGGAGTAGATCTAGGCTGGCTTGAAGTCTGGATTGTGGTGTGAGCTTGCATATGAATACGATGATAGGTTGAAGGGCAATCAATCCATTTTGAAATGAAGTATTAAGAAAAATATAAACAATTTTGAGTGTGAAGCTTTTGTTCCATCCTAATCTGTTTGAGATTTACATATATATGTATATATATATATATATATATATATATATATATATTCACCCTCCGCTTCATTTAGTGATGTGTATGTTACTCTTACGCATGCCCAGTCTAGATTTATGCCTATGGTTACATCAAACTACATGGAGTGAACTTGAATGGGTGTACTAGTGCTTTTTCTAATGCATGGTTAACTTCGACTTAGGAATAAAATTGTGCTCATGTTAACCGTTAGGTGTAAGAATGTTGATGGATTCATCAAATTGGGGACAAATATTTTCAAAGAAGTGTTGATTCCGTGTTTTATTCTCTCTTTAGAAATGTCATTGCCTTTATCCCTCAGATTTTGAAGTTGGGCGAACCTGAAAAGCTACCAATGAGTATATTGGCTCTTATAGCATAAACTCGAAATCTTGCATGGTACGAGGTGAATTGAGGTTGAATTTGAATCTTCACCACATTGAAAGGGAGATAAGATGTATTTCTCAAAGTGATAATGTTGTGAAAAAAGGATCTAAATAGAGTTTTAATGAGAATAGAAAGAAAATAATGACAAGAAAATAAGGTGTGCAAGAGAGACAAGGATTGAGAAGACAAAAAATATTTCTATTATAAAAATATGGAGATATACAAAAACAAAGCTAGCTTACACCCTAAACCAAAGTACAACATAAGATCACTCTCAAATGTAA
Organism: Cornus suecica; assembly: GCA_963922005.1. Taxonomy (NCBI): domain Eukaryota; kingdom Viridiplantae; phylum Streptophyta; class Magnoliopsida; order Cornales; family Cornaceae; genus Cornus; species Cornus suecica. The sequence goes on from OY998238.1 coordinate 26,800,568, forward strand.
TCACAAAGTCACAATGACTCTGTCTCAAACTCATCTCAAAATCTGCTCTCAAACATGAAACAAACTGCCCTATATATAGGCATGCTGAGGAGGTTACATGAAGCTTCCTATGTAGTTTCCTAAATGAGGTGAATAAACTTAAGAGTGAAGTAATTGAAAGCCAGCATCATCAGCCACCAATTGAACCAATCAGATTTGATTCATTAGCATTTAAGGCAGCCTCTTCAAGAAAGTAAAGGTTGCCTCTTCAAGTATGTCAAAGGCTGCCCTTTCAAGTATGCCAAGGGCTACCTTAGAAGCTTGTTCTCCAAGAACCAAATGATATAATTTGCCCAATAAGATTGAGCCATCTCATAACAGGTACCGCATCTATTCAACTCAAGTTGAGAGCTAAAATATGTGGTTGTAAAGCAACAGAGGTCTACATTCATCGCATATTTAGGCCCTGTTTGGATTAGCTTTTCAAACGCTACTTTTGATTTTTTGGAGTAAAAAATTATTTTGAACGGTATTTGACAAAATTTTTAGAAGAGCTTCTCGACCTTGGAAGAGCTTTTAAAAGAAGATAGGGGTACGAGCTTCTCAAAGCAGCTTTTGCTTCTCTTTTTCTTCTGCAAAAAGCCAAAAGCAGAAGCTATGCTAAACAGGGCCTTAGAAGAGGCTTTAAAAATGCCTAAGCTTGATTCCTCTAGTGGCTTATTTGTTATTAATATCCAGGGGTATGCATGAATTTGGTGACAAACTCCTATGATTTTTTTTTTCAATGGACGGCAAAAAAGATATCTGATTAAGAGTTATTTTCCTCTTAAGTTAATCAAATTGAATTGCCTATTTACTAGGTTTTCAGTTATTTTCTTGTGAACTATCATCATTTTATATCATGATTATTAAGATTTGGCAAAATTCTATTGGTTAATGTGATGTGTTGTTACTCCATTGGTTGTATGACTTGGTAAAGGATCTATAGTTGCATTAATGGTTGTTGGACAAGCTGTTAAATGAGATTAAATTGATTGGTTCAAATAGTTGTTGGTGACATAAAGGAGGTGTTAAAGCATGAGGGAAGTTTCCTATTTTGTTTCCTTAACCATGAAGTACTAGCTGCCTTATGACAGCTTGTATATGTGCATGCAAGGAAGCTTCCAAGAAGGAGTAGATAGGACCATGATCAACAGTTTAAAAAAAGTGTTTTGGGATCAGAATTTGAGTGATTCATTTCTTAGAGAAAAGAGAAGAGGAAAAAGAGAGTGGGAGAGAGAGTGTGTGAAATATTCTCTTGTTATGTCACACCCTGAAAATCCTAAGATGCCTGAAGCGGGACATTCGAGGACTATGGGTTGTGATCCATAAAAATGAGTGACTAACTAAGAACATCAACATCAATAAAACGTATGGAATAATGTTATTAACCATGATTCCATATGACTGAGCAGAAGCTAAAACCAAATGATACATAAGGACCCGAGGCGCCGAATAAAAACATTTGAACCATGATACAATGATAGAGAATACATGGAAGGGATATTCCAACAAGATGGCTCCCAAGAGATACAATAACAGTCCCAAGACAAAGGGACAAGCAAAGGAAAAGCTCAAAGATACGACACTACGCATAATCGTCCTAGTCCCTCAACAACACCCGTGCCGCAAGCCAACCTGTAAGAAGAATCTGGAACCTACAACTGGGAAAAGGGAAAAGGTGTCGTCGTACTGCATGTCGTCCGTAGTCGATACACATCCTGAGAACTGACGTGGAATACCAAGGCATGAAATACCAGGGTGAGCAATGAAGCCCAATAGGTAACAGGAAACCCTAACTATCCCAACCTTTGATCGTACAAGCAATGCTAATCAACCCATGTACATACATTTATCCTAGGTCGGTTCATTGTCTCATATGGCACTCACGCCAGTCTGATACCCCTGAAACACATCCCACTAGTCCCCTACTATGTTTAACAATATAGGGCAACTAACACATGAAAGAACCATATCATAATAACACATATCAAACGCACACCTCTATATATAGAGAGAGTTAGATAAGTAATACAAGTCACGGAGTACGGACCACATCAGAGACCACTATGACTCATACCTATCAATCCAACACTGCCAGTTTACACAACGCCTACTACCAAGCTATGGGAGAATCACTCCTACTCACTAACGCCCCAGGAAGGAGAACAAATCACATTTCCTAGATCATGAGCATACTAAGCTCCTAAACACCACATCACTATCAATACGTCCACAGATAGATATTCGTTCTCACATCAATTCCACTAATCACCTCACCACATCAACCTCATAATATTATCCACAATGAGGTCAACTCAATCGCTAACACCCCCACTAAGGACAAGGGAAACTAACCGAATAAAACAACGGAGAGCACAAGAACAATACTCCCAAGAATGACCACATAAGGGTCATGTACTCAAGCAAGGGAAAATAGTCCCAATGTTAAACAAACAAATAATCGGAATACAACGTCAAGATGATAAACATCCACCTGTGACTAAAAAAGCACATAGACAAAATAATCTAAAAGAGGATGGCCAAGAGTAAAAGTCGTAAAAAGATGAATCCCAAATATTCAATAGTTTTTAAGAAAAAGATTTTAATGCTTGAGCCAAACAGTTCGGATCCATGTCCTCAACATGTGTCGTCCCCGAAGTTCCTAGAATTCCGAAACACAAGCCTAAGAGTCAAGGGGATGATGCGAAAGTGAAACAAAACGAAAATATAATTTTTAGTTGTCAAACACCCGTACAAGGGTAAAATAGTCATTTCACGTTAAAAGTCGCCTAATTAAGCAACAAGTGGGAATGATTTCAGGGTCGAAACCCAAAAATAAGTTTTTAACATTTTTGGTGAATAGTGTTGCATTTACAGTAATGAAAAAGGGGCCTGCAACACTGATTTCGGCGCTTAAGCGCAGCCTGGTGCTTGGTGTGACCCATCATCGCCATCTGCTGGGTGAAATTCCCTAAATTCTATTTTGAATGAAGTTTTCCCAAACCACTCTATAACCCTCAAGACTAGTTCTAAAATGTATAAATACACTTTGGAAGAACAAGTTTCACTAAAACTCATAAAAATGATCGTCTTGCCCCCGGTCTCCGTTTTGTATATCACCGACTCCTAAAGGTTCAAATCTTTTGTAAAATGAATTCAAAATCATTTTCAAAACTTAAAGTTTTATTCGGGGTCACGGGGGTGAGCGAAAACGGGTTTTTCACTTAAAAATCAAATGGGTTTATTTGTAAGTCTTGTGAAAAATTCCGTTTTCGGAGAAGCCAACCAAACAACCAACGGGAACATCAACGCAAATTTATGGACGCTTAAATGGAGCAAGAAAATAAAGAACCAAATGTAGATAACATCTCTAATAGAAAGGTAAATGACGATACACAACGGGCACTAAATCTAACCCAACCACACTTAGCTCAACATCCAAATCCATACACTCCCTATAACGACTTAATCAAGAATGACCAGAACTACACCCCAATCCTTAAGATTGCTAAAGGGAACCTAGTGATCGTTGTCATGGAACCAACTAGTTTTAATCAAGACCTCGTCCGATTCATTCAAACCTCTAATTTACATTTAATACCACATCACTTAAGTTTCTAACGAGATCAAATGGCCATTAACCCTAGGTCTAATCATAACCTCATTTAACCTAACCAAGACCTCAAAATCACGGTTGATGTCATGCTCCTACACCAATACTAACTAGTTCAACGAAAAATACTACACTAAGCTCACATATCCATATAAAGGATAAAGGCATAAGCACAAGAATCTATCAATATTGTACAATATAACAAAGGCAAGTGCGTGCATAACCACGAGTATAAGAACTCAAATTTCATTATACTTTAAAGGCAAGCATGTAAAACATATTTTCATATTATCCAATTTCATCTGAGCATTATAATGACATAAGAATTAAAGTATCAAAATCCATATTAAGCATGCTCCACAACCACATTGAATATCATCATGATTCACATGTAGAATTAAATCACATAATGACAACTTAAATGCAATGTGACTCAACACATCTCATGGTATGCACACTACCCACTAAGGTCAACGGATATAAGTGTTGCCTAAATCATTCACTTGAGAGGATGTATACACTCAACAAGGAAGATTTAAAAAAACACGAGACGACCTGTGACTAAAAGGGTGGAACGATCCTACCCTATATCACAGTTTCCGGACTCATTAGTTCTGTAGGTTGTAGAAACATCTCCTAGCTAATTGTTGCGACGATCCGACACAAGTCTACTCATACATGGTTACACGACCGGACATAAACCGACACCAATTGAATTACAATACAAAACATGTACTCAATATGCAACTAAGTCTCATATGAACTATACATCAACAAAAATATGTATTTTATCATATTTATGAAAAACATTCTCAAGAATGCCAACATGAATGCCATCAATCATTTAGCATGCTTTTAAATTATAGTAAAGCAATAATTCACAAGAATAATATTTTCATTCTTTTAAACATGTTTTTAATTCAATTAAAGCAATGACCCACATAAACTCATTCTCAAACACGAGTTTAACTTTCAAGATAATAACTTCAAAATTCATAAGAGAGAGGGAATTAGAATAACATTCTAAGTTCATGATTCCACATCACACAAAGCACGCACATACACACCTCGACTTACTAATTAAGGGAGCTAGCCTAATTACATTATCAAAACTACACCACTAACAACTATAAACACATATATATACCTACACTTATACATATTTACAACTATACCCATATATATATATATAGAGGCATACAAGCATACTTTTATATTGAAAATACCAAAAACTATAATCTAACTAGCATACATCATAGTAACCCTAATTTCACATTTTGAAGTAAACATATCCACTTACAGATATAAGATTTGGAAACCCTAAAATGAAAATACACACTCACAAAATCAAGAGATGAGATAGAGAGATGTTTCCCCTACCTCAAAGCAAGAGGGAGAAATGGAGTCTCAAACCCTAACTCCACCCACAAGACCATTCAAGCCTATACAATTGGTGAAAATCTTCACAACAATGGTCCTAACAATAATCAAGTAAAAGAAGAAACAAAAATTAAGATTTCAAACCATGGAGTCAAGAAATCATAAACTAGGGTTTGAAATGAGAAAACCCATAAGGAGTAAGAGACACATACCAATCGTTAGCTTAAATTGAAGGCAAGGATACCACGACCAATTTTCGTGTTGAAGACAACATCAAAATCCAAGCCCAAAGTGATGAAATCAATCCAAAAAGTGGAGAAGAGCAAGAGGGAGAAGAGAGAAAATGAAGATAGCATGTGTGATGAAATCTTCAAGTGGAAGACTTACGAGAATTGTAGAGATTCTCCACTATCTCAAAACTAATCCAAGGGTCCAAAATGAATGTGGGAGAAAATAGAAATAGATCCAAGGGTGCACATTAAGTCTTGCAAATGGAAGACTTAAATCAATACGCACAACCCTTATACACTTGTCAAACAAGGCCTTAACATCCAAATGTTGATATTAAAGATGGGAGAAAGTTAGTGTGATCCAAAGGATGAAAAAAAAAAGAGGATAAATTGGGTAAGATTCGAGGGATGAGAGAGTGACAACACTGAAGTATACCACTAAAGTCAAAGATGACTAATCCCAATTACAATTATATTTCATTTAAACAAAGTCTTCTACTTTATTTACCTCAATGTCACTCAAGTGTTATTTCAACACTTAGGCAATTTTTAGGATTTTTCACTATCTCCACACTAGTGAAAATACCATAATACCCCTAGATCAATATGTTCTCGAAATTGTTTTTAACTATTTTCATTATTTGCAAAAACGAAAATACTACATGTAATTTACGTTGTATCTTTCAAGTAGTACACATTAAACATGTTAAGCACATTAAACATATAATCACATAAGTGCTACACCGGGCGTCGATGAAGCTCCAACGAGAAAATGTTGCAACAAACCCACATAGTCACTAACGAAAGTAAATCCATGAAGCCAGGAACGAAAGTCCATGAAGTCGTCCTGCCAAGTATGAAATATAACGCGAAAAATCAACACGTACCAAGATTGCACAAGATGTCATGAATAAGTGACGTCACAAACCGTTGACAATTGGAAAAGAATTTCAGAAAGGAGAAAGGAAACACAGGGCACTACATGTTATTTGTCGAGTGTTGTATTTGTTTGTTATTCTTCAATATAAGTGAGTTGGTGTTATATTGTTGTGTGTGTTAATCTTGGGCGAGTTAATTCCTAAGAAGAGAAAAAGGATTAATTCATAACAAACTTCTCCACCTTGACTTAAGATTTCAAAATGGGCTTACTCCCTGTTAATAAAACATTCCGCTTTCAACTTTTATTAATCCTTATGTGCTATTTATAAATTTAAAATCCTTGAAATGTCAATAAGAGAATCTGGACATGAATCTGGCCTTTCTGGGAAATTCCGCTTTTAAGTTCTATTATTTGATTTTGGGTTTGATAGAGACATGTTATATTTCCTTGCATACTAGCAATCTTTAAGAGGTTGATCTTTTCTTAACTAGCGATGTCTCACTTGATATTATGATATTTCTCATCTTTAAGTTTCCTCTTTCTGTTACTCTCTTTTCACTAGGTTTCTTGTTAGTGGATTGGCTACAAACTACTTTGGGCTTGCTCGTCCGGGAAGCAGAATTAGGGTTCCATAGCTATGAATTGTTAGAACTGTCAGGGAAGAAAGATTCTCACAATTTTAATGAAATTTGTATTAGATGATTTGCTTAATTGTTCAGAAATCTCCAAAGACTGTCTCGATTCAATGTTTGAAGGAGAATGTTCAATAAAATGCTCTATTAATCTTTGTTGAACGTTGTCTGCTTCATAATCATTATCAACTCTACAAAAATATATTTGCATACAATATTTAATCCCCTTTTCTTTTCTTTTTTTGCACTTTTTCATATGCAATGTTCCTCTCTTTAAGACCTAACTGATGTTGAACAAAAGAAGAAGTGATGGTATATGGCTTCTTAAGCCAACTGGTGGTTAATTAAGAAGGTTTTATTCGAAAGTTAAGCATTTACTCACACTCCCTTCTATTTGAGAATTAAGATTCAAAACCGGTCGTTAGGCCTTTGGTACAACTGGTGGTTAATTAAGAACGTTTTATTGTTTTAATTCGAAGATATTTTGGTTTTACTATAATAAAGAACATTATAGTCATTTAATGAAAAATAGGGTAATTTGCAATGACTCTCCTAAGATTTGGGTTAATTGCAGGTAAATGTTTGTCAATTCAATTTAAGTCCCAATACCCCTTGAGAATTTCAAAGTGTTGCAATGACATCCTCCAGAGGCATGGAACGACTTTAGTGCCATTAATTATGTTAATTTGCATGCGAAATGTATAAGTTGCCTCCGTGCCTAAATAATAAGATATACCATAAAGAAAGAAGATATACAATTTTATTTTAAATACAAAAATACCTAAAATATACTAAAAATGTATTTAAAAGTAAATTTTACCACTAAAATTATTTCTTGAATAATAAAATAAATAAATAAATCATATTATTTAATTACTGCTTTTAATTTTAATTATATTACTATATAAATATTTCATTTCATAAAAGAATTAAAAGGCTATAACTAATAACCTTTATAAGTATTACTTACCTAATAATATGTATATTATTTTTATGATGTATGGAAAAAATTATATTTCTATATTTTTTTTCATTGATACAAATTTTTTTGAAGTAATTCGTACGATATGATCGTATCGGTCCTATAAGGTTCAACAACTCTCCTCACAAATTTTCAAATTCGACAACTTTTCTTGGTGATCAACAATGTTCAAACTTGGCTCATTTAATAAACCAGCCCAATATATGATCAAACTTGGCTCATTTGCTAAACATATAATAATATTTTAAAATTTTAGCACACGTGTAAGTTTTTCATTAGACCACACCATACCACATGTAATGAGAGGCTTCCAACTTACATGTGGTGTGGTCCAATAAAAAACATATATGTATCCAAAAAATTTAAATTATTTTCATAAATTTGGAAATCTTTTCATAATGGGAGATTTGTTTGGATTTTGAAATTTAGAAAAAATATAATGGGCAATGCTTGCCCCATGCCATGTAAAGAGAAACTTCATACTTACATGTGTTGTGGTCTAATGAAAATTTTACATGTGTGCTAAATTTTAAAACATTACCATAAGCAAATTATTTTTTGAATTTGAAAAACCAATCAATTCAATAATTATGAAAAGATTTTGAAGTTTATGAAAATATTTTAAAATTTTAAAACATATGTTTTTCATTAAACCACATCATATGAAAGTTGAAAGTTCCTCCTTATATAGCCTGAGACAAGCATTGTCCAAATATAAGTATGTATATTTTTTATTGCATCATACCATATGTAAGTCGAAAATTCCTCCTTACATGGGCTAAAAATTAAAAAAAAAATTCTTCCACTTCTCTTTATTTTTAATGTTCAATAAAAAAATACTACTACACACATAAATGACAAAAAGTAAAACACTGCTGCCTGCACTTAGGCCCTGTTTGTTTGTTAGTCTTTAGGGGTTTTGTTTTGTTTTGTTTTTGTTTTAAAAACTAATTTATGTTTGGGTAAGTTAGTTTTAGGTTTTTAAGATAAAACATTTCAAAACCTATTAAAACCAAACCCTTCTTTTTGTAAGTGATGAAAGACCAAAAAAAAGTTGGTCTTTCTTGGTTTAGCCCACCTTTTTTCACTTTTCTTTCTTTTTTTTTTCTCTCTCTCCTATATATATATATATATAAATATATATAAAATAATATATATTAATAATTTTATTTTATAATAATAATATTAAATATATATAAAAATAATATATATATATATATATAAATATATATAAAATAATATATAAAATTAAAACATAATATATATTAATATGTATAGAATAATATATAAATTTTATAATAATAATATAAAATATATATCTTAAATATATATAAAATTAAAAAATAATATATATTAATATATATAGAATAATATATATTTTTTATTTTATAATAATATTAATAAAATAATATTATTAAATATATATATAAATAGTATATATATAAATATATATAAAATTAAAAAATAATATATATTAACATATATAGAATAATATATATTTTTTATTTTGTAATAATATATATAGAATAATATTATTAAACATATATATATATATTAAATATATATATAAATAATATATAAATTCAAAAATAACATATATAAAATTCAAGAATAATATATATATAAAATAATATATAAAATTCAAAAATAATATATATTAATAATATATAGAATAATATATATTATTATTTTATAATAATATATATAAAATAATATTAAATATATATATAATAATATATAAATTCAAAAATAATATATATATATAAATATATATATAATTCAAAAATAATATATATTAATAATATATAGAATATATTATATATATTTAATAATATATTATAAATATATATATTTAATAATATATAAATTTATATATATATAAAGTTTTTGTTTTCTCAAACCAGACCAGAAAGACCAGACCACTTACCAAACAGAATTTTAGATTCAAGACAAGACCAGACAAAATCAAACTAGACAAAACCAGACAAGACAAGACTAGAAAAATCCCTTTCCAAACAGGCCCTTAGATCCCGAAGTAACCATGTTGTTTTTCACTTCCTATGTTTTTTAAACGTTAGTATATAATAGGGTTATTATTATATATGATTTCTAAATTGTTGGTTTCAAAAACTCTCCTTCTCCAAATCAGATAAATTTAAACAATTTAAAAATGATAGTGGGTTTTTTTTTATAATAGACCTGTATAATAATACTACACACATTGTGGCTTGACAAAACTACGGCACTGACTGTATTTAGAGCCCCATGTGTCAAAGAAACCATCTTCTTTTGTGGTCCCTCCTAGTTCCATATACTATGTGCATGTACCCTTTTAAACATCTGGCATCAGCCAACCCAAAATTGCTTTTGCGCACACAGCAGTGACAGCACATGTCAATAATCAAATACTCATACATATATATGTGTGTATTATCTTTTCCTCACTGACCCATTCCTCTGAAATGGAAGCTTAATTAACAATTTTCTGACTACCCTAGGTTTCAAAAATGTCTCCATCCATGTATAAACATCAACCCAATCTATCTACCAAATAGACAACCTCTGAAGCCTTCCTGTAGTTCTTATCCATTTTTACTTTGTTTGGCCTTTTACTAGGAATTAGGAACCGAAACAAACCAACAGAAATCTCCTATATGCTTGGAAAAGTTCATTTCATAAGCATTCTACTTTGGGATATAAAGATATGTTCAATGCTTGGTGATGCTTTTACTCTCTCAGAAGGTTCATTTCTACCCTTTTGCTTTGACTTATTTTGGGTGTTGTTTATTGGGTAATTCCTGTTGATTATGAATTTTACAAGTGTTATGGAATTTTGAGTTCTAGGGTTTGTGGGTAATGTTAAACATGAATTCAAAGAGACATAGGCGCCCAAATGTTAGGTTAGGGGAGATAGGAGACGGTTCTGCTGCTTTTGCATGTGAAGTTTCTAGGAAAGACAAGGAAAATTTGGTGCAAAAAAGATGGAAACATGATTTTATGAACCCTAATGAATTAGGGTACAATCCCATTTGTGTGTCTTCTAAGCGAAAATCGTCTGACTTAACGAATCCTGATGTCTTTCCTAGGACATCAGTTGATGTGGAACATAATGCTGAGAAAAGGAAAACAAATGCTTTGAAAATGGATTTAGAATTTCCGAATTCAGATGAAATGGATGTGAGTAGGAGTGAACTGAATTTCGGAAGGATAACTAAAAAGTGTAGGCTTAGGCGAAGGCGGAGCACGAGAAGCTGTGTTTTTGGTAGCACTTGGAATTTGAAAATCAGTTCTGAAATCAATAGTGAAGATGGGAAAGAGTGTGCAAGTAAGGAGGCTGTCCGGCTCATGTCGGAAGCTAGCTTTGGCCTTCACCGTATATACGGTGTTAAGGATTCTTCAGATCATGAGATTTCAGCTGCTAGTAGAGGAAATTGTGAGAATGGAATATATGAAGTCGATTATAGTGGGAAAAGGCAAGGGACTTCTCTTCAGCTTACAGAGGAGGGCACTTGTTCGGGAGGTAACGATGGCTTTCCCCAATCTTTTGGTGAATGTAAGAAGATGGAAATGCCTATTCCCACTCGAACTGATGCGAATAGTGTTAGGAGATGGTTGGAAGAGCTCGGGTTTGGCAACTACGCCGGTGTATTTGAGATGCATGAGGTAGATGAAGAAGCTTTGCCCTTACTTACTTTCGAAGATCTCAAAGAGATGGGTGTGCTTGCTGTTGGGCCTCGGCGGAAGTTGTACAATGCCATTCAACAACTGAAGGGTGGCACATAAAGGGTATATGCATGACAGAGTACTCCGAAGGACCATATAGGTAATTTTGCTGTTTCCAGCTCTTTTGTGATGCAAAAAGCCACAGATGTATATATAACTTTTGCTCTTACAACATGTCCTCAACTGCAACTGAACAACTAAACGGAGGCAAAGAAAGGTTATGCATGACAAAGCACTCATAGGAACATATAGGTGATATTTTTCTGTTTCCAGCTCTTTTGTGAAGAAAAAGTCACAGATGTATATATTACTTTTGAACTTGTGACATGTTATCTATCTTTTGTTTCTCTTTCTTTGTTAGCTCCCAGAAATAGAATGAACCACATGTTTCATACAGTTTTTGGCAATTTGTGAAATCTCCCTTAGTGTTCTATTTGCCCTTTGCCAACCTTGTTGAATTATGAGTAGTATAATAGAGCTTACCGAATGCAAGTTTGTGATGGAGGCAAAAAAGGAATGGAACTTTTTGTTGGTGACTCGTTGGAAGTTAATAACTACTGGACATCGTCTTAATTTACATTTATAAATGCATTTATTATAGCAGAAGTTTCTAACACAATATGAGATCGAGGTGCATCATACATCTCCCGTTTCTAGGTGTTACATGTGGATTTTGATAGTCAATGCCCGATGCACCAATTCTTTAGTTGAAGAGATTATTTATGATCAGAATGATGACAGGACCTGCCGAGACTTCACAAGAAATTAACTGTGGGTGATGAACATAAATATATAAGGCTTATAAGCAATGCAATGTTAATCTAAAAGTCACAAGGTATGTCCTAGACTGTAAGTATTGGAAAAGACCTTGAGGTATCACCATTATATACTGAGATACCTTAAAAAATAAAGACTCTTGAACTCTTATTACTTATGTTCTAGTTCTCAAGTTTTAACAGTATGCTAGTCCCACATTCCGCTGTTGTTTCTTCATTCAAGTATTTATGGCTTACACCTCTATTCGACTTTGTTTCCATATCCATCCTTGGCCTTTTTCTCACTGTGAAGTGTCTGGTCGCATTGTCAAAAGAGACATTTCTCAAGCACTCATTGAACTCTGCTAGTGTGTTTTATCTCATTTTCGTCATTGCCTGGGAATAGAAAATGATTACCGAACTAAATATCCAATATGTTGATATACGTGATCTTAGTAACTTAGATATCAAATTGAAAGGGGGTTCTAATTACAGTTAAAAAAGGACATTTCATTGATTATGTTTCATAAAAGTTTGTCCTTGTAAATATGAGCAAACTGTCTCCATGTTATTGCCATCAATATCCCTGTTAAATCTTAGTTCGGACCCAGTTCTCTTTGCTATATCTCCTTGTTATCTCTTCGTTGGAGTTTGTTCTAATGGGCGCTATGAGTTGACATGTTTGTTATATCTCTCATTTAGGAGAAGTTTGATGAGATTTTTTTTTTTATTTACTTCCCCTTTTTCTCAAATGGATAGAGTTTAGGATTATCTTCTTAAAAATATTTTCTATTTTTGTCCTCAGCTTATTCAAATTGTTGGCGCTGCTCTTCAGATAGATACCGGCTTTTATTGCCCTGATTCATTAATATTTTTGTTTCATATTCATAGATGGAAGGAAATATATTCTCCCAACTTATCTTAAAGTGGTGTAGATGTTCCCATCATTTGCTCTTTTCAAGGTTTGAATTTTCTTATTTCACATGTTAGCCTTCACTTCTAAAAAAGCACTGTCTTGCATCATAGTCCGGTGATCCTAATTAAGTAGGAGCAGCAATTAAACTGGTTCCCATTAGAAATGATGTTTGTGAATTCGAAACCATGATATTTATAGCTAATTTGTGTAGTTCAAGTTGGAAGGTCATGTTTGTGAATTTGAAACCATGATATTTATTGTTAAACTTTTATATGCTTGTCACAAACTCATTGGTGCTTATTCTTTCTCTAGTCAGGAGACCTTGGTAAAGCATTTAAGTGTTTGCTAATTTTTTTTTATTCATGTTTGTGGATAATAACTGTTGTCGGAGATTTTTTTTAGATGAATGGAACAGTTTTGCACCAACGACAAATAATGCTATTATGTTACCGGAGCCGTTGCACGAACCAACAAATGATTCTATTTTGTTGCACAGTGTGCGCCATTTGCATGCAAGGTCCTGCATTTAGTTTTTCAGATTGTTGTTTAGAATAAGCCGTAGCCTTTCAAGGTAGAGAGACTCTTAATTTATAATGGTAAATTAGGTTACACAAGAGAAGAGACCCTATTGGGCTTACTACACACATGTGGCCCAAGAGGCCACACGTCTCCACTAGCACAGATATTTATGTTCAATCGTGATGTAACTCAAGTTCATATAGATGATCGTGTTTGCTCATCTTATTGTTCGGATATTAGGGTAAGCTTGTGAGTTGTGACGCTTTTTCGCATGTCTTGTACAGATTATGATGTATAGTATCCTTGTCTTCATTACCATTTTGGCTGGGATAGTATAACTGTCTTCTTTAAATTGTTGTTGAATGTGCTTCAGATACTAATATATTCTAAGAGAAACGTCATGAATTTAGGGATTTGTCTGCTTTGGTAGAAATTGTCCTCAAGAGAATAAGCAGTGTTGAACCTTTTATACTTGTATTGAGTACAGGCTTTTTTCTGGTTTGTTTCCCCCAAAATGCGACACATATATGTATAAATTGGCTAACCTGTTTGAAGAGTGTTTGTGTTTGGTTGATTGAGTGCATTTCCCCCCTTTCTATTAGAAAAAGAAGACATTTATGAATTGTCCACAGGATTAATTGTGGATCCAACACGACACTTGGATTTTTTATTCAACTCTTGTATAGCTGGAGATTTATGTATCCATCAAAAATAATCTGCAGTAGGATGTTTTGTAATTGGCTTTATCGTAACTGGATTTTCTTGTTTACCCGGACAGTTATGACTATGAAATTTTAGTTGTTTACCATAATTTATTTTTTCGTGGCCTCTAGTTTCCATGAACTATAGATTTTGCTCCTCCGGTTTAATGTCATACTGTAGTCCCATTTTATCCAGTTATTACTAACAGTTTTTTGTCTCCCTAGGTTATGGTTGTTTCAGGTTTAATCTTGAATTTTAGTGTTAAGTGATCTCCTAATCCTACCACGAACAGTTAGTGGAAGTTGTTTCGTGATGGTTAAAAACATTTTCTGGTGTTCATGGTTTAAATGACAGGTAGGAGGATATTAGCCTGATATTTTGACTGCAAAATATTGGACCTTCCTCAGAAGTTTCCATAATAATGTCTTGTATACGATGCATTTCTACTGCGTGAAATATATTTGCTGCAGCTTCGTTAGCATAATCTTCAAACTCGTAAGGGTTCTCCAGTTTTTATTGTTTTGTCGACTTCATTAATCAGAACAGGCTTTAAGACTGTAGCTGCATTTCTTCATCAGCATGAACATTAATGGAACATTAGAATCAAGGTTGAGAACTCAGGCTGAACGACATTGGGTGTGACTATTCTAAAAGATTGAAGTAGAATGTAAAAATAATAAATATTTTAGCTGTGTCTGCATATCTTTGGTTCTGGTTTTTGATAAACCGTCATATTGACATCGAACTACGACTGCGGGGATGTTTATCCAGGTAAGTCTTAGGCTATGCTTGGTAGGCGGTCTTGTCTGATATGTCTTGTCTAGATCCTGAACTTAAAAGTTTGTTTGGTCTGGTATAATGGTCACAGTCTCACAAACATTAAACCAGACCATATTTGGTAAAGCGATCTGGTCTGATATCTTTGCTTTAAAAAAATAAAATTATTTATTATAATATTCATTTATTATTTGTATGTATTATTTACCTTATTTTATTAATTATTAATTTTTATTTTTTTATTTATAAATATATTTTATTAATTTATTATTTATATTATTATTTATTCATTTATATATTGATTTATAAATATATTCTATTCATTTATTTATTTATTATTACTATTTAATTATTTAATTCATTTTATTTACTATTATTTCATTTCATTTATTATTATTTCATTATTTATTTAATTTATTAATTTATTATTATTATTTATAAATATATTTTATTCATTTATTCATTTTTATTATTATTATGTATTATTTAATTCATTTTTTTAATCATTATTTTTATTTTATTTTTAAATATGTTTTATTTAATTTCTTATTTATATTATTAATTTATTATTATTTATTCATTTTTAATTATTTATAAATATATTTTATTCATTTATTTATTATTATTATATTCATTTTTAATATTATGTATTATTTAATTCATTTTGTTTATTATTCATTATTTTTAAATATGTTTTATTTAATTTATTAATTTATTATTATTTATTCATTTTTAATTATTTCGAATTATATTATATTCATTTATTATTATGTATTATTTAATTCATTTTGTTTATTATTCTTTTTTTTTTAAAAAAATTTATTTTATTTATTATTTATTAATTTTTAATTATTTATAAATATATTTTATTCATTTATTATTTATTCATTTATTTATTATTATATATTATTATATATTATTTTGTATATTATTTTTTTTGTTCAATTTTGGTTTTTGGTGGTCTTAATCGTTGGTCTCAAAAATCTTATTTTGGTTACCAAGATCAGACCAGATCATGTGGAACCACCAAAAAAATTGGTTCCAAAAGTACCACATTTGGTTTAATTTGGTCTAGTTCCAAATTTTGAGACCAGTCCAAACAAATATGGTCTGATCCCTGAAAATCAAGACTAGACTAGACTAGGTGAAACCATAACCACCTACCAAATAGGGCCTTAGCAAGTTGTAATAGTCTTGTCTGATATATTATTTTGGTGATGGTCGCACCCTACGTTACATGGACTTGGCTACGAGTATCGGATATAGGTACGTATATATATATTTTTTTCCAGAAGAATAATATATGTTTATCTATCTGATATGGAAATTCAATAACATTTCTAGCAACTGCTGTTGTAATAGCTTCTAAAGCTTGTATGGGTTTTCAATGGCCAAAGAAAAAATTGGGAGGAGAATCCAATGGTTGTGTTGTAAGTAGACCTGTCAATGGATCGGATTCGGATCGAATCAGTTAAATTCAAATTCAATTTGTTAAGAAATCGGATTATCGGATTCGGATCCTAATCAGGTTATTGGATTTTATTTTGAATCCATATCCGGTTAATATCGGATTCGGATCATAATCGAATTATTGACAGGTCTATTGATAAGGGTGACAAAAACTCCCGATCCGCGATCTGAATCCGATAATTTGACGGGTTTTCACTTAGTTAATTCATATTCGAATTTCTTCATTATAGAATATCTGATTCGAATATCTAATTAAAAAAATACAAAAATACAAAAATCAATAAATACTGAAACACTAAATTAAATTATTCACACTTTTAATAATTGTATTTATGATCAATCATTATTAATAAATATTAAAATAATTAACAACTAACATTTATATACATGTACAATATTAAATATATACACATAAAAATATCAAATATATATTTATATATATATAAATATATTTTATATCGGATCGGGTTATTATCGGATCAGATGACATAAATTCAAATTCAATTTGTTAAGAAATCGGATTATCGGATTTGGATCCTAATCGGGTTATCGGATTTTATTTTCAATCCATATCCGGCTAATCGGATCAAATTTGGATCGAATTCGGATCAAAATTCGATCCATTGACAGGTCTAGTTGTAAGTGATGCAAGAGACATAAAGAATTGACAAGGAACAAACATTTTCTTGTTGGGGAAATGACAGATACTAATATTATTTACTAGTGAATCTGATGAGGTGATTGTGGAGATAATGCTGACACTGCTACAAACTGTTTGATGCAAGAGACAGGTAAATAATTGACATTCAATAATTATTTCATTATATGCTCCTAAATTGTTATATGATTACTAACTCTGGAAAATAAAATTTGGGAAAAAGGGGGATTTATTTATTACATTTATTTTGCAATGATGTTGATTAATTAGTCATTATGCTGCAGCTAGAATTAGCCCTATTAGAAAATATGAGTACAAGTGTTTACATTTCACAAAAAAACATACATATATATATATATATATATGGCTTTCCTAGGAGCTATGAAGCATGGGCACGGGATATGACACGACACGCTCAAACATATTTATAAAATATTATAATTTTTTTTATATATACATATTATATTATAGAAATATTTCATTTATCACTTAATTAAACAATGAGAATCAAATAAACTTATAAAAAAAATAAACAAATAAGTTAAATGAAATGTCTAACATGTTCAAAATTATTCATTCTATTACTATGCAAGAAATCAAATATATCTTCCCCAACATCGGTCATCTTCTCACATTATATTGTGAATATATTTTTTTTATTGAAGATAAATATTAGAAGGTATAAATACCAAATATTCGGCTTTTTGTGATGTTATCTTGTTTCTCTTTAAATAATGAATAAATGAATATGTGCTTAATTCTTCTCACAAGATGAGGAAAAACAAAGATATTCAAGTATCTTCAAAACCAAATATTGAATTAGAGGTGTTGAAGTTTTATAAGTGATCCATTAAATTATCGGCTTCATAAGACCTTTATCATTCATTTAATCAACTTACCCACCGCGTGTCCAAAACGCGGACACGCGCGTGTCGTCCGAGTGTCAACTAAGTGTCCAATTTTTAAAAAAAATCAGGATACGTTTTTTGTGTGTTGGACACATATTTTTGACGTGTTGGGACATCCAACACGGACACATATATCCGATATAGGTACGACAACTCTAGACAAAGTGGTCGTGCTTCATAGCCTATAAGTAAAAGAATCACCCTAGAATTACACA
This sequence comes from Cornus suecica, assembly GCA_963922005.1. NCBI lineage: Eukaryota > Viridiplantae > Streptophyta > Magnoliopsida > Cornales > Cornaceae > Cornus > Cornus suecica. The sequence goes on from OY998238.1 coordinate 26,818,949, forward strand.
CAAACACATACATATATGAAAAACTGCAAATATGAACCAAAATATCTAGATAGATGGGTGTATGATTTTATAGGGCCTGTTTCGAATGTGATGACCATTATGAATTTTGTTTTTAGGATGTTGTTTTTATAATTTTACCCTATGCAGTGAATATATGTTTTAAAAAGAAACTATTCTACAGTAAAAAGAGAAGTAGTAATCAGCAGTAAAAAATAGTAATGAGTATGCTTAGGTCCTCACCGGTGAGGATCAACTTGGTCCTCACCTCTTATTTAAACCAATAAAATTAAGACACATATCCAATATCAATTAAAAAATAAGATTAATTTCATTTACATCATTTTGAACCCCAAGGTTTGCATAATTACATTTACACTCCTTACTTAAGAAAAAATAACTCACTTATACCCCCTGACCACTTTTGGTATCTTTTCACACCTAACATAATTTTGAATACCTAAACTACCGTTACCATATCCCTATTTTAATATATCAATTTGACCCCTCAATTTAAAAAAGATTATATTGTTCAAAATTCAGATGGTGTAAATGAAATTAACAAAAACAATTTATTTACATATTTAACTAACACATGTATTTACATTTAAAATATTTACATTTATATTTATCAAACTTGTAAACTAACACAAGATTTCATTATTTATATTTACATTTATTTTTTACTTTAAAATATTTATATTTATCAAACTTGTAAACTAACATAAGTTTTTATTATTTACATTTACATTTAATTTTTTTGAAAAATATTTATATTCATATTTATATTTATCAAACTTGTAAACTAACACAAGTTTTCATTGTTTATTTTAATTTTGAAACATATTTCCAATAATATTAGACACACTTCACAAAATAAAATAAAAATATTTTATTTTAAAATAAAATAAAATAAAATAAAAAATATTTGAATTCACCCAAAAAAATATTAAATTACACACATATTTGAATATTGAAAAACATATAATAATATATTATATATTACCCATGTCCAGAAAAGTATTTGTGATATGGTGAGTCTTTCAACCGAGTTATTCTTAAACTTGGCACTAGTAACCACTCTCATCCGCCACTCTCCACCGCCATTTGTATTATTGTATTATCATAAAGAATTGCTATTTATGTGTGTAATTTAATATTTTTTTGGGTGAATTCAAATATTTTGTATTTTATTTTATTTTGTGAAGTGTGTCTAATATTATTGGAAATATGTTTCAAAATTAAAATAAACAACGAAAACTTGTATTAGTTTACAAGTTTGATAAATATAAATATGAATATAAATATTTTTCAAAAAACATAAATGTAAATATAAATAATAAAAACTTATGTTAGTTTACAAGTTTGATAAATATAAATATGAATATAAATATTTTTCAAAAAAAATAAATGTAAATATAAATAATAAAAACTTATGTTAGTTTACAAGTTTGATAAATATAAATATAAATATTTTAAAGTAAAAAATAAATGTAAATATAAATAATGAAATCTTGTGTTAGTTTACAAGTTTGATAAATATAAATGTAAATATTTTAAATGTAAATACTTGTGTTAGTTAAATATGTAAATAATTTTTTTGGTTAATTTCATTTACACCATCTGAATTTTGAACAATATAGTCTTTTTTAAACTGAGGGGTCAAATTGATATATTAAAATAGGGATATGGCAAGGGTAGTTTAGGTATTCAAAATTATGTTAGGTGTGAAAAGATACCAAAAGTGGTCAGGGTGTAAGTGAGTTATTTTTCCTTAAGTAAGGAGTGTAAATGCAATTATGCAAATCTTGGGGTTCAAAATGATGTAAATGAAATTAATCTTATTTTTTAATTGATATTGGACATGTGTCTTAATTTTATTGGCTCAAATAAAGGGTGAGGACCAAGTTAGTCCTCACTGGTGAGGACCCAGGCATTGTCCTATATATATTATTATGTGAGCCATAAATATGGTTAGAGCTGACAAAATGAGACACGATACGGTAATACGATACGAATTCGGCATGAATTAAAAGGGTTAGGATTGAAATTGTATAATGGTCGACCCGAACACGACACGTTTGACACGATTATTTTTATTTTTTCTCTTCTTTAATTGGTCATGAGTTGAAATATATCAATAAATTATTACTGGATTGTATTAAATTAAATTTATTTTTGCCGATAATATGTTAAACAGTTCGTTTCGTGTTGGATTGTGTCAAATTTAATTTAATATATTATAATAAATATGTTAAATGAATTACATGGATCAATATGGATAATATGTGGGTTAGGTTAAAGTTGAATATATTTAACACATATATTAACTAGTTTTTTTTTAACACAACACAATCACAGGAATACGAACACGACTAACGAATTGCGAGCCCTACATGTGGTAGACTCGCTGAATTGAATTGTGCCGACATGGGTAAACTGTATTAATCTAATTGACTGAGCTAGTGAGCTTTAGTCGTTGAAAAGTCCATTTTGATCCCTATTTCATAAAATGACATTGATATTGCTCCTATACGTTATTTAGATTTCATTTTTCATAAATAAAGCAATGAAAACTATGTTGTTGGTGTTGCTTTGAAAAAGAACTACAGGCCTAAAACATAGGTATGACTATTGTGTAATCATTCTCCAAATCAAAATTGAACTCTTTAATTTCTTTTTGTTATTAGGATCCGTTTAACAGGTAATTACAATTACCCCCTCAAGATTTGTCAAATTATGCCCACATCCCCTTTAATTTTGATAACTACTATTACACCCACACCCCTGTCATTTGAATAGTTACAATTTCTTCCTTTTTAAGTGATAGCCGAAGGAAGCAGTTGTTATAAAATATAAATTGAAGGACATCCATTGTCCTTTGGATAATTACAATTTTTTTTTAAGTGATAGCCGGAAGGTGGTATTTATTACAAAATATAAACCGAAGGGAAGGTAATAGTAATTATTACAATTAAAGAGTGTGGGCTTAATTTGGAAAATCTAGAGGGGAGGTAACTGTAATTATTCCTTTGTTTAATCAAGTAGGAATCAATTTTATAAAATACATTGTTGCATAATGCCTGGTGCCTGTATTGAAGTGGAGTTCAATTCAATTAAAATGATTTCTGTTTACAAACTATATCTTTGAAGTGTGTATTACTTAGAGATATAAATGGAGGTTGAATCACATAATTAGTGTACACAGCTGAGAAAGTTAGTATCAACAACCAAATGAAGAAAAATAAAATTTAAAGTGAAAGCAAGTAATATCAATTACATTAATTATTAATAGGTGAATTATGGAAAAGAAACACATCAAACTTATTAATTTTGGTATTATATATATGGACTCGCTCTCATGTTTATGCCAACTATCAGTTCAAACCTAATAATTAACCAAGTTGTGCATGGAGTGGACCTATAATTTGCCTCATGTGCCAAGCCATGTTGCTTGTTGGCCCTCCTAAATTTGGCTAACTTTCTCTTCCACCATTCTTTTAGGCTAGGTTTGTCCAAGTTATAATAGAATGTTTAGACATCAATTCATATTCTCTAGAGTGGAACATCATTGCCCCAATAAGTAATGATTAACATAGATAATGATATCTAAAAATTTGAGGTATTTTATAACAACTAAAATGTATATATATATATATATATTATAATGTATTTTTATGTGGGACTTCATAATTATTCTCTTCTTTGGAACTTTTACTTGAGGTTGTACAAGTTTCTCATTTCGGGGAATTCTGTATGTGTTTGTACAATTTCTTCACACCTCACGTTAGGTTCTGGCTTTGATATCATCAGCAACATCCGGAACCACTCTTGCTATAATATTGTTTGCATTGAGTACCACTTTGCTTTTTGTTTTTGGATTTCACCCTAAATGGCCTCATAGGTATTCTTTGAAGATAGTACTATTACATATAAACATTTCAGCTTCACTATACTCGAGTAGGGTAGGACTATCACATATAAGTATTTCATCTTCACTACACTCAAGTAATGTAGGACTTTAGAATATTATCATGAAACATTACATGAAAAATAGTCTCAACCTCGACCTAATTTGTACTGCAGAGAAAGTGACTCTTTCGGGTATCTTCATATCACATTAATAAATACAATTGAATGATTGATTTATTTTTAAAATTTCTTTGTAGGTGAAAATGTGTCAATTTAAACACTAATATTGTTAGGGGTAGGCCCTAGGGTTTGTCATGAATTAATCTAGCCACTTATGGTAACTATTAAGATATTTTAGTTTCCATTCCTTGTAGTAGATGTACCACCGTATGATAATGGGACCCAAGTTGAACATGAACACCACATAATCTTGACATTATCAGAGATTTTTACTGTTGCTAGTTTTGATATTATCATGTTTGGCTAGACTTGGTGGTTGATGAGAGTGAAATGACATTGTGTTTTGAAAAATATATATGTTTTGATTAATTCATGACTAATTATGAGACTAAGCATGTGGTGACAACAAGAACTAATTAGGGTTCATATTCTATTTAACAACAAATGAAAAAGAACAAAAACAAACTTGTTGTCATGTGGAAGGTGGGACCAAAGTGGTGAGAAGAAATGTGTCAATGGGGTCATTAGGAGCATATCACTATATATCTCTATTTTTGTATCAATCCCTGTATCTCTCAACAGTTCATGTGCCCATGTGTGTACAAATATAAATATCGTATGCTTGTATTGGTGTTCGATTAGTCAATATGAAGGGTAGTTTTCTGTCTTTTGGGACCCAAACGTCTGGTTTATTCAGAAAATAAAATTCTATGTTTGACATATAGGTGAAAGAAAAATTAGAACCTTGCAATGTGTTAAATCTATATAATATCTAAACTCTGTATATAAGTTTATAACCCCGGTATTTTAATCAATTATATTTAGAATTACATAATACAAGTATTGATCCTAAAAATTAAAGCTTGTGCAACTCAAATTGTGATTGATCGATATATTATATAAATCTTTTTCTACAGTGGCATGGAAAAGAAGCCATAAATTAGAGAGCGGGAATGATAACTAGTGCGAGAGCTAGAGTGCCAAAGTAATAAAAATTAAATTTCACATAGTGAAATAAAAAATAAAAAATAAAAAAGGTTCGTGACACCTTTTGAAAATATCATGCAACTTAGGAGATGTTTGAAATTTTCAATTATTTTTTTAAAAAAAAAAATTGGCAAACTAATTGTTATTGATGATGAAGTTTAACAAATTAAAGATGATCTAGTTTGGAGTATTTTGTGTATATTGAATATTGAAGTAATAACGATACTTGCATTGAATTATTAATTATTGAATAATTTTCAACTGTTTTATAGATTATTATAGTACCCAAATAAATTTATATTTATCCATCCTTTAATAATTATTCATGATCTCAATTGTGTCAAAACAATTTTTGTTTTTGGTTGCCTTAGAACTTATTAATAAGAAAAAAAATATTTTGGCTATAAATATGAAATAAATAAATAAGATGTAGGGTCCAACAAATTGAATTTCAAAAGCGGCATCCTCCAACTTGTGCAGTCGGCTTTCAAATGCAAAAATCGAAAACAAATCGATAAGTTGGGGTCTACCCACGTACCAAAATCATTCTGAATTTAAAATTAAAGTAATCAAACTTTATATACTTATTTTAGATACAACACAATTTTAAACTTTATAACATAATACAAAAACATCATTAGCTCCTGTGATTGCTCTCATCCACTCCCTTTAGGGAACATGATCCAATATTGATTATTGAATCCCATTAGTCGTGTTTATTATTTTAATACCGTGACATCCATGATATTTGTTTAATTTGAAAACAATCAATTTAGTTAGACGTGTAATGTCTTATATTAGTAGGAACTGGGCTCAAGTGTATGTATCTGTATTGGTTATTGAACAAAATTAGTTTTGCCTTTTTGTAATCACACTAAATCTTTTATTTATTTTGTAGATTCTATAAGTTCATGAAGAAAAGAAAATAATTTTGCATTGAACAAGCATACCACAAATTTTAAAAGTGCATAGCTATGTTCGAGCTCAATTTTTTTTATTTCTTCACGATTTTAGGCTATGCTCATCAGCAACAAGCAAAGTCCGAATAGACTCAAGTTCTACTCGAGTAATTTGTAATATAAAATATACATTCATACACATCGTATTATAATGTCGTAACAATACTAAATCGATAACTTAGTAATTTTACACAATAATTCCGTAATTGATTTAAAATAATTGTAGTAAGAAATTATAACTATTGTATAATCCATTTAGTACTGTTCAATTTAAAATTAGAAAACCAAAAAAAAAAAAAAAAATACAACAAAAGAAATCTCCATCTTTTCTGCTCTTTTAAAGTAACATCTCTAAGATTCATTGGCCTATGACTACATCACAAAAAAAAATAGGCATCAATTGAACAGTACCTTAATTCCATAATATATTGTTATTGATAGGTACCAAATCTTAATTACATTTACACCTGTGACTGTGACGACTTTAGCCGTCTGATCAATCAATAGAGTCCATGATTAATGGGTGGAGGGGGCCACTGATTGAATTTTGTAGCTGTTTGATCAGTTCAACACTGCACATCTGATTGGTCCTGTTAATACTCTATTTGGGGCCAAAATGGGCCAGTTTGGGAAGTCATTGGTGGGGCCCAAACCACAACATTGATGGATGGTGGGACCAGTGAGTGAAGGGGATGTCTCCACTCCAACCGACTGGGCCGTAGAGGCTGAGCCTAAAGACTGTGGCTCATGACAACGACCTCCACTATTACCCAACAATACACCACCCCATATCTTTTCCAATCGCACAGATTGAGATGGCTGAATCACTTTCCCATAGAAACCTAGTGCCCACTTCCAAACCACCTTCATATATATTTCATTTCATACATCTTCATATATATATATATATATATATATTCGTCTTCTCGTCCCATACATTAAATACAATTCGCATCATTACGTTTTAAATGGTATCAATAAGTGACGGAGTTAGGGAGTTAGGGAGTTAGGGAGTGAATTGAGTGGGGGTAAAATATCAAAATTCAGAAAAAAAATTCAGTGGAGACCACTGTCCCTACTAAATTACATGTAGATCGTACCTAATATCAATACTGTTATGTAATACAATATTTTTTAAAATATTATTTTAAGAGTAAATATTATTTGAATTTGTTATATCAATGATATTAGAAACTTAGAACCGATATTACGACGAGAGCCGTGATATCTATAATGTATTTCAGTATTTGTATACATAGTGCATGTTTGGTAGAGGGTGTGGAGTTGATTTTTGGTTTTGGTTTGGTTGGAGTTGGGTTGGAGTTGGAGTGGTTGGAGTTGGTGTGGTTTTATTTTGGTTCCAAACCATGTTTGGTGCATATGGTTTTGGTGTGAGAAAAAGTGATGCTGAAAAACCAAACCATGTTTGGTAGAGTTGGTATGGGTTGAAATTCTGAATATTAATATATTAATAAATATTAATATTAATATATTAAAATATATTAATATATGAGTTTCACATTTTATTTATTAATAAATATTAATATTTATTAAATAAATATTAATATATATTAATATATGGGTTTCACATTTTATTTATTAATTAATATTAATATTAATATATTTATTTTTTCATAAATATTAATATTAATATATTAAAATATATTAATATTAATATTTTTTAATATATTAATATTATAATATATTAAAATATTTAATTTTTTGAAATATTTAATTTTTCATAAATATTAATATTAATATATTAAAATATATTAGAATATATTAATATTAATATTTATGAAAAATTAAATATTTCAAAAAATTAAATATATTAATATATTAAAAAATATTAATATTATAATATTAAAATATATTAATATTATAATATATTATAATATTAAAATATACTAATATTAATATTAATATTTTTTAATATATTAATATATTTAATTTTTCGAAATATTTAATTTTTCATAAATATTAATATTAATATATTAAAATATATTAATATTATAATATTAAAATATATTAATATTAATATTTTTTAATATATTAATATTATAATATATTAATATATTTAATTTTTCGAAATATTTATTTTTCATAAATATTTAATTTTTCAGAATATTTAATTTTTCGAAATTTATTAATATCAAAAATAAATTTGCTACAGTGTTGGTACCAAAACCAAAACCATGAACCTTCAAAAATTTGGTTCCAAATTTTGGCTCATTCCTTCACAAAAGTTGCACCATGGTTCAGCTACAGTGTCGGCTCCAAATTTTGACTCCATTTGCCAAACATGGGTTTGGTGCCAATTTTTTGAAACCAAACCCAAAATCATGGCTCCACTCCTTAGCCAAACAAGCACATAGAGATAGAGAGAGAAGTGGTAGTGAGAGAGGGGGGATGTGGACAAGTACCAGAAGACCTAATATGGAGTCCCCACCGCCCCATGTGCATGAGAACATGTTTTCATCAAGTACCTGTTCACTCAAGCAATCTATATCAATTCAATTTAATGATAGTTCGAGTAATTCTACAGTTTCGACACCTATTGAGATTTTTTATTTTTTTTAAATAATAATTTAATTTTGAGTTGTGGTGCACAATTTGATGGTGCCATTGTAAGTGTGCCACAATGCATTCAAAACCCCTTAGAAGGGTCAAGAGACCAATATATAGTCGAGGTCACTATTGGATCATGTGTCTGTGATTCACTATCATGTGGGCCACATTCATTTTTGTTTTAAATAGTGAATAGTGATATCCTAATTTGTGATACTTTGAATTTGTGTAAATGAATAAGATTAATTACTCTCAAAAAATAAAATAAAAGAGATTTACAAAAATGGTAATGTGTAGCGAGTTGGATTTGGTGCAATACTGATAGGCCATAATCGTTAGAGCTTAGTCCACCCTACACCATCACAACAAGGAAAGGGATGAGAATGAATTTATAGAATGTTTAATTCGCTGATATAGGTCTTATTTTTTATATTTAAAAGTAAAGAACATGTAAATCCTACAGTAATAACCTTTGCATAGAATGTTAAGACCAAACTTAACATAAGAAAGAATACAATATATATATATATATAATTGGACAAGTAAAATGACAAGTGAAGCATTTTTCTACCTCCTCTTTTGGGAGGAAAATACAACTATCTGTTGCTTCTTTTACAACCTATGCTGCTATGCTAATCTCAGAGTACTAAATCATGAGCTTTGAATTAGAGGGTATGCTGTGTAATTTAGGATATGAAGTTACCATGATACTCTTATTCTTTGTTAAGAAGTTAATAAGAACTACTAAAATATACTATAAATTGACTTAATTTCTTATTATTTTTAATGGTAAATGAATAAGATGCGGAGTCCTTGGCTATAAATATTTTAGTGAAAGATGAAATGTGTTATGCTTTATGAAACCGTGAAAAATAGGTTCAATTTGATACTATGGACCTCCTGGTAATTCTGCAGATTATATTTTATAGTTGTAAATAGTGAAAATTATAGGCCCAGGTCCATTTATTAGGCCCAAGACTTGTCGAGCCCATATAAAATGTAAATAGTGAATGACCCATATATTGAACCCACCAAATATAAGTGGGACCATCAGCATTAGGCCATTCCCTTGAAAAATGGAGTAACAGCCCACTACCTGAAGGGAGTGGGTAGTTATTAAGATAGTGGGTCATGACCCCATGAACTTAGGCCATGATCCAAGAGCACAAAAATGTATAAATATGACCATTAATAGAGGAGAATGTATGATTTTGACGTGAGTATATTTTTGCTACTTACATTTGGCGCCGTCTGTGGGAAAGATAATATTTTCCACTTGCAATTTCATTTTTATAAAAAATGGTGTCCACTCGATCAGCGAACAATGAAGCCAGATTCGAAGAAGTCATGAGGCGGTTGGAAGCTGTGGAGCAGAGAAACGCAGCCCTCGAGCAGCAGAATGCTGAGCTACTCCATCGAGTAGCTCAGGGCCCTTTCCCTATCCAAAATTCCAGCCCGGCAGATGGTGTCAGGAACGATGAGCCAGATCCCTCCAGCTCCCATCAAGAACGGAACGTGTCAATCACTCAAAGGGACAAAGTGCCGAGGGAAGAGGAAGAATCCTCTCATCCCATAACAAGGGAAGTACCAGCAATGCATGCCCCGACCCAGAACGACCTGCACGAAATGGCTGCCAAAATCCAAAGAGATATGATGAAGGATTTAAGGATGCAGACCCCTGACGATCTGGCCATTCATGCAACCACAGATATGACCCAGTCACCATTCACAGAAGAAATTGAAGCAACAAAATTCCCGAAGAAGTTTGTACTCCCAGTTTTTACGCTCTATGATGGTACAAAGGATCCACTCGATCATATCTACCAGGTGCAGACCAAAATGACTGTTTATGGGAGGAACCAAGCCCTTCTGTGTAAAGTCTTTTCAACAAGTTTGACAGAGGCTCCACTTCTATGGTTCAGGAAGCAATCCCTCGGGTCCATCTGTAGCTGGAATGACCTCTGCAGGCGCTTTATCGGACAATATTTCAGCAATCGAAGGCAGAGAAAAACGATATCAAGCCTATTTACCATGACCCAGGAAAAGGGAGAGAGCCTCAAGAATTTTTTATCCAGATTCAACATAGAGATGTCTTCTATTGATGACTGCGACCAGTTGTCAGCAGTAGAAGCATTCCGTATGGCGGTCATCCCTGGCACAAAATTCCACTCTTCATTAGTAAAACGGCCCCCTGTCAACATCGGTGAGCTCAATTCCAGAGCACAAAGGTATCTCAGAATAGAAGAAGAGGAAGCAGTCAGACAGATAAGAGCCTCACTTGTAACGGTAGAGGCAAAATCCAAGGAAAAGATGAGAGACCAGAGGCTTCAACGACCGGATCCGCCTCGGCAAATCCCATCGTCCAGAAATCCAGACAAACGTCAATGAACGGAAGAAAGAACCACTCCGCTCAAAACCAGCCTTGGAAAGCTCTTCCAAGAATGCAAAAACAAAGGGATTTCCAGACCACCTCCACCAATCAGACAACCGATGGAGTTGAGGGACATGACCAAACACTGTGCCTTTCACAGTGAGTATGGCCATCATACGAATGATTGCAAGAATCTTCGAAGGCAGGTCGAGGCAATGATCGCCAAAGGTGAACTTGCAGACTACATAATGAAGGATCAGCCGAGGCCGGACAAACCACACAGGACACAGCCGAATAACTCCGCAGCAGGACAACCAGTAAGGGTCATCCATATGGTCCAAGGGGGTGAAGAGATATTGGAGGACGAAGGAAGCAGAAGGTCAAAGATAAGAAAAACACACAAGCTCAGGCGAGTCGGCGAAGTTTACCAAACAACCCTCATCCAGGGAGAATCAAGAATCATGTTTTCAAATGCCGATATGCAGAATATTCAGACGCCCCACGAAGATCCTCTGGTAATCACTCTTCTGGTAGCTAATTGTCTAATCAAACGTGTGATGATTGATCCAGGAAGCAGCACCAATATCATGACAAAATGGGCCTTCGACAAAATAGGAATCAATATATCACAACTGTGCCCGGCTCGGACACCTCTGGCCGGTTTCGATGGACGACGCGTCGAGCCAATAGGGGTAGTCCATTTGTCAGTATCAGCAGCACGCCGAACCTTGAAAGAAGCTTTTGTCGTGGTGGACGTTAAACCATCGTACAATCTACTTATGGGGCGAGGATGGATCCATCGGATGCAAGGTGTTCCTTCAACACTCCATCAGGTCATGAGGTGCCTAGATCCAAATGGGGTGGACGTGACAGATATCCCAGGAGACCAAGTAGCAGCGAAGGAGTGCTATTCAGTATCCGTGAAGGATCTAAATCCAAAAAACAAACGAATATTGGAAGCACCAGAAGAATCCCTGTACAACGAGAAATAGCAATTACAGTCAGACCCTTCCTCAGAGGGTCAGGAGACTCAGGCAACCACGGAGCCCCTAGAATAGGTGAAGGTCAGTCGGACAGACCATTCCAAAGTCACATTTATCGGCTCATACCTCAAGAAAGAAGAAAAGGATAAGCTGATTCACTTCCTCCAGCTAAACTCGAACGTATTCGCCTGGTCTCATCTTGATATGCCAGGCATAGATCCATCGGTTGCTCAGCATAATCTCAATGTTGATCCAGATGTAAGACCGGTGAGACAGAAGCACAGAAGATTCGGGGTGGAAAGGAACCAGATCATATCCGAGGAAGTGGGAAAACTACTAGAAGCCGAATTCATAAGGGAAGTAAAGTATCCATCATGGTTGTCCAACGTGGTGGTAGTCAGAAAGAAGAACGGCAAATGGAGGGTCTGCGTGGACTTCAACAACCTGAACAAGGCTTGCCCGAAGGATTGTTTTCCCCTACCAAAAATTGATCAGATGGTAGATGCCACCTCGGGATATGAAAGACTCTCTTTTCTTGATGCATACTCCGGCTACAACCAAATCCCGATGAATCAAGCTGATGAAGAGAAAACAGCCTTCATTACAGAGGAAGGTACGTATTGCTACAGAGTGATGCCTTTCGGACTCAAAAATGCAGGTGCCACTTATCAAAGGCTTATCAGAAGGATATTCAAAAGTCATATGGGGAAAATGGTTGAAGCCTACATAGATGACACGGTGGTAAAAAGCAGAAGGAAAGACGACCATCTCAAGCACCTGGAAGAAGTGTTCGATGCACTCCGAAAGTACGGGATGAAGCTCAACCCAGCCAAGTGTTCGTTCGGAGTCTCATCCGGGCAATTCCTCGGGCATATCGTCAACCGAACAGGAATTCAAGCCAGCCCATCGCAAGTCAAAGCTCTGATAAGCTGCGAAGAGCCAAAAACGCAGAAGGAGGTCCAGACTCTGACGGGGAGGGTAGCTGCACTGAGCAGGTTCGTATCCCGACTGACAGACCGATGGAGACCATTTTTTCAGGCAATTAGAGGCGGAAAAGGGAGCATATGGGGGCCGGAACAGGCAGAGGCCCTCCTGAAATTGAAGTAGTATCTCCAGAATCCACTAATTCTAACCTCACCAAATCCAGGGGAACCATTGCATCTGTACCTCGCCATATCAGCAGTCTCAACCAGTGCAGCACTTGTAAAGGATGATAAAAAGTGCCAGAAGCCAATCTTTTTCAGCAGTAAGTCTCTATCAAATGCAGAAACCAGATACAGAATGGCGGAGCGCGTTGTTCTTTCTCTAATAAATGCAAAAAGGCGACTGAGGCATTATTTTGAAACCCATCCAATCGTAGTACCAACTACCATGCCTATAAGGGCCATCATGTCCAAGCCTGATCTGACGGGAAGAATAACGAGATGGGCGCTAGAGCTCGGGACATTCGACATCACATATGTGCCACGAACAGCCATAAAAGGTCAAGCCTTAGCCAATTTCCTACTAGAAGCAGAGCCAGAATCAATCCTACAGGATCCAGATGAGCCCGAGTGGACGCTCTATGTAGACGGATCAGTTGGTTCAGCAGGTTCGGGAATTGGGCTCGAAATTATAACACCAGACAGGACCCGCATCCAACAATCAGTCCATTTGGAGTTTTCTGCCACCAATAACGAAGCAGAATACGAGGCACTACTAGTCGGACTGCGACTAGCTCAGAGCCTCTGTATTAGAAGGCTCCGTATTTTCAGTGACTCGCAACTGGTAGTGAAACAAGTTCAAGGTGAATACGACACAGGGGAAAAGCTGCAGCCCTATAAGAAGCTGGCTCAGATGGAGCTGGACAGATTGGAGCAGTACACTCTCAGCCAGATCCCCAGGGAAGGAAATGAAAATGCAGATCGGTTGGCCAACATGGCTTCAGTCAATGATCAAGATCTGACCAGAGTCGCCCCGATTGACTATCTCGATGTCCCGAGCATCTACCGGTCATATGTTATGTGCGCAATAGCTTGGGAGCCGAGCTGGATGGATCCCATAGCATAATACCTCAGACACGGCACACTTCTTGATGATAAAGCGGAAACTCAAAAAATTCGCATGAAGTCAGCCAGATATGCCTTGCTACACGGCCAGCTTTACAGAAAATCTTTTGGAGGTCCGTACCTTCGATGCCTCACCCCTTCGGAGGCATCAGCCCTAATGAAGGAAATCCATGAAGGATCATGCGGAAATCACTCAGGAGGACGAGCATTGGCCCATAAGGTCCTAAGTCAATGATATTTTTGGCCTTATCTTTCCCAAGATACTGAAGCTTATGTCAGAAGATGTAGAAAGTGTCAGTTCCATGGGGACTTCATTCATTCGCCTCCAGAACTACTTAATCCCATCTTCAGCCCGCACCCATTTGCGCAATGGGGGATCGATGCAGTTGGACCACTTCCCATGGCTCTCAGATCAGTAAATCAAGCACTGATAGCAACTAATTATTTCACAAAGTGGGTCGAGGCAGAATCCTATTCCACCATCACCCACAGGCACGTAATCAAATTCATATGGACCAATATCATCTGCAGGTTCGGAGTACCGAAGGTGATAGTAATCGACAATTCTGGATAATCAATGGACCAGACAATTCTGTAATGACCATGGGATTCAGTTGAGAACATCATCGGTCGCATACCCTCAAGGAAATAGCCAAGCCGAAAGATCCAACATAACTATATTGAATACTCTGAAGAAGAAGTTAGAAGACCATAAAGGGGTCTGGCCAGACAAGCTTCCAGAGATAGTTTGGTCTTATAGAACAACATCAAGAGTCCCTACAGGAGAAACACCATTCTCAATGGCATATGGGACAAAAGCTGTCATTCCAACAGAGCAAATCGTTCCAACAGCCAGAACAACACTGTATCAAGAGGAATTGAACGACCAACAACTGGTTGATGGACTGGATCTGCTCGAAGAAAAACGAGATCAAGCTGCCATCAGGCTGGCAGCCTACCATCAAAGGGTCAAGAATACCTTCAACAAGAAAGTCAGAAGACGAGAATTCCAGGTGGGCGATATGGTATTAAGGAAGAAGATCGGGTTAATTGGGAAGGTCCATACACAGTCACATAGGTCATAGGACGTGGGGCTTATCGCCTCAGGAATAGTGACGGCAATATGGAAGCCAATTCTCAGAACGCCTCATGACTGAAGAGGTATTATCCTTGATATTTATTTTATTTTCAGAATAATGAAGCAAAGGCATTTGTGCCCAGCTTTACTGATATGTTTTGAATTTCCAAAATTTGCTATTCTGACTCAGTCAGATGTTGTTATCTTTGTAATTTCTTGATTATAATAATAGATGGTCAAACTTCTTACAATCAAATAGCTAGATTCATAAAATAATTCCTAAGTAATGAGATGACAGAGGCTCATAGGCCTGACTCATTCTTTCAGAGGAATGAAATTAAAAATAATTCCTAAGTAATGAGATGACAGAGGCTCATAAGCCTGACTCACTCTTTCAGAGGAATGAGATTAAAAATAATTCCTAAGTAATGAGATGATAGAGGCTCATAAGCCTGATTCACTCTTTTAGAGGAATGAGATAAAAAAAATCCCAAAGGGTGAAATGACAAAGGCTCATAAGCCTGAGTCACACTTACAAGAAAAAGAAAAAGTATTGGTAAAAAAAAAAAAAAAAAAGGCTTGTCAGCCTGATTCACATCAGATAAAAGTGCATATTCTATTAATAAGCAAAAATTGATGTTTTGTATTACAAAATTGCCCGAAGGGCATGTTACAAAATACAGCACTACAGAAGGGATATGGAATAATCTAAGCATGACCTGAACCACTGAAATCCTTTCCTAAGGAATCTACATGTGTGGTCGGAGGGAAGAATTCTATGGAGGGGTTGAGAGGGTCAGCAGGAAGATATCCCTTAAGAAATTCTGTGAAAAGGTTCTGAGCATGACTAGGCTCGGGGCTGGCATATGACTTTTGTACCCCTAACGCCTTATCCATGGCATCAGGGTCTTTGATCTTCCTCCTTGTTGGATCCTTCTCTCCAACAACAAAGCCCTTCCTCCAGAATTCACCAGCTACTATCCTGTTCATCTTTGAATAGTGTTGGTGCATGTCAAGCCCTCCTTTCTTGCACATCTCCAGGGCAGATTGAGAGATGCCGAATTGGTGTTGAAGAGCCTCATGGTCAGATGCCAGCTTCTCCTTCTCACTGGATAGCTTAGCATTCTGCTCTTTTGCTTGAGCTAGTTCTTTTTCCAATTGAGCAACCCTGGAAGGGAGGTCCCCTAGCTGAGCCTTCAGCTCTTTCTCCTGATCATCCTTCTCAGCTAGGTCAGCTTTCAGGCGTTCCAGCTCCTTCACACCCTCCTCGTGGGCAAGGCATAATGCATTGACACTAAAGAGAACCTGAAAATAAATTTTAAGGCAAAAACGGATCAGTATTATACACAAACAGTTATAAAACGTCGGATCAAATAGAAACGTACCCCCAGTAACAACCCCGGAGTTTTACGCACGATACGGTCAGGGTCAGCCCCTCTCTGCATCTCAAGCTCCTCTGGCGTCCAGAGCCCCTGTGCCCGGGTTATCATGGCGGCCATTGATGTGATGCTTGAAGTGGACTGGTCAGAAGAAGCAGAACTCTTCTCCTTACCCTTATGTTTCCTTTTCTTACTAGGTCTCTCTTCCCCCACCGGTCTGGTTCGGGCAGAGGAACGATGAAGCATCTCAGGGATAGTGGTCTGCACAAGTGCAGACCCAGAAGCATCGCCCATCAGGGTGACGGTCACAGCCTGAGGATTAGAATCCAGAGGCATTTGTCCTTGACCAGCTAAGGGTGTAATCAGCTCCTCCATATCATCATCGTCATCCTCAATTACTGGTCTGATCGGATCCATCACGATCTTGTACTTGGCTCCTAACCTGGATATGTCCTGCAAATTGGCAGGAGTAAGCAGGTCAGCGCATGACTTACGATCCGACCAGACTTTAGACTTCAATAAAGAAATACGGGCCTCTACATCCTGAGCCACAATGTCTATATCTTTATATCCTAAAGACTTATATACAAAATCCGCTCTGAGCTGATCGCACCCAGAGCAGAGGCAAGATTCCTTGTGGATAAAAGAAAAGGGAAGAAGGGCCAGATGCTTAAAAACACTTGGGATCAGCCATTTCCTAGAGTACGGGTAAAACCAAGCCCCCTTCACTAAAACCATCTTCTCCTTCCAGTACTTCTTCGTTTTCTCAGTCCCATGGCAGATCGACCGACCCCTGAAAGGATAGAAGTTGTACCTCCCCACACAATCTTTCAGATCCACAATTTTGTAGCTAAGCAGAAGATCTGTCAGACCCAAAGATAACTTTTTCTCTCTATTAATCAGGATCAACATTGAAATTATCTTGAGGAAGTTAGGGTTGACTTGCAAAGGAGTTATTCCTAGGGTGAAGAAAATAAAGTGAAAAAGAGGATGAAGGGGAAATCGAAGCATCTTTATCTGGAGAGCCGATAATAGCACCTCATCCGGACCCATTCCATCGCCCATCCTGAAGTCATGAGAAGGATCATACTCCATCAGGATCACCTCTTTTGGGATCTTACAGTCCCTCCTCAAACTCTTGAGGTTCACAGATTTTCTTTTATGAGCCTCAAGTGGTTCAGCTACAAATTGGGTTGACTCAGTAGAGGGCCCAGCAGGAACGCCTTCGGGAGCATCAGTCCCTACCGGATTGTATATCATAGAAGTCCCAACAGGGACAACCTCAAGGCCATCTGCCTGGTTATTCACTCCCGAAACAATTGCTCCCAAGCCAGACGGATCCTGACGACTAGGTATGGGCAAAAGTGAAGGAGATGATGAAGAAGATGGGTTTGAAGAAGGGGGGCTGGGAACATCAGATCCCCCATATTCTTGAGGAATCGTCCCCTCGGTAGATCTTGTGGCACTACTATCAGACATGACGAAAATGACAACTTACACAAAGAACCGGCGAGAAGAAGGAAGAACCTCCGGCAACCAAAGTACAATCAGCGGTCAAAGTTCGAACACTGCTAAAGATTGCTTACAAGATTTAAAAATTATAAAGAATGAAAATGAGGCCACACAAGGATTTATATACACACGGCATACCAACAAACATCATTAAAAGGCTGAAGAGGTGCGCCGATTCCCAATCCCTCAAATACAGTGAACTGGCAGCCTCCATTATAAAGTTTGAAATCACACGTCTCTTCACAATAATGACGCTGACGTCATCAAAAATGGTTGTCATCAATTGATTCAGTTGAATTCGGGCCAGGCCCACAACCCGTATGCCAGACCCGAATGGGGCTAGTGTAAATAGTGAAAATTATAGGCCAAGGTCCATTTATTAGGCCCAAGACTTGTCGAGCCCATGTAAAATGTAAATAGTGAATGACCCATATATTAAACTCACCAAGTGGGACCATCAGCATTAGGCCATTCCCTTGAAAAATGGAGTAACAACCCACTACCTGAAGGGAGTGGGTAATTATTAAGATAGTGGATCATGACCCCATGAACTTAGGCCATGATCCAAGAGCACAAAAATGTATAAATATGACCATTAATAGAGGAGAATGTATGATTTTGACGTGAGTATATTTTTGTTACTTACAATAGTATTTTTTAACATTTCCAAATTATAAGCCAAACAGGTCATACAGATTTCATGGTAAATAAAAATAAAAAAATTATATGAAGAAATTATAAACTTGTATCTTATACTTTTAATTTGTCCGGTTTGTGAGTTATATTTGGTATGATGTAACTGTAAACCCGTTCGTTACTCCCGAACGAATTGACAACTTTTATTGATTTAACAGAATTACAGTGCTAAGAAAAATGACAGGGAAATAATGAAATTTGAAGAACTAGAGAGAATAGATAAAAACTAGATCTCTTCTTTGATCTTTCGAAACTCCTTTATACATGAATTTGGTTCTACCCTCATAAAAAAGTATCAAATGGAGATTAATTACATTTATAATGGGCATGAATGCATATAAAACTGATCTATTGTTTTAATTACTTTTATTGCATGTTTTGAAACTGTCAGTCGTTATGGTTTTTAACCTGAAATGGGTTTTATTTTTATTTTTGGGCTTCATTCTTCTATTGGGCTAATTGATGTTATTTTGGGTTTTGGACCAAATTATCTTTTAAGCTCTTGTCTGATGGGCTATGCACGAAATATGGGCCTACACTTTGCCCCCAATTCCCAAGCCTATTTCATTTTTGAAATAGGGTGGGAATTCGAAGCGTCTTCTAACTGTCTCTTTGTCATTTTCGTTTCATCTTCTCCGAGCAAACTCCTCAACTACAAAGGCAAGATTTTCTTTCTCTGAAGCTCTGACGACTTCAGCAAAAATTCCTAAGGTTAGTCTCGTTTTTTCTTCCTCATTGTTTTCCTTCTATAATCTACTACCATGAGTAACGATAGTAGTCGCACTCCATCTCTGGATGTGGTGGTGAATGAAACTCCCGTCATTTCCTCTTCTAGTGTTGCCCCCATCTCTAGCAAATCGAAATCAAAGAAGCTTACCCGTAAACAACTGCTTAAACTTTATTTAGCAGATAGGTGTAAGATAGAATTCGAAATTCCTGATGACGTTTCGATTTCTCAGTACTTCACCGATTTGAATTTTAAATTGTATGAAGAAGTTGGTGCAAATGAAGCCCTTTTCTCTGCGAATCATCTAGCCGTACTTAGATTTCCCCTTCATCCTTTTTATCATTACGTTTTATTCTCCTTAGGGCTCACTCATTTGCAAGTGAACCCTAATTTGTGTAGGGTTCTGTCTGTAATGCTCGTTTTAAATCTTGAACGAGACTTGAATTTAGGTTTGGTTGATTTTTTGCTTTGCTATAAAGTCGATCAGATCAGGAAAAATCCTGGTCGGTACCATCTGCACCCTCATTCAACTCTGAAAATTTGTGATGGAAACCCTTATTCCGAAAATGAATAAAAAGACAAAGTGGTAAAAATTGGGGGAAACTAGAGGGTGGATGCGTCTGGCCCCTACCCTCTGCCAAGATCCTTCGGTATTTGTAAAAAATACAAAAGTGGATTCCAAAATCCTGGCAAGTGCCCCTTTTTATTTTTTGTGTTTTTCTTATTTTACCTGAACTGCACACTAATTTGTTTTTTATCATTCGTTCGTTCTATTTGAAGTTGTTCATCTTGAGTATCTGAACAAGAAAGTCTTTTCTGCCCTTCCTTCAAGTAAAACTCTTTTAACTTCAAGAAATTTAAAATCTATTATTGTAAGTGCCACAGAAGCCACAGTAATGGAAATTCCACCACCAGCTTCTAAACGTTTTGTGGCACAAAAATCACCTACCCCTGTCAGTTCTTCTACTGATAAAGGAAAAGGAAAAGTGATCAATCTAACCGAAAATCCGAAGACTGCAAAGGGTCTTTTGATAAGGACGAACATAGATGATGGTTCTCCTCTTCATAAAAAATTGAAACTTGGCCCTTCTTTAGAACATGTCAAGAAAAATGACTCTGAAAACAATGAAAAAGTGTTGAGGAAGGCTAGGTCTGTGAGCGGCTATACTATCCCTGATTGTTGTTTTCCTCCAAAGTTCAATCCCGAAGGAAGTTGGGTCCCTAATTTTGTGAAAATCGATGGAAGCATTCTGAACCGGCGTTCGCTAGCTATATCTGATCCAAACTCATTGTTGGCACTGGCTCGCGGGATATGGCCACCGAAAGACGAGTTTTTTTAATAACATGTTGATCATAATGAGCTTTTGGCTAGGGCCCCTGCTTTTATTTTGGAGGTAACTTATAAATTCTTTCAAAGTAATTTTAACATTTTAAGGTATTTATCGATCCTTTTTACCTCTTTCTAGTCTGTTTTTGATGTTCTGGCTCTCTGTAAAGCCATTGAGGTGGGGGAATATAAAAGAAAAATTATTGATGCTGCATACCTAAGGGTTGAAAGGTGTGCCATTCTTGGTGAAAAAGAGAAGAATGTAGAGACTGAATTGGAAAGTCTGAGAAAGATCCATAGAACTGATGTTGATTGGATTGTTGAACTGGAAAGCAAGTCCATAATCTTGAAACTTTAAATACTATGCTGAGATTTGGTTTGGAGCTTTTTCGAAGAGGAGGTATGGACATGCACCGACGTTACGTAAATATTTTTGATGTTAAATTCTGTAACGGATTCAGGTTTTGCCATGGCCAAATGTCAATGAAGCCTTCTGAGCGTTCATATAATGATCTGGAAGCTCATGACGCTGTTTGTGGTGTCGTTCACCTTATGCAAAGCCTGAACCGAGCAGAGATTAGAATGAATTCGCCCAATTTCTGTTACATGGGACCTTTCTGGTTGAACGCCCTGATCCTATTTCTACAGTTTCTTCTAATGCGAATGTCCCCGGTGAAGTGTTCAATGATCCCACCATTCATTCCTCAGACATCAAGAAGCTAAGTGCTGAAGGAGGAGTTCCAAACGACATTCCCTCGACCTCTTAAGTTTTTAGAGGTTTTGTTTTGAACAATCTTATTTTATGGTTTGTAAACAATATTTATTTTTTGTTGCTCCTGTGGTGAGCATTTTTTAACAGGTTTGTGATGACACAGATGTGCTAAATTTTTGAACAAGTTACTTTGCTTTTGAAGCACATATTTTTGGAACGCACCTCTGTGCGTTTTGTTATGAAACAGGAACTATGGTAATGCCATCTTTGAGATGGTATTTTATTTTGTCGTGATGGCTTTTATATTTGGCCAAATGCATTTTATTTAGGCTTTTCATGAATTATCTTCTGTGATTGTAGGATATAAGTAGGATTTCATTATAAGATTGAACTAGGAATCTGAATGCATACATTTTATTGATTTGATTTGGATCTTGTAGGAATAGAATACAAATTGACAAAATGTTTGAACAAACTTAGAGCTATAATATAAAGTTTATTTTGTAAGAATAAATCTTATTGAAATACCTCTTAAGATGAATAGCATTCCATGCTCGTTCAATCTGATTTTCGTGTCGATCAGCCAGTCTGTAAGCCCCTTTTCCGATCACTTTAGTTATTGTGTACGGCCCATCCCATGTGGGATCTAGTTTATTTGATATTCTGGCCAATACCCTAAGTACTTGATCCCCTACTTGGAAGGATCTTGGTTTCACTCTTATCTTGTAACTTCTCATTAGCCTTTGATGATACTCCGCTAATCTTATTGAAGTCATTTCCCTTTTTTTATTTATGAAATCACCTTCGATTCTAAGAACTGCTTCATTCTGTTCAAGATCAAATAGTTGTGTTTTAGTCGTTGGAACTTATAATTCAATTGGAATAACCGCCTCAACGCCATACGCCATCATGAACGGTGTTAATCCGGTTGGCTTTCGGGAGGTCGTTTGGTAGCTCCAAAGCACTCTAGGCAATTCTTCCAACCAGCGTCCCCTTTTTTGAATCCTTCCAATTTTATTTTTATCCCAGCAAAGATCGTTCAGTTTGTTATCTTAGCTTGGCCGTTCCCTTGCGGGCAACTGACCGATGATAAGTTCTGGTTAATGTCGTACTCGTCTAGCAACTTCTGAACATGCTGATTGTCAAGGTTTGTGCCGTTGTCCAACATTAAGTACTTTGGCACTCCGAACATGTAGATTATATGATTTAAAATAAAATCAATCACCTGAGTGTGGGTTATTCTTATATACGCCTTTGCCTCAACCCACTTAGTGAAATAATCTGTGGCTAGAAGCACATGTTTCTGATTTGATGTTGCCCTTGTTAACGGCCCGATCGCATCCATCCCCCATCTGGCGAACGAAACGGGGGCTGCCATCGCTGTTAGGAGTTCTGCTGGTTGATGAATTATGTGTGAATGCCTTTGACACTTATCACACCTTCTCGCGTACTCTTCCACATCTCGGATCATGTACGGCCAAAAGTAACCTTGTGTTATTGCTCTGTGAGATAGCGATCTGCCCCCAATATGTCCTCCACATATTCCATCATGCAACTGCTTGAGTACCTCCCTTGCCTCGCCTGGGGTCAAACATCGCAAATAAGGCCCGGTCATCGATATGCGATATAAGAATCCATCGATCACCGAGTATTTGGCAGAAGTTAATCTCACTTTCTTCGTTTCCATTCGATCTTCCGGCAGAACCCTGGCCTGTAAATACTAAAGTATCGGATCAATCTAGCTTGGTTCATACGGAATTACGTGCACCTCTTCCTTTTTTTCGATCGATAGGGTGTGTAGTTCGTCCACAAGAATTACCTTGATCATATCATCCCCAGCTGATGATGCTTAATTTGCTATACAATCTGCTACATGATTGTCTGTCCTTGGAATTTGCTTGAAAGTTAAGACTTGGAAGTTTTGTGCTTTCTCCTAAACAACCTGTTTGTATTCCTGCATCCTTTCTTCTTTTGTGTTGTAATTTCCCGCAACCTGATTTATGATTAGTTGTGAGTCGCTGAACACTGTTAGCTCGCGGATCTGGAGTCCTTTCGCCAACCTTAAGCCTGCCAACACTGCTTCGTATTCAGCCTCGTTGTTCGAACTTTCAAAGCATAACCCGATTGACTGTTGCAACTTGGTGCTTTCTGGGGATATTAATTCGATCCCCACGCCTGCCCCCAGACTATTCATAGATCCATCCACATAAAGCACCACCTTAGATTTTCACCTTCAACTTCGTCTTCGGTCGCTTCATATTCGAGGAGAAAATCCGCCACAGCTTGCCTATTTATCGACGTTCGTGGCTCATAGTTCAGATCGAACATGCTCAACTCTATCGCCCAGAAAAATTACATTTATAATGGGCATGAATACATATAAAACTGATCTACTATTTTAATTAGTTTTATTGCATGTTTTGAAAATGTCAGTCATTATGATTTTTAACCTGAAATGGGTTTTTTTTTTGTTTGGGGGGGGGGATTTCAGTTTTTTTTTTGTTTGGGGGGGGGGGGGGGGGGGCTTCATTTTTCTACTAGGCTAACTGATACTATTTTAGGTTTTGGATCAAATTGTCTTTTAAGCTTTTGTCTGATGGGCCATGCACGAAATATGGGCCTACAGTAACCAAAGTATGATGTTATGGTAAAAGTTCTTAAGTAGTTATTCTATTTGGTACACATGATTAAAAAAATTCAAAAAACAAAGTTGAATATAAAATTTATATAAAAAAATATGTATTGGAGGTAATTCATTTTTTTTAAGAATTCTATTCACATGCCCAAATGTTATGGGATAACGTAAGAGAGAAAAGAGGAGAAGAACTCGAATATTGTCCCAATAAAATTATGTGAGCAATGCATCTGTTTAATTTTAATTAAATATAAATAAATAAAAGTGGGTATTGTTATAAGGTCATTAACAAACAATACCCCATGATTTCAGATTCTTGACAAAAATCCTCTGAGGTGTCAAATAACCCTCACTCCGTTAACAAATACCCCCCTGCCATTAAAAATAGATATTTTATGCCCAAAATACCCTTAAAACAAATTGATAACTAAATTAATATTTTTTAGTAAATTACAAATTATTATTCTTTTAACTAAATTAACATTTTTGAGTAAATTATAAAAAAAATTATTTTTTGTTTAAGTTTAATTATTTATTTAAATTCAAATTTGAAAAAATATATTACTCCCCCCGTCTCAAATACCTCTTTGGGGAATTCAATTTTTAAAGAAGATGATTTTTTATTGTAGTGTTGGTGTATAAAATACCAACTTTATCTGTGGTTCACTATAGTGATGTGATTGTTTATAAAATATATGTTTTATAACTTTAATACTTGAAGGTTAAACTGGTAAATTGATCAAATAAAATATTTTGATTTTTCAAAGTGAACACTTATTTTGGGATGAAGGGAGTATAAATTATTTTTAAAAAACCATTATTGATAATAATACACTTTAAATAATGTTTTTTTATTTTTTTTAAGAAATAGATGTATAGAAATTTTAAAAGGGCTTTACCCTTATAGATGCATTAAAGTTATAGAATATATACTTTATAAACGATCACATTATTATAGTGGGACCACGAGTAAAGTTGGTATTTTATTCACTAACACTACAATAAAAGTCATCATCTTAAAAAATTGAATTCCCCAAAAGGGACTTATAATTTGAGATGGGGGAGTAATGTATTTTTTCAGATTTGAATTTAAATAAATAATTAAACTTAAACAAAAAATAAAAATAATAATTTATAATTTACTCAAAAATCTTAATTTAGTTAAAAGAATAATAATTTGTAATTTACTAAATAATCTTAATTTAGTTACCAAATTATTTTAGGGATATCAATTTAGGGGTATTTTGGGTATAAAATATCTATTTTTAATGATATGGGATATTTGTTAACGGAGAAAAGTGCAGGGGATTATTTAACACCTCATGGATGTTTGTTTAGAATATGAAACCATAAGGCCCTGTTTAGTAGGCTGTCTGGTTCCACCTGGTCTGGTCTGGTCTTTGTTTTCAGGGACCAGACTATGTTTGTTTGGATTTGGTCTCAAAATTTGGAACCAGACCAACTTGAACAAAAGGGGGTGTTTTTGAAACCAGATTTTTTGATGGTTTAACCTAGTCTGGTCTTATTAATAAAATATATTTATAAATAATTAAAAATGAATAAATAATAATAAAAAATTAATGATAATAAAAAATTAAATAAAACATATTTTAAAAATAAAAAATAAAATATAAATAATAAACAAAATGAATTAAATAATACCTAATCATAATAATAATAAAATAATAATAAATAAATGAATAAATAATAAAATATATTTATAAATAATTAAAAATGAATAATTAATAATATAAATAATAAATTAAATAAAACATATTTAAAAATAATAAACAAATAGAATTAAATAATATATAATAATAATAGAAAATGAATACAATAATAAAAAAATGGACTAAATAAAAAATTAATAAAATATAATTGTAAATAATTAAAAATGAATAAATAATAATAATAAATTAACAAAATAAATAATAAATTACATAAAACATATTTAAAAATATAATAAATAATAATAAATAAATAAATATAATAATAAATGATAAATAGATATAATAATAAATAAATAATACATAATAAATAAATATTTCATAATAATAACAAAAAATGAATATAATAATAAATAAATAAATATTAAATTAATAAATTATATTTTAAATAATTAAAAATAAATAAATAATTTATAAATAAAATTAATTAAATAATGAAATAATAATAAATAAATAAAATATATTTATAAATTAATATATAAATGAATAAATAATAATTTAAATAATAAATTAATAAAATATATTATAAAGTAAAAAAATAATAAATAAAGAAATAAATAATACATAAATAAATAAATAGTAAGACCATATCACTTACTAAACAGACTTTTAAATTCAGAATTCAAATTAGATTAGATCAGATCAAATCACATCGGACTGAACCAGACCTCACCGAAGCAGATAGACCCTCTAACAAACATGGCCTATGGGTTGTTTGTTAATGCCCTTGTTATAATTACCCTCATTGTGAACAGAAACGAATATAAACACAGTGACGAGTAACCTCATTGTGAAACAGAACCGTATTACAATAAGCAACGTGGCAGTACCATCACCAGTTGCAACTGAAACTGAGATATTATATATATATATATAAGTGGCCGACAACGTGACAAAACTGATTCGTGGACAGGAGTCACCCCACCTACAGAGCCGTCCACGTGTAAATGGATCACCCATGATCATCCACCACGGAAGGTACGGTCAAGTGCTGCTCCTACTATTTGCCTCGTCAACCCAACTCCACTCACAACTCACCACCACTGTGTGTGTGAGCCCACACAACAAAAATAATGCAACACACTCCCAGTCTCCCACTCAAATAAGGGCATTTCAGTAATTCAACGAACGCATGGCAACACAGTCATTCATCTGTAATACAAGGGCAATAGAGTAAATTTTGTCAAAAAATGGAAAAAAAAATTTGATTAAATATACTAGATATAGAAGTTGTTCTAGTAGTAGAAGATATGTAGAGGATATTTGTCAGAGTCCAGAAGCTTTGAGCTCCATACCTTTCACACACGCACTTACACACACTAATGTGTGTTCTCGTCGGAAAACATCATATTCTTCCTTTTCCGGCAGTTTTTCAACAATTCATCGCCGATTCACGGTGTTAGGGTTCTGATTCCGGTAGTTTTTGGTAATTTAATATTGGAAATGCAAGATATACATTCGATCGGAGGCGGTGGAAGCCGGCTGTTCGGCGGTGGAGACAGGCGGCTGAGGCCGCACAACCACCAGAACCACCAGGCGTTGAAGTGCCCTCGCTGTGACTCGCTCAACACCAAGTTCTGCTACTACAACAACTACAACCTCTCGCAGCCGCGCCATTTCTGCAAGAGCTGCCGGAGGTACTGGACCAAGGGCGGCGTCCTCCGCAACGTCCCCGTCGGCGGCGGCTGCCGCAAAACCAAGCGCGCCAAACCGAAGTCCGCATCCTCCGACGCCGCGCAGAATCGCAAATCGAACTCTCATTCGAGCAGCGAGAGCTCAAGCCTCACCGCCTCCACCGCCGCCGAGGTAGCGTCGGCGAGCACCTCCACCTCCGCGTCGACATTGCTCAACATTCCTGACTCGCGATTCTTCATCCCTCACTCCACAAACCCTAATTTACAGACCACAAACCCTAATTTCGATACGGTGCTGTCGGACGGCGGGATCTTCCCGGAGGTGGGAAGCTTCACGAGCCTGATGACGTCATCCAACGATCCGTCGCTGCTAGGGTTCAACGTCGCCGATATTTCATCGTACCGGTTGCACCAACACAATCACGCTCCGGTTCTACAGAATCACAGCTCGAACCAACAACAGTGGCAACAAGAGAAGATAACGAGTACTATGGCTGATGATGATCTGAAGATGCAGGACATCAATACTGGTTTTCTGGATCCGACGGCTCAGATTGACCTATCAGGGCTGCAGAGTAGAGCTTACAACGGTGGACTCGCAGCAGGGGATTGGCACACCGGTGGAGATGAAGATCAAGATCAAGGTTTGTTTGATCTAACAGGAACCGTAGATCAAACTTACTGGAGTCAAACTCAGTGGAACGCTGACAACGACCACCCTCTTTACCTCCCATAATTTCCAACTTTTTAACTCTCCAGAAAATCGAATGAAATAAAAAAAAAAATTCAATTAAAACGGGAAAGATATAGTATGAATATGAATTGACTGCTTTTTTTTTTTTTTTTTTGATTTTTATTTTTGATTCTGTAAATGTATTTTCTAGTTTGTTTCTTCATTTTGTTTGATTTTGGAAAGGCTTTGTTTGGGCTTTGATATTTTGAGGCTTTGGCTTCTGCTGTAATGTTTGGAAATTAAGTTATTGAAATATAGAGGGAATATATATAATATAGAGTGTGTGTTTTGTTTGTTTGTTGTTCGGTAATCTGAGATTAGTATGGTAATAATTAATTAGTTGTTTAAACGATGAGTTTAACACGTGCCACGTAGTCATTATAGATGGTGACGATAGCAAATGTATATATATACATGTATATAATATATAGTTGGGCTTAGTAGAGTGCACGGAGGAGGAGAGGGATGGGGGTAGGTGTCGAGTGGTGTGGTCGGTTGGGTGGTGGGGGCCACACGGCGAATGACAAGTCCCATGCGGTTGATGGTGACTCCACGTGGCGGTGAGGTTGGATGTACGCATCGTGTTAATGAATGGAGGTACATGGGGAGTGGGTTATTGGCAAAAGTGGGGAAGAGAGTCGGTTTGTCCTTTTATCTCTCTCAACAGAGATGTGTGTATATATAAACACACATATATATGGGTGGAAGTAGGGATTGAGTGTGGGTCAGCATAGGGTAGACAGTAAAGGACGTTGATGGTTAGGGGTGTTCAAAATCGAAACAGGAATTGATTTTTTCGGTTCAGTTCCGGTTTCTATTATCACTAAAAATAAAAAATTAAATATCAAAAGTTAATAAATTATAATCAAATTTTGGTTCTTTGATTTTTGGAACTTGAACCAAACATCCGATTTCGTTTCGGTTTCGTTGGTTCCAGTTCAGTTTCATGAACATCCCTATTGATGGTGATGCCTTTATGATATGATATTGATGAGAACGTGGAGACTTTTGTGTACGAATACTTCGTCTAGGATCGTCGTATTCATGTTGGACTTATATATTCGTGTCGGACACGCGGACGCGTCAAAAATACGTGTATGACATGCCAAATACATATCTTGTAAAATTTTCAAATTGGACACGCGGAAAACACTAGATGGACACGCAGTGGACACAACGGGTTAAAGTTTAAAATATAAAAATGTCGGTAATTTAGTGGGTTACTTATACTATGGTTTGTGATTTTCTTATGTGTTTATGGTTCAAGTTTACTTGAGAAAGATGAAAATATTATAGATTTTTTGTTTTGAACTTATGATTTTTATGTCATCAAGTAAAAAATATAAAATTGTAGGTTTTAGTTGTTAAATACTTGTTATGTTATAAGGAGAAAGAATTAACATGTTATAAGTTTATTTGTCATTCAACGTTTGATTTTTGTGTCTGAAATGAATTTTTTTAAATATGTTATACATTTACTTTAACATATTTATTTATTTATATTGGTAAGTTAATTTAGTTTTCATTGTTTAAGTGATAAAATGAAGTATTTGTGGTATGTATATATATTAAATAAAATATGTTCTTTTATAGACGTGTCTCGTGTCCTATTGTTTTGAAATTTGTTATGTCACCGTATTTCCGTATCCGTGTATGTGCTTCATAGCTTTTGCGGGATAAATGGGCCCATTTGTAATGTTAGAAGAAAAGATGTTCTAATACTATGTTAATAGAAATAATATAATAAAGACAATAAAGAGAATAATGAAGAATAATGAATATTGAACTGTGTATTGAATTGTACATTAAAGTGTATTGAATTACAATAGATAATGACTCCTATATATAGGGGAGGAGGTGTGGAGAATAAGTAAACTTGATGTGGGGGGACAACTCAATATAAATTAGGTAATATTAAATGGGTTAGGATTATCTAGATGAGCCTAAGCCCTAATATATTCTAACAACCCCCCACCCCCCTTCTCAAACTCAAGGTGGTAAATGAGAGGTCGTCCTGATAGATGAACTTTGGTGAAAATATTAGCAGGTTGATCTTGAAATTAGTTTCGATAGCTTCTCAGCATGGTGTGGCAACATCTCCAGTAATTAGTCGCCAAAGTTTGCGACCTTTGAGAAAAACTGACATGAACTTGAGTCCAAATAGTGTAATTAGGGCCATTGAGAATGAGAGACTTTAGAACGTTCCATAGTAATTGAAAAATGGACTTGATCTGAGTTAAGTTTGAATGAAAGATTATAAATCACCAAAATAGAACAAAGAAAGTGATGTAAAATTGAAGGTTCGATCGATCAAATAAGAGATGACAATTGATCAAAAAAGAAGCGGCGATCAATCGAGAGAAGAGGCGATGATTAATCGAAGAAAGAGTGTTGATTTTAAACACCACTGAGATTAGATTTTTCCGCGAGACGAGAAAACAAGATAGAGAGAATTGAATCAGCGAAGTGGTTGTTATCTAGATATAGAGTACCCAAATGAGTCAAATTATATTTTCCCGCGATAGGAGAAAATATAGTGTACCCAAAATGGGTCAGATTGAGATTTTCCCGTGAGACGAGAAAATATGATACTGGCTACGAAAATCAGCATAGCGAGTACCCAAAACGAGTAGAAAGATATCGCCGGAGAAATTGTTTTCACGAGATTAAGGCTCGAACGATCGAGAAAAAGAAGATGAGAAATAATGATATGACTTTCATTATTCCCTTGTGCGAGTGTTTGATATTTGAATTTCGAAATTGAATGGGATCTAGTTTTGGGAGTTACTCATTGAGAAATGAGAGATGGCGGTGAACCAGAGACAATAGAGAAACAAGAGATCAACGATGGTATAAACTAAACAAGATGATGGAATTACTGAGTTATCGAGGTAGAAGTCTCGAGTTCTTGGTAGGTTGAAGATCTCGAGTTTTTTAGATAGAAGTCTCGAGTTCTCGGTAGAGGAAATTCTAGAGTTCTCGGTGGAAGTTTCTGAGTTCTCTGTTTCCCGAATTGAGGAAAAGGTGAGTAAGCAACGGTGATAGGGCTGGATATAAATATATTGATATATATCTATATATTTATGGATATATGTTATATGTGTATAAGAGATTGAGAGCTGAGAGTTAGAGAATGAGACTTGGGTGATGAAGAGTCGAGAGAGTGAGGGAGTTATCTGGATGTATATATAATATATATATATTATATTAATATATGTATGAATCAGAAAATTGGGATTGCAGAGAGAGAGAATCAAAAGGGAAGCAAAATTGGGGGTTCCTAGAGAGAGAAAATTGAGTTTTGGAGAGGCGGTGGGTTAGATCATCCGCATGAACCCGAATTGGCAGCAAATTCGCCAGCGATGGAGAAGACGAGGTGGACCTAAAAGACAAATTTTTTTCTCCATCATCGGCAAATCGAGCACCGATTGAACATCCTGAGCACCAACCAACTTGCCACCACTGATGGTAGTCTTACCTTTAACCTCCCCTTCCTTCGCCGACGAGTTCGACACAACGTCATCACCAAGACGCAGTAAACAATTCATGTTCGCCAAATTGGAGAACCCAGTTGTCGTTCCATTGAGAGCACTGAGAAACCAGTCCTCCGACTTGGTGAAGTTGGGAGGTTGGGCTAGGATTTGGCAAGAGTTATGGGCGTCACTAAGGGTGAGGTATATGGCAACGCCTATGCTGGTGTCGTAGGCGACGAACCTGCAGGCTTTGGTTGGGAGGTTGATGTTGGTGTTTGTGATGTTGGTGGTGTCGGTGTCGGTTGTGTTGATGGTGGTGATGTTGGAGTTGGTGTTGATGGAGGTGGTCTAGATCAGTTCAGAGGTGTGTTGTTTAGTATAAATTCGAGTACTCGAGTATTTTTTCGGGTACTCGAAGAAGTACTCGAGTAACAAATCTAGTGGCGTAATAGAGAAATGCTCTAATAACACTATTTGTGGGCTTGGATATGTTCGAGTACTCGAGCTTAAGTTCCAGTACTCAAGTGAGCAGATCGCGGAAAACATCAAACACGGCTTGTGGGTGATGATGGGTATTCAGTGAGGGCTATTTTCAATTGGATTATGTCGTGGGGTTGACCAGAGGGGCGGCGGAGATCGTAGATCTCGAGTCAGGAGATGAGATTGTTAAAGTCAAGAAAACCGGTGAGAGAGAGTTGGAGAAAGCTGACTCGGATTTGGGTGATTTAGTGATATAAACAAAGAAATAGAAAGAGATAATATATTAGAGACCTATATGAGAGAGTAGAGACTTATTAATTGAAGATCGTTGTCGGGATGGAAGAAGGAGTGTCATCCCCAACAGAAACGACAATAAGCGGAAAGAACTACCAAGAATCGGTAGGCTCTGATATCATGTTAGAAGAAAAGATACTTTGATAGTATATTAAAAGAAAAAATATAATAAAAACAATAAAGAGAATAATGAAGAATAATGAATATTAAACTGTGTATTGAATTGTATATTGAAGTGTATTGAATTACAATAGAGATGACCCCTATATATAGGGAAAAATGTGTGGAGAACAACTAAACTTGGTGTGGGGGACAAGTCAATATAAATTATGTAATACTAAATGGGCTAGGATTATCTAGATGGGCCTAAGCTCTAATATATTCTAACACGTAGGTGGATGGTTACTAGTGCATAAACCTATCAATTGATCGAATTTTGACCCAAATTCGATCCGATTAATTAGATATGGATTTGTAAAAGCATTCGATAATCCGATTATGATCCAAATCCGACAATCCGATTACATTAATAAATCGAATTTGGATTTACGGTGATCCGATCAGATTAATTTTATATACACACATATATATTATGTTATTAATATATAAATATTAAGTAGTATACTTAATTATATTTTATTTTTATGTTTTAACTTTTTTATTTTTATGTTTTCTATAGTCATGTACTATAAACATTGATTGTAAAATACATGATTTAATATTTAATATTTTTAAAAAACAACAATATATATATATATATATATATATATTTTTTGTAATTTTATTTTTATCTAATCGGATCGAATTATCAAACCGGATATCAATCCAATAATGAAGAAATTCGAATTTGGATCAACTAAATAAAAATTTATCGGATTATCGGATCGGATTGACTAATGAGCTTATCGAATTCGGATCAGGACAGATCGGATTCAGATCGGATTTGTTGAGAGGTGTATTGGTGAAGTTGTTGTTAGGTGGGTCCAGAAAGTATATGTATATGTATGTGACTGCATGTGCATAGAATAGGTCATCTTCCCCCTCCCCTCATGCATTTTGGTGCCAACATGAGCTTCCACCATCACCACTCAATAATGGGTATGGAAGAAATAAGATACGGAGTTTCATTAAAAGACTATTGTTGAGATCACGTATGTGTATATATATATATATATAGTAGTGTTCATGTAAATATCATGGTTACAGTAGTACTGTTCTTTAAATTTCAACCCACGACGAATTCATTAATCCAATTGATTTTGATAAGACGTTGGAAAATTTTGTTTTCATAATACAAATGGTTACCATTAATTATGATGCATATTAATCTCATTAGCCCATTCTTAAACATTTATAATTGTTTGGTACAGGAATGTTGAAATATATTCTCCTCACAATCCACTCAACATTCTATTTACCGTTGAAAAGTTAAAATTTTATTTTATCACACACACGAGGAATCATCAATATAACAAACAAAATACATCCATAGAGGTCTATATACACATATTAAATATGTATGTGTATGTTATATTTTAGCCACATAGTTACACTACATCATTAATAACGGTTCACATTGTTTGATCAAATAGTCAACATTCAACGAGTACGCGACACTCGTCACATCATCAATTAAAACAAGATACTTGATGTGGTGCATGGTTGAAGTTTAGGGCTCATCAAGTTGAACTTTGACTTGGCTTGTTAAGAGAAATTACTTTTTGACTCCTATAAAACTTAACCGTTATCTTATTTAAATCACATTATAATAAACTGAGACATTAACCTCTTTTAATTATCTTAGCCTAAAACTTATGTTAGGATGACATCATCATGCTTTCTAAAAAAAGATCGAATGAGCGAGCCCCGACAACTTTTGTTTTGCCTCAAAATGCTTAATATGTCACATTTTATGCACACATATATATCCATAGAACCATATCAATATATAAAAAATAAATTATGAAAGAAAATTGTATAGATATAGATAGAGATATAATAAATATAGATTATATGGGTTTCTCTCTCTAAAAACCCATTTGCCCTCTTTCCATCACATTTTATGCACACATATATATCCATATCAATATATAAAAAATAAAATTTGAAAGAAAATTGTATAGATATAGATAGAGATAAAGAGATATAGATTATAGATGTAGTTTTAGTAATAAATGAGTTTCCAACATAAACTCATTTTATGGGTTTATCTCTCTAGAAACCCATTTGCCCCCTTTCCATCACGTTTTATGCACACATATATATCCATATCAATATATAAAAAATAAAATTTGAAAGAAAATTGTATAGATATAGATTATAGATGTAGTTTTAGCAATAAATGAGTTTCCAACATAAACTCATTCTATGGGTTTCTAGAAAGAGAAACCCATTTGTCACTTTAGTTTTACTCATGATTTTTGTTGTGCGTGTGTATATAGTAGCTTATATATATATATGGGAAAATTACGAATTTAATGATTAAATAGAGTATAATTACTAATATAATAAGAGATAAATTGTATTTATAACAAATAACGAAAGTTTAAACTTATTTACATATTACACAAGTTGACAATAATACCCTTTAAAATCATCAAATTTTACTAAATTACCATAAAACTACCATTTTACCTAAACAAATCTAATACTTTTTGAGACAAACATTCTCTTACTTGATTAATAGTATATTACTAAAATATCCTACAAATATTATCCTAAAATATCATTTTTACCAAAATAGCCATATTTATAATTTTATTCCATATGTAACCATCACCATTCACCATTTCTAGATAATGATTCAACATAAAAAATTTACCGTATCAACATTTTATTTCAAGTTGTCCGAATTTTATTTCATTTTCAAAAATTATTTTCCCAAGTCAAAAAATTGTATTGTTCAAAAATATTGTTGAACATGTCCAAATTTAGATGAACCATGTAAAAATAAACTTATCAAAATCTCTTTTCGTTGTCCGAATTTTATTTCAGCGTACCAAAAATTTTCAAGTCAAAACAATATTTTGTGTAAAAATTGTCATTCACTGTGTCCAAATAGTGATTCAACATGTCAAAATTTTGTTTCAAATTATCTAAATTCTATTTTACCTTGTCAAAATTTTATTTCAAGTCGAAATAAGTGACTTTGTCAAAATTTTGGTTCACCATGTCAAAATAATCATTCATCATGTACAAATAATTGATCACTATGTAAAAATTTATTTTCAAGTTGTCCGAATTATATCTCACATTGTCAAAATTTTATTTCAAAGTCAAAACAAATAACATTGTTAAAATTTTGATTCACCATTTCAAAATTTATTTTCAAAGTTGTCAACTCGTGAAATGGAAAATAATCTCATCTAAATTGTCAAAAGTTTGTTCAACTTTACGGTGTCAAAATTATTTTTTATTAATATAGTCCATTCTTACAGGTTACTTTATAATCTAATGAAAGTCACCAGGTTTCCATTTTGTGAGAGACTACATATATAGTGTAATCTGTACATATATGAAGAAAAGAAAGAAGAGTTTTTTTGAAGATGATGGGAGCATTGGCGGGAAGACATCGGCAAGATGGATAACAGAGCCAGAGGAGAGAGAGAGAGCCGAGAGAGGTGAGATGCCAAATTGCCAATGATGGAGATTGATGACCCAACTGGAACCGTAGGAGAGAGAGAGAGGAGAGTGAAACCCTAATTGTAAGAGGATTATTTTGGAAATGAACTTACTAAGAGTTATTTGGTCACTTTATATAAAGGGTATTTCAGTCATTAAAAAAAATGCATTTGTTACTTTTGTAATTAATTAGATATAAAATGTGTAATTTGTAAATAAGTTTTCAATTTCGTTATTTGTTGTAAATGAGATTTGTCTCTCATGATATTTGTAATTATATTCTATTTTATCATTAAATCCGTAATTTTTCCTATATATATATACAAGAGAGGAAGATGAAGATGAAGAAAGAGATTTCAGTAGGGGTAAAAAAGTATTTTTGTAGTGAAAATTCTGTTGGAGTGGGTATATTGCACTTAAATTAACATAGTTGTGGTATTTTTTGCTCAAGGTAGATTTCTTGTTCATTGAGTAATAGTTGAGAGTTTTTTTTGGCACTTTACCCTATTATTTATTTAAGAATCCACCTTAAAAAGATAACAATTATATACACTACGTTGAACGATATGGTTTACATAGTTCAACCAAGAATATAAGCTGCATTGACATTAGCAAGAATGGTGGCATTTGGTAAAAAAAAAATTTTATAGGATTTTTAATTTTTTTTTTTGAAAAAAAAACAAAATTTGCCTTTCAATAAAATTTGGCCCTTAGATTGTCATATATCCCCCTCTCTCTCTATATATATATATTTTGATGATATTGACTTATCTAATACATCTGAAAAAAACAAAATTTGCCTTTCAATAAAATTTGGCCCTGCCTTTCAATAAAATTTGGCCCTTGGATTGTCATCCCCCCTATATATTTTGATGATATTGACTTGTCTAATACATCTAGTCCCCTTGCCTAAATCTGTATCTGTATGTATATATATATCTCTATATATTAAAAAGGTTACTTAATTAAAAATTCAAAGGACACAAATAACAATCATGAAAATCAAAATTACTTTAAATTTGTTATTTCTCTACGGTTTAGGAAGTTGGTTTTGGTTTTGGTTTTGGATTTGAAGACCAAATCATGTTTGGAAAGTTGGTTTTGGATTTGGTTTTGGGCTTTTTAAAACCAACCATTAAAACCTTGGTTTTGGCCTACTAATTTTGACTTTTGTTTTTCCTTCTCTCTCTATATATATATATGGTCGAAAATATATATTATTTTGAAAAAAATAATATATAATATTTGAAAAAAAATTATTTTTCAGAAAAGAAATCACATTTTGAAACATAATATATATTTTTCGCAAAAAAATATTTTTCCGAATTTTTTTTATATTTTGGGACATAATAAATTTTCGGAAAAGTATTTTTCAAATTTTATATTTTGAAAAAAATAATTTTTGGAAAAAAATCATATTTTAATATAATTTTTCAAAATTTTATATTTTTTTGAATTATATATATATTTTTGAATTTTAAATATTTCGCACTTTTAAAAAAATATAAAAAAAAGTGCGAAAATTTTATAATAAAATATAAATATTTCGCACTTTTCAAAAAATAAAAAAAAAAGTGCGAAAATTTTATAATTTTCTGGAATTTTTTTTTTTCAAAATATAATTTTCTTAAAATATATATTTTTTCAAAAAATATATTATGAAAAACAATATTTTCGAAAAATTAAGTTGGAGAAAAAAAATTTGGAAAAAATTATAAATATTTCGCACTTTTTTAAATTTTCTAGAAATAGTTTTTTAGAAAATATAATTTTCTGGAAAGTGCGAAATATTTTTATCAATTATATATATATTAATATATATTATTTGAATTTTATATATAATTTTCACATTTTAAAATATTTTTATCAATTATATATATAATTTTTTGAATTTAAAAATAAATAGAAATTTAAATATTGTTTTATATGATTTTTGAATTTTATATATTTCTGTATATTTTTTCCCATTTTATATCCTTTTTTTCTAAATTTTTAAAAAATTTCAGTATATAATATATATTTTCAGAATTTTATATATTTTTTGAAATATATATATATTTTCGAATTTAATATATATTATTTGAATTTTATATATAATTTTAACATTTTAAAATATTTTTTTCGATTATATATATATTTTTTGGAATAAAAAAATAAAAATATCAATTATTTTCGGGAATTTTAAATATTTTTTAATTATATATATATTCATTTTAATATTTGTTTTCCAATGTTATATATATATTTTCATATTTTTAATACATATTAGTATATATATATAATTATACCAAGACCAAGACCAACTTCTTACCAAACAAGATTTTAAATTTACCTAAACCATTAAAGATCACTAAAACCAAAATCACAAGACCAAAACCAAAACCAAGTTTCCAAACTCCCTACATGTTTTTTTAGGAGGACATGGTCACAGACTCACAATTCGCAAGGAAATGCAAATTTGAAGCTGGGCCCTGCTTTAGTTAGTGGGCCGGGCAAATGGAATCCGAATCCAATTCAACTTGGATCATCTTCGTTCCAAACTACACATAGGATCATTTTTTCTCCACTTTTCTATATATGTATGTTTGTACTTTATAGCACCGTTTTGGGGTTTTGAAAAAAAAAATTCCAGTAAGTATTTGGGATTAAAATCGGGACCTATGATTCTAAATTTAGTGTTTGGATGACAAAAATTACCAATATTTTTGAATTTCGATTATAATTTCAAATATCCAGTTACACAATTTGAACCTCACGAGTTGAAATACCAAATCAACATGAGATTATAGAAAAGCCCGATAATATGTTTTCCTAAATATATCACTTTAGAAGTTTATTTGCAGCTTAATTACAAGAACAAGAATAGGAATATAGTAGTTGTCAAGTCAAGTTTAGAGAATTTAAAATAGAAAAAAAAAATCCACTCAAATTAGTATTTCATCGGATTTTGATTCGGTGAGAATCTAGCGAATCAGATTTTATCTGATCAGGACAGATCCCACCGATTAGAATTTTGTAAATCCGGACATCCACAAGATCAATTCTGATGGGTTAGATTGATATTAACCGGATGATCAGTTTAGTCCTTAATCGTTGTGTGGAAGTTAATGAAGAGTGATGGATTGGTGACAATGTTTGGCATGAAATGTGCAATGGCCCATGAGTTGGTGTCTCACTCACTCAAACTCTGGCTCGTTTGATTTAATCAACATGTTTATAGAGAATGTATTTAAGTACCGTATCTGATGAACCTTTAGGGAACCGAATTTATACATTTCACAAACAATCAATTCTATTTAAAATTTTAAAAGTGAAAAAAAAAAAAACTCTTTTAATGGAACAGATCGTTATAATCACGATTAACAATATTACAGACTGACTAATGATAAATAGAAAATGATCATAATGAAGAACATTGTGTTGGGTTATGGCTCATAATTCAGGAAGGAATGTCCTGGGTCCAAAGGGGCTGGACCGAAGGTAAATGGTGATTTTGGTATTTTACCAATACATATGAATTATATTTATATATACATAATTGTAACCCTAATTCATTGATAAACAAAACACAAAGACTGTTCTGGTGAATGTATGTCAAATTGACTGAACTACGATAAATCTTGTGTATTCTTGACTTTTTACTGTTTTATTATTTGCGATTGATTTTTTGTTTCAACACATTATATGTGAAAAAAGTATTAATAATATTATATAACACCAACCGTTGACGAATTGTTAATTTTTATTATTGAAGGAAACTGGAATTTTTTCTTTGGTGAGGGCATCACGTGACATTTACTCGAATCATAGTAATAAATAATATATTCATGATTAATTAGGATTAGGACAACGTTAGAAAGTTGAAATAAGCCATTGAATTTGGTGATTATGGGCTTGAGATTATGAGGCATAAACCGTTGAAGGGAAGTAATGGGTGAGATTGTTTGCCTTAAAATGGGACCTTGACTTTAGGTCAGATGTGACCTGTTGAGGAATCAGTGTTCCAACCATGTGCCCTGAGGACCAAGTTGTCATGGACCTAGACATAGCAAAACAGTTAAGTGGTGAACTAGGGATGGCAACAAAACTCGCCCCAATGACGGGGACCCGCTCCAACCCGTCCCATTTATCACGCTCCGTCTCGTCTTGTTAAATTAATCGGGACGGGTATGGGACAAAAAAAAAACTAAATTATAAACGGGACGGGTATGGGTCACCCCCACCCCGCCCCGAACCCGCCCCGATTAACTGCCTCGTCCCGTCCCGCTAAATTAGTTATTTACTAAAATAATCTTATATATTTAACATATTACAAACATAACCCATATATATATATTTTATTTATTGTTTTTGCTATGAATGAAATTCATAAACTGTTTTTTATATTTTTTTTACATTTCAAAGTTAATGATTTTAATTTTTTATATTTCATCTATTATTTTTGCAATGAACGAATTTTAGAAATTATTTTTTTATAAAAAAAAATTATATAAAAAAGGAGGAAAAATTATATATACTCAGATCGCGGGGCGGGGCGCTGGCCAGAGATAATCGGGTACAGGGCAGGGCGGGGCGGAAAATAAAATAAAAAATCGGGAACAGGGCGGGGAATACCCGCCCATTGCCATCCCTAACGGTGAGGCCAAATGAATATATATATATATATATATATATATATATATATAT
This sequence comes from Cornus suecica, assembly GCA_963922005.1. Classification (NCBI taxonomy): domain Eukaryota; kingdom Viridiplantae; phylum Streptophyta; class Magnoliopsida; order Cornales; family Cornaceae; genus Cornus; species Cornus suecica. The sequence goes on from OY998238.1 coordinate 26,859,668, forward strand.
ATACCATATTAAAATTGAGGATAATTTGAGATAAGAAATTCCCATATTTCAACATGAACCTGGCTTGTAACTAACCACGGGATTGAGTTTAAATCACTTGTTTGGCTGGAAAAACAAAGGCTTGATAATAAAGGAAAATCAGTGATTCCATTGATATCATGTTATGCATCATTCTGATCACAATACCAATGAATCATCAATTGCCATAATTATGATGCACAAGTCTCTGATAATCTAGTTGAACTAATTTTCCAGACTAGTTCTGTATAGAGAGTATATCTATAGAGTGAAATTAACATATAACGTGCATTAAACCCCTCTTCTTTCTTCTCTCTCTCAACTAACCTTCGTGAATTATGTTTTTGACTGTAAACCCTCCAAATTATCACGATTTTTACAATTCACTCCCTCCCAACATAACACCGTTAGTTACAATTAGGATAATTTGCACTTAGATCCCCTGAAGTTTTGATCAATTGCACTCACCCCCTGAGATTTCATTTTCCTTGCAATGACACCCCTGAAGGGGAGAAATGACCGGAATGCCCTTGTGTTGTCTCCTCCCTTATTTCATGAGACAAATATCTAGGTGGTGAAATTACCTTCATGCCCCAAGATGAAAACCCTATAATATATATATATATATCTATAACAACTATTCTTATAAATATTTTTATATATTTTTAAAAAAATATGAATGAATTAATATACATTAATTGAAATGTAATTCTAATGGATATTTCATAAGATATAAAGTAAAGATATAAGACAAATATATTTCGGCAAGGAAAAATAATATAACTTAAAATACAGAAATCTGTATATATTTATCTATCTATCTATCTATATACTACTAATAAAAATACAAGGACTGTCTAATATTTCGATTCATTATCACCTTTTACAATATAAAAAATTATAATAAGTAAAATTTGTCATTATTTAAAGTGTAAGGGCTTAAATTAACTTTACAAAAAAATATAATAAATAATAAAACCATTTGTCATATTTCTATACAAATATAAAAAATTACAATAAGTAAAGTCTGTTATTATTTTATAGTGTAAGGGCTTAAATTAATTTTATACAAAGAATAATAAATTATAAAAAAAGAATAATAATAAATAGTAAATTAATTTTTTACATGTACCACCTTCTAAAATACAAAAAAAAATATAATCATAAATAAAGTGTATTGTTATTATTTAATGTAAAAGGTCACATTATTAGTTTTAGGGAAAAATTAAAAAACGATAACTTTTGGGGTCTATATTACAAAAATGACAATTTTAAAAAAATAAATTAAAGAAAGGTGATAATATTTCAAAAATCATTGTATCCAAAGTACTTGAGAAGTTTTCTAAATTGAGCTTAAGACATAAGGGTTGTTTGATCCATTAATTTAGCCAACATGTCTTTTACACTAAGTGCTTGTTTGGTAGACGGTGTGGTGTTGGTTTTTGATTTTGGTTTGGTTGGAGTTGGTGTGATTTTATTCTGATCTGAAACCATGTTTGGTGCAGATGATTTTAGTGTGAGAAAAAGTGAAACTGAAAAACCAAACCATGTTTGGTAGAGTTGGTATGAGCTGAAATTCTGAAACCAATCATATTTGGTAACTTGGAATAGTTTGACATTTTATTTATTTAAAATAACATTTTGTAAATATATATGTTTTAAAAAATAAAATATATAAATATTTAATTTTTTCAAAATATTTAATTTTTCATAAATATTTAATTTTTTCGAAATATTTATAGATAAAATATTTTATATAAGATATTTCAAAAAAATAAAATATTTTGAAAAAATAAAAGATTTCAGTAAAAATACATATAATTTGTATATTTTTTAAAAAATAATAAATATTTTTTTATTATATTCTATTTTTTTCTAGAAATATTTGTTTTCCCGAAATATTTTATTTTTTATGAAATATATTTTTTTGTTTGATTTTTTTGAAATATTTTATTTTTTCATAAATATTTTATTTTTTGAATTTATATATATATATATATATATAATATTATAAATGAATTGATTTGGGTTAAACAATGGTACACTAAATTGAATTGGTTTGGGTTAAAAAATAGTTTTGGTGTGAGAAAACCAACTCAACTCCAACCAAACCATTTATTGAGATGGTGTGAAAAATGATGGATTTGAGTCCAATGATTTGACACTATTCAAACACTATTGCTCCAATACCATACATGCCAAACATGGAGTGGTGCACAATTTTCAAACCAAACCTAAAAAAATGGCACCACTCTCTCTATCAAACAAGCACTAAGGCAATGGCACAAGAGTCATTTCATGGGGTCTTCACCCTTTCAGGGGGTGTCATTGCAAGAAAAATAAAATTTCAAGAGGCGAGTGCAATTGACCAAAACTTCAAAGGATCTGAGTGCAAATTATCTTAATTTTAACTAACGGTGTTATGACATAATGAGGTTAAATGCAACACTTAAATAGTTTAGGGAGAGAGTGATTAGTTCAGGGGGTTTAGATGAGAAAGAGAAGAAAAAAGAGGCATTTAATGCACTTAACCCTATAACTTATAACAGTGAAATTAACATACTTTCTCAAAAAAAAAAAAAAACCCTCTGTATCATGCAGAAATTCTCTTGCAGTACTTGTCAAGCAATGCACTTGGAATATTGAAAATTTGAAATAAAAAAATAATATGGAATATGGCAACAGAACAAAAATTCAAGTTCAAACTGTTTTATTCAATCCAAAAGTTGTATATATATGCTTCCAAACATGACTGATGTTAGCATTCCATTCTGGAACTTTTGCTACATCCAGAGCCATTCTTGATCCAAGAAGAAAAAGATTTTTCAACATATTATCTCATCAAAGAAGGTTATATGTATATGTAAAACTGTAAATATACATACAACACTCAGAATTTACAGCAGAAAGAAGCCAATTTCCAATATCGTCGACGCTTCCTTAACTGACTCCGGTCAGCTTCCATCATTCGTGCGGGGCTGTCGCCCCATTCCGAGGCCAACCTGTTCATATTAGAGTCCAATCACTATAACAAACCATCTTGAATACATAATTTTCGAAAGGTTGACAAATAAATCAATAGGTGAAGACAAAATTACACAGGGAAAGCGAAGGACCGTGCGCTAGTTGTGCTGCTATTGGAGCGATGAGAGGTGCTACCACAATATGACATTTGCCCTGAGTTCGCTTTTGGGCTCGAAAGAAGGCCTAATGCAGCGAAAGTGGAGTCTCCGTGATCATGACCACGGCTTTGATCCGAATCTGCTAAGCTCTCTGATGTCACATTTTTAAGCTTGGACTTGTTTTCATTTTTCAAGGGCTGCTGACAATGTGCATTTTCCGAGCTCCCCTCTCTTCTGTTTGTCTTGGTGGTCGATGAATTGGAGTCGCGAGCGATGTTTTTATTTTCCATGGCACTTTTCGACGCAGCCTCAACTGCATGGCTCTTGTTGTTGATTACTGCAGTTGAAGAGAATACCATATAGCTTCCAAGCTTGCCTTCTTAATTGGAACCTGAATGTTTAAGACAAACAATATGCAACTTTGTAAGTTTGATACAAGTATAGATACATATAATTTAGATTAATGCAGCAATTATATACCATCCATTCCCTAGTATTTGAAATAATTATATGTGATCAAAATATATAAACAGATAAACAATGAAGAGTTGTGACAAACTTAGGTGTAACATAACCAACCTAAAAGTTGGGTAGTTACTAGTTAGTGCCCAAAAATTTTGTGTCGGTTTGTTAACATTTATGGTAGGCCTTAATGTTGTTTCCCTCTTTCAGGTGCAGCATAATGCATGACACAGACCATCACCCTACTACTGGAAAATTGCGTATGAAGACTCGTCTTTTTCATTTCCAACGGACAATTAATCGTGATAAATATCCAACATCTTCATGGAGTTCGATCAAATCCCCACATCTAATTATTACGGAAGATCAGATTCCGCATTTAATTGAAGAAACATGACTTCTAAACATAGTGATGGATATAGGTGCTCAACTTGGAAGGCTTCTAAACAGTAACTATAACATTAACAAGTTGCAGATGGATGCAACATATCATGAGCACGAGCAAACTAAAATTTTTTACAGACATAAATGTTAAAAAAAAATAAAATCAGATCAGTATATCCTAGTGATCAGAATATCAGGATACTAGTGAATGTGAACCATAACCAACAACAAAATTATAGACATAAATGTAAAAATAAAGCGATATACTCGAATTGAAAAACCAAATTCCCAAGAAATTGTAGCAGCAATTATGCAATATATCAGCACCTGTAAAATGCTAGTAGTTTGTGATCAAAAGTAGAGCTAGGTCTCATTTCAAAAGAGAAGAAAACATGGTTTGTAACAAAGTAGCAAGAGAGTTAGCTAAAGGGACTTCAACCCCAATGTCCTACCAGAGCTCATCATCAGACATTAAAATGGCGCCAATAAACTTTCTAGTACTAAAGTCAGAGAGAAAGTAAAGGAATGCTCAAGTGCCCACCAGGAATGAGAAATTTGGAGTGAATCACAAAAATTTGGAGTGAATGAGAAATTCAAAGAAAGGTTTGACTATATATGATGGCTAATCTATTTTCTACTATCAAACATGATCAGTAACCACTAGCAGAGAATCAAGAAAAGTAAACACTTGAAAAGGAGAGCTAGCTAGCCAAAAAACAAAAAAAAAAAAAAAAGGAAAAAATTATTTTAGCAGCAAATCGATGCTCTAAAATTGGAATTAGAAAATTTTATTCAATTCCAAATCAATGGTTCCAATTTGAAAATTTCGGGTCATTGGAGTTAGTACAATCAAGACTGGACACCGAAAACTGCTCATATATTGATTTAGTGATCGATGCACATGATTACGAGGAATTTTGAGCTGAAATTAGTTGACAAATGTATTGTTTGGAAAGACAGATTACACCTAAAAATGTTCTGATGAAGCTTTCATGGACAGTCCTTGTAAACCAACTTATTAATTCAGTGTGGTTAAGAAAGGTTAAAAATGTGGTTTTCATAGAATTGAATACTCAGAATTATTCTTTCTGTGGAATGAAGTTTCATATTGCAATTCAACTTATTAGTTGAGAATTTGAGAGTGATAAAAGAGTTAGAAATGTTATTTCAATATAATTTAAAAAACCAGATTTATATCTCTCTTGAATAAAAATTTTCATAGAAATCCAGAATAGTAGAACTTATTAGTTTCAAACTCAAATCCTAGCAACTTAGTCATTCACTTAATCTCAATTTAAATATAAAACCACAATTCAGTATATAAGAACAATTATTAGACCACCAAACTAGTTCAATAACCACATGAAGATCAAAATCACACAATGAAAAACCTAGAAAAGATGATAGAAAACAAGGAAAAAGAAAATATGTAAATGCAAAAGGAAGTACCTAAAGCTTTCAAGGTTGAACTTCTGAATACCAGAGTAAAATTCTTCACACTGAAAGGTTATTCCAAAGCATTAAATACTCGTGAAAGTTGATTTGATATTACTATTTGTTAGATTTATATATTTCATAGTACATATTGTGACACAGAGATTTACTTCATCCACTTTTTCAAAGAAAAATGTAATGGTTAAGAGTGTGTTTCGTAAATAAAAAATGGTAAAAAAAAAGTGAAGAGTTTTGAAAGTACCGTACTTGTTGTTTGAAGAGTTTGATTATGACTATGATAAAGCTAAACGATACTTTGAGGATTAATGAGCCTCCAAATTTGGCATTTTTATCCCAAAAATTTACTGGAGAATCAACCATCAAATAGTGCAGTTTTGGTTGTCATTAGTTTGTTCCAAATGAAAATTAGGTGATGCATGAATGATTTATGTCTAAAAAACGTAAGGCAAGAATGTTATTTTGGCTGTTCAGTATTCCTATCTAGTTAAAAAAAAATAGATATAGCAGTTATATGACAATACTTGTTCCGGGACGAAGTTTATCATCTCTAATGATGTGGTCCAATATAATTTGAATATTGTCTAATATTTTTTTTATAAAAAAGATGGACACAAATTCTATAAAAACCTCAATTAGTGTCCATTATTTTTAAAAATTTTTTTGGCTAGGTGTCCAAAATATATTGGACGAATTTATGGGGCAGGACTTGTCCATAGTTACATTAGACTGCAAGGAGGTTGTCTTTTGAGGGTGTTACACAGACCTCATAACCCGTGTAAGTCGCAGACTTGCGAAGGGGTGGGAATTCGAACCCACACTTGGTACAATGGATACGGTTCGTCCAGACACCGAAAATTCATCATTCCAACCATAAATATAAAAAATTGTTTCATGGAAGTGTAAATAAATTTCGATTCAAAATCGTGATATTAATTTCAATCGTGCACTAATAGAGTAATGGATTCGGTCAATATCAATATTAAATGCGAGTATTGAGTAAATATTGATGCCACTAAATGCTATTAACACCTTTGGTGCCACGAAATCATGAAACCAAATCTTCTCCATTTCCCTACATATTTGTTTCTTTCTTACGCCGTGACTGTGAGTAAGTGATTTAACACGCAATTTGAGAGAATAAACTTAAACTTGATAATTAACTAATTTATTATTATTAAAACACTTACATAGAGATTTGTAATTCTTTGATTATATTCAACTTTTAAATTAAAAAGAGAAGTGCTGGTGATTTATTCCATACAGGTATTGTGTTGGGTTCGAAGATCTTGGGCAAAAGTTTTGATTGCAATGTTTCACCATATATTTAATAAATCGTGTCCTCTGAAAGAAAAATGCTAGTTTGGTACAAAGTGAGTCCTTGTAGCCAATTAAAAATGGTCAACTATCAATTCCGTATCATGTTGTTTTCACAACCAACTTTGATAAAAGGTAATTAGAAACATGAACATATTTTAGTTTGGTCCAGGACAATTTCATTTTCACTCTTGAACAATGGTCCTTCTTAAATCAATATGATGTATCAACTATCAAGACTTTTGTAACTTCAATTTATTGTTACAATGTCTCAATTATATATGATGCACAAGCCACATCTAATACCCCATGACTAAACAATTGGTAAATCAATTAATTGAACAAGTATTAACCTTTTTAGATTGCAATAATACAAGGTTTTTTTTTTTTTTTTTCAAGACACCCTCATCACCAATTTATTTTTTGCTTAATTTGGTGGGAAGGAATTTGAAATTCAAAACTTATCTAGTACTCCCACTATCTTTTGGGAATCTAATTTTTTTAAGATGATAATTATCATTAAACTCCCTGATGTTTGCAAATTTAATTAAATAACCCCTCAGGTTCAAAGAACACTCTCAAAATTTCAATTCCTATCAATTACCCCCCTCACTCTCACATTTCAGTCAAAATAGTTAGGATTAATTTCATTTATACCCCACAAAGTTTGCTTTATCTTTAATCAAACATCTTCAAATTTAAAGAATTACATTCAGACCCCTTAAATTTGAAAAAAATATATATTTCGAAAATATATTTATATTTTTTCCAGAATATATATTTTTTCTGAAATATATATTTTTTCCAATATATATATTTTCCAAATATAAATTTCTATATATTTCTCTGAAATATATATATATATTTCTGAAATATATATATTTTTCCGAAATATATACTTTTTCTGAAATCTATATTGTAAGAAATAGTGAAATAACTATAGCCTTTATTTTTGAGGATTGATTTTATAATTCGGTGGAAGCACATCTCATCATGGGATGAGAAATGTTTGTAAAAATTAATAAAAAAAATATTTAAAATAAAAAAAATCAAATATATATATATATATAAATTAAATTAATTGACCCTAATCTTGTTGAAGAACACATTTGACGTTTTTGTAAGAAGTTTAAAACAATTTTTTTTCGCAAAATGAGATTTTAAATCGACATAATAGAAAGCCTTCAATTTTTTCTCTTGAATTTAATATGGTGGTGAATGCATAAGAATAATGAAAATTTCTAATAAAATTTTAATAAATTTTGTTTGTGTTTTCTCTTTTCATATAGAGAAATAGTTTCACACTTTAATTATGATATTTGTTAATAGTAATTAGTGTATAGAGCTACCATTAATGGTGCACTTTGATTATAACTTTATCATTAAAAAAATTATTATTATTTTCTTATATTTAACATGGTGATGAATTGATCAAAATATTATAAAGTTAATATCTTTTGTTGTATTTAACATGATAATAAATGATTAAGAATATAATCTTTTAAAAAATATATATATTTTTTTCTGATTTTTTTTTGAGAATTATATATTTTTTTCAAACATCAGGGGTCTGAATGTAGTTTTTTAAACTTTGAAGAAGTTTGATTAAAGATAATAACAAATTTTATAGGTGTAAATGAAATTAATCATAATTATTTTGAGTGAAATGTGAGGGTGAGGGGGTAATTGATACGAATTGAAAAATTGAGGGGGTTCTTTGAACATTTGGGGTTATTTGATTAAATTTGCAAGCCTCAGGGAATTTACTGACTCTTACTTTTAATACATGAACTTATCCACGTGATTTGATGGTTTATAGTGTAATTATAAGAAAATTTAAAATTTAAAATAGTAATATTACAAAATAAATTATATCGATTTTTGAAATGAGACACTTATTTTTAGTTGACAAAAAAAGGAAAGTCATAATCTTAAACTTAAACTGGACCGATAGAATATATATATATTTTGATTGTCCGGGCTAGCTTACATGCATCTCGACTAATTCACGGGATCCATGTAAGGTGACTCCCATACGAATCGGGTAAGACTCGGATTATGTCTGCGATCTTGGTTGCACCTAGAAGGAATCGAAATAAAAATTAATCTAATAATGAGACTTAATAAAAAAGAAATACTCCGTAAGAATTAATCAAATAATTGGACTGATCACGTTGAATAATACATATCCCCTAACTAATTAAACCATTGTCTGTAACATTAATAATTTATTTAAATGAAAACTTCCATATAGAAGCACTACAAGTAGTAGAATACAAAAAGGTTCACGCCTCATCGTTGATTTAAGGGTTAATTATAGTAAATCCCCATTTATTATTGGATTTAATCAATTAACTTTCACTATGTCCGGATTGCCCCCCCTGCTTTCCAATTTAATCAACTAACTCCTTCTATGTCCGAATTGTTCCCTATACTTTGATATTTATATTTTGATAACCGTGATATCTGGGCTAGCTTACATGCACCTCGACTAATTCACGGGACCCGTGCAAGGCGACTCCCACACAAATCGAGTACGGCTCGGACTATGTCCGCGGTCTTGGTTATACCTAGGGCTGCAAATGAACCGAGCCATTCATGAGCAGGTTCGGGTTCGGCTCGTGCTCGTTCGTTTAGTAAACGAACCAAGCCTGAGCACAGTTTTTAGGCTCGTTTAGTAAACGAACCGAACTTGAACATTACTAAGCTCGGCTCGCCAAGCTCGTCTAAGTTAAATAGTAAAATTATATCATATTTGATAAAAGAAAGTGTTCAAATTGAACAAATTATGAAGATTATTGTGAAAAGATTATAGAAATTAGGTAGTCATAACATAAAATTCATTCATAAAAAATTATACTAGTGAAAATATGTTAAAACAAACATGCAACAACTCAATCCAGACAAGTATTAGGAAGATTAATATATGTTGCACTGAAACGAGTCATTCGTGAACAAGCTCAGGCTCGACTCGTTAAATCTAGCGTTCGGCTCGGGCTCGTTCGTCAAGAAAATGAGCAGAGCTTGAACACATTTTCTAGACTCGTTTAGTAAATGAACCGAGCTTGAACATTTCAAAGCTCGGCTCGGTTCATTTGCAGCCCTAGTTATACCTAGTAGGAATCGAAATAAAAATTAATCTAATAATGAGACTTAATAAAAAAAGAAATACTCCGTAAGAATTAATCAAATAATTGGACTGATCACGTTGAATAATACATATCCCCTGACTAATTAAACCATTGTCTGTAATATTAATTATTTATTTAAATGAAAACTTCCATATAAAAGCACTACACGTAGTAAAATTAGGGGTGCACAAAAAAATCGTAGAACCGGTCCAAACCGAACCGGTGCTTTGGTTCCAGTTTTGAATTGGTTTGTGTGGTTCTGGTTCTCAAATAGCGAAACCGTTCCAATTTGGTTTGGTTCCGGTTTCAGACTGTCTGAAACCAAACCGAAATGAACCGAATCGATATACATTATATATATGTATATATATAACTCACTTATACAATTAAATTCTATTTAATAAAATCATAAATTCATATAAACTTACAACACCAAATAAGTAAAAGTTAGCGTATTAAACAAAATTGTAAGTTTAACCTAACATTTTTTTACCATTTATACAAATATTACACGCATATAGTTTGCTATATAATAGTTACATTTAGCTCTTGGAGACATTATGTTTTTTTTTTTTTCAAATTTCATATTTTTCTCTTTTATATTTTTTTTCTTTGTTATGAAACAATTACTTTCCTGTGATGTATTATTGAAATTTGGATTTGTTGTTGTTTTTGACATGACGTTCATTACTTATTTAATTTTTTTTCCCTTTTGAATTTGACAGTGCTTAGTGTTTTTTGTTTTGAAATTGAAGTAACAAGAAAAAATTCTAATTCTAGAAATCAATAGTGTAGTTTGTGATTTAAGAGTCTGCTTAGTTTTGAAATTGGCAGGATGATTTTTCGTAAATTTTGTGATGTATGTAATATATGTTTTGAAAGAACATGCTTTTTTGGAACCGTGGTTCGGAATCGAACCGAACCGATATTTTATGGATTGGGTTGATTTGGTTCCTTAACCAATGATTCCAATTCTGGTTCCTGTTTTTAAGGAACCGTTGATAATGGTTTGGTTCTAAAATTTTCAAGAATCGTACCAAACTGAACCTTGTGCAGCCCTAAATAGAATACAAAAAGGTTCACGCCTCACCATTAATTTAAGGGTTAATTACAGTAAACCCCCATCTACTATTGGATTTAATTAATTAACCCTCACTATGTCCGGATTACCTCCCGTGCTTTTCAATTTAATAAGCTAACTCCTTTTATGTCCGAATTATTTCCTATACTTTTTAATTTCATCACCTTCCCCCCTCCCACATTTCATCAAAAATTTATATATATTTCGGATTAATACATATATATATTTCGGAATATATATATATCCTGAAATATATATATATATATATATATATATATATATATTTTTAATGAAATGTGAGGATGGGGGTAAGGTGATGAAATTGAAATGAATATGGGGCAATCCGGACATATGAGGGGTTAGTTGATTAAATTAGAAAGCACAGGGGGCATAGTGAGAGTTAGTTGATTAAATACAATAATAGAGGATGGTTTATTGAAATTAAACCGAACTGTGTGCCGCAAGTAGAATACAAAAAGGTTCACGCCTCACCGTTGATTTAAGGGTTAATTACAGTAAACCCCCATCTACTATTGGATTTAATTAATTAACCCTCACTATGTCCGAATTGTCTCCCGTACTTTTCAATTTAATCAACTAACTCCTTTTATATCCAAATTGTTTCCTATACTTTTCAATTTCATCACCTTCTCCCCTCCCACATTTCATCAAATATATATATATATTTTGAAAAAATAATACAGTATATATTTTGAAATATATATATTTAAAAAATATATATATTTCGGATTAATACATATATATATTCCGATATATATATATATTTATTTCGAAATATATATATATATATATTTAATGAAATGTGAGGATGGGGGGTAAGGTGATGAAATTGAAATGAATATGGGGCAATCCGGACATAGGAGATGTTAGTTGATTAAATTAGAAAGCACAAGGGCATGGTGATAGTTAGTTGATTAAATCTAATAATATATTAGGGTTTATTGAAATTAACCTTTTAATTTAATTTGAAAATGTCTAGGGGTAGTTTAGGAAAATCAGTTTCTGCCGCTTTTCATTGTAATATCCAACAGATCTCTGTCTGTGTGTGTTTTTTCGTGTATGTGTGTGTGTTCAGTATCAGTGTAACACTTCAAAATTGGTGGTTGATTCACTTGTTCCATTTGAAATTGATTCGAAAAGAGTAAAAGAAAATGTACGACCCTCAACATTTTGTAGATTTACATGACAATGGCGGTTTCGGAGACCCAAATTCATGGCTCTCTGGTGAAGATCATCATCATCGATCTTCATTGTCTTCGGGTCTTCACCAAATTCAGTCTTCTGGTACAAACCCTTCAAATATGGACCGTGTCCTCTTCAATGACCTAGTCGAGATCGTCCCTCTTGTTCAGTCTCTCATCGTAAGCCCTTTCTTTCCTTGCTTCATCATTACTCAATCTTTCCCTCTCTATACTCCAATTTATACTTGGGTTTTCTTGATTTTCGTTTTTTATTCAAGAAATTGAAAGATTACAAGTGATATAAACACACACACACACATATGTATATATAGGTTTTTGTTTCAGTATAGTAGATGGTCTATTTCGATGAAATCATCTTTGAGTAGAGTTATTGCTATTGGGGTTTTTGATTATACAAATATGCGATATCAAAACTATATATGTATATTTTGAGTAAATAATTTTGTTTGTGAATGCATTTTGTAGGAAAGGAAAGCGAACTCATCGTTTACGCGTCGTGGTTCAGTGATCTATACCAAGACGCCTTCTCGAGAATCACTCTCCAAGAAAGTAAGATTTTTGATACGAGGGTTTGATTTTAAATTCAGTTTTTTTTTTTTAAAATTTATTTCTCATTATTATTTTCTCCGGCCATAATGCAAGAAAATTGGGTTACTTGATTCAAGTTATTGTTGATGAATTTCTGGGTTGTGTTTTATATATCATGGTTGAAGGTTTTTTTATATTTTTCCTTGTTTTACTCTATTTTTACTTGATTTCGCTATGTTCAAGTGGATGAGAAGTAGTGTTACGTGCTTTTAGGTTTAAGCCATGTGATATAGAAATTATTTGCAGCATTTCCATTTTGGACTTCTTATTATGTGTTTTTACTCTAAAAGATGCGGGTTGGAACCCTAGTTGGTTGATTTACTTGCTTTGGTGAGCATGTGAAGGTGATGCATTTATGACTTAAATGTGCTTAGTTGCAATGATTTTCAACCTAATTTGAGAAGTCCCAAATTTTATACACATGAAAATACTAGAAAGGTACAAAGTAGATGCATCATGTAGGTTTGGTTATCGTATGCTTGCAAGCTTAAAAAAAATGAAATGAAATAGAAGTATCTCCATTAAGTACCACGGACACTATGATGTTTTGAGCTGTAGTTGTACCTGTATCAGATATTAATTACATATTATTGATAAAACTAAAAAATGAAGATTTTAAATTTACAAAGCTGAATCATGAGTGTAAGTGAAGTCTTCATCACTAAATTATTCTCTTGTTTCAAGGAGCACTTGTTTTTTTGAATGGTTTGAGATGGTATTATCAATTGCACTTCTTGGATACTCATAATTGAGTGTCTAATATTGTTCTATAAGTATTTATAGTTTGAAACCAACTTAGTAACTCCAATCATGTGGACGTTAGACATGTTTGATATATTATGGATTATTGGGATTTGTTGTTCTAATGTACTGTATATTCCTGACAAATAACTTAATTAGAGTTGTATATATGGGGAAATTTCTAGAGAAGTGAGATATAGGTAGGCATTTGCTTTTTCAGGGGGAAAAAACTATTTAGGGCAACTTGTGTTGAATTTGCTTCCATGAAAAATAATTCTCTTGCGAATAAAATTATAAATGGATGAGAAAGTGGCATATTTGAGAATAAAAAAAGGGGTAATTTTTCATATCATGCATACTAATAAGTCATATTCCTAATATTCCTACTTTTTTCGGATTTATTGTACTTGGTTTTCCAGTATTGTCTTGTATAGGTATCTGAATTAACGCTTATGCTACATACCAAACCAGAACATGAATAGGGGTGCTAATTGTGATTTTGCATTTATATGTGCAAATGAGAGTAGTTAGGATTAAGGTTTTCTTCGTAGAACGTAGTTATGTAGATACATAAATTAATACCCAGTTTGTATTAATCAATTGGTTTATCTGAGAGTTGCATTGGATGAGTATGAGAAACACACACTTCCTCTCTAGGAGGACTTTTGCTATCCGTCTTCATTCTGGGTTGGTGAAAATATACTATTGCAATGTTTGACGAGAATGGAGTCTAAAAGGCAAATAAGAGCCACATGAGGAACAAGACTCAAGTTCACTTCCTTTTAAGGTGTGCGAGCAGAATAGAAAAAATGTAGGAGGTTGATTCATGGTGATGGCATAAGGAAAAGAACGTAATATTACCTAATTTTGGGCATTTGAAAGATCTAAAAGTTGGAGGTTTTATTTTCTATTTTTTTACTGTTAAATTTGTGGTAATGTTTACAGATGGTGGTGAAAAATAAAACAACAAATTTTTTTTTTTTTTTGGCTGAGGAAGTTTTGATTTGTAAACAATTACGAGGGAGATGATAGTAACTCACATCATTTGATAAAGGGGAAAATTTCTCTCACTACAGTGAAGCTTCGTAAGGTGGCACACATAGATTGTATCGGATGCAGTGAAGATACAGTTGAAGCAATCAAGGTCCTTAAAAAATGTGTGGACAAGGAGGCTATGTAATGCATGACCCACTGACTGCAGCCAGAACTGAGGTTTATGCTTGTGGCTTCCTAGGACATTGTATTGATCTTTTCAGCCAGAACTGAGGTTTATTGTTTCATATACTTCAAAATAACATGACCTTGAACTTTTGCCCAAAAATAAAGAGAGAGAGAGACTGCGCAATGAAAGGCAAACTTAACAGCAAAGGTGGTCATAGTCTATGGAAGCACGAAGTGCTAATAGTACATACCACATCAAATGTTAAAAAAAAATAATTAGTCGGTAAATTTGAATTTTGGTAAATCTAATGGTGAGTAAATGTGGGAAAAAAATGGCCAGTAAACCTTTTGCTGGTATTAATAATGGAATATCATTTCTTTGGGGCCTTGGTTAGTGAATAGTAATGAAAGTATCAGAATCCACACACTAAAGATATGCGATGTTGATGAAATTGTGTGGAATGAATCGAATGCTGCAATTGTACAAGGTTCTAATTATCATATGTCTTTCTGTATGGTTGCTTTATTGTATTTTTGTCTTTTATTTTTATTTTGGTACTGAAAATAAAATATGGAAGAATGATTCATCAATATAAAATTTCACATTGCTCCGTACATGCTTCAGTATTTGGTAGTCAGACAACTCTTAGTGTTTGTGTTTCCTATTACAGTAGATACCTCATAAGAACAAGTACTTGGGAACTATCATCAATCAGAGGGCTAAAACTTGTCCCATTTTGTTAACTTTTGGGTTTTGGCGTATACAATCTTGTTTTTAGGAGCTGGGATCATTTGGTTGTGGGATTACTTTATTATCAATAATTCATCATGGTTACCTATAAATGGTAGCTTAGGTTTATTATATTCTGTTATTTGTAATCTAATCTATCAATCTTCAAATGGGTTCTGATATTACAGTTAACTGACCCGAAAGGAAAGAATGCATCCCAATCGATTCCTACAAAAAAACGGAGGGACCATGGGGACAAAGACCAAGGTAATAACCAAGATGGATGTGCTGAAAGCTTCTCAATGTTCTCCTCAAGGGCATTGCCCTCAGAAAAAGACAGAGAAGAGTTGACTGCATTAAGGGAGCAAGTGGAAGATCTACAAAGGAAATTACTGGAGAAAGATGAACTCCTGAAATCTGCAGAGATTTCGAAGAACCATTTGACTTCTGTTCATGCAAAACTTGATGAACTGAAACAACAGGCTGCAGAAAAGGATTCTTTAATGAAGTCTAATCAGCTGCAACTCTCTGATGCAAAGGTACGTGTGTAATTCTTGTGTTCATTTATTTAGTAGTACTTATTCAATTTCTTAGAAGTTCTGCCACCTTTCTTAGTGTCCTTGTTTGGCCTATTTGTTTGATTGCAGTACACTTCTGCTATTCGTGTCCTTAGAGGTGTACAAAAATAATCAGTGAATTTTCTTAGTTTTTATGGAGTTTCAATGGCATTAATTAGTACATGGTCTTATGAATGTTATAGTGACCATGTACTAATTAAGGAAAATATATTTAAACTGAACGAAACTACCATAATGGGGAGCCAAACATTTCACGTCCAATCCCCTGTTCAGCACTTTATTGTGGTGAGTATGTCACTGCTCATTATTTAAACCAGTTTTGATATGCATTAGTTTCGTCTTAAATTATTAGTCGACCCGTCACTTTTGTTAGCAATGGCTGTCTTTTATTTACTGGGAAAAAAGTTCATCCAGAAGAGGTTCTACATAAGTTCCCATCAGGCAACAACGGTTCTGCCTGACCTTACTTAAGCATGCATATTATATCAGTGAAGACTTGGTGTCAAGCCTTGGAACTTACATTAGAAGAGCAAAAGGCCTGGGGCTAGGTTCTATGACGGTAGTTTTCTTCATGCTAATGATACATCACATTGCTGTGGTTATGAATTACATTGCTAGATAATGTTGAGAGCATGAATAGTTCACTTCCAAGGCATTTATAACTTATTCTTTTGTCTTACCAACTCGCGCACATACACAGCCACGGCTATTATGCCCCAAGGGGGCGTGAAGTGTCAAAGCCTCGACCTTCCATTTGGAAGGAGGAGATACCATTTAATTAAAGGCTTTATGGATTTGATCTTCTCTTTTCTACGGGAATTTAAGTATTTTTATACACAATTAAATTAATTATGAAATATATATAGGAAATGAGGATCTTTATAGATTTAGTTTAGTAAAAAAACATGGTAAACTATTGAGAAATATTTAATAACTTCACATATAAGCTATCAGTTAACTCTACGTACAAAATTCAAACAAATATGCAATAAACAAGCGAGCGTTAGCATATCCGAAAAACAAAGGATGTTTAATGTAATTGGTCCTACCACCTAATACCTCTGCCTGGGAATCAGGAAAGGAGTCTTGCCACCTAGACATTTGCTTAACAGTAAATTAATTTAAAATGACTCATCTTGTATGAGCGCGCTTGAAACTGAATTGGCCTTAGTATTATTAGTACCTTCGTGTGGTAATTTGGTTGTAAATGTTTTTTTTTCACTCTCTCTTTCCCTCTCTCTGTGTGTGTATATATATACCTCTCTCTTTCTAGCACATCTTTGATGTTGATTTTTTGACTCTGAATGTCTTACATCGTTGTTATTAGCTGCACTTTTCCGCAGATTAAGCTTGCTGACAGACAAGCAGCCCTGGAAAAGTTGCAGTGGGAAGCAATGACCTCCAATGGAAAGGTGGAGAAACTTCAGGAAGATTTGGATTCTATGAAAGCAGATATTTCATCATTTATGATGGTATTTGAAGGGTTGACGAAGAATGATTCCACTATATCTTCTGACGATTATGATGTTACACCTTATCATTTGGATCATCTCCCTCAAATAGTAAGCTCATTACCCTCCCAACCAACTTCAGGAACCCGTAGAAGACAATCGAGTACCAGTTCTTCATGTGAAATAGTTACCTTTACCTTGCTAAATACACATTTACGTAACACTACTGTATCTACTTGATCATGTTTATAAAATTACTCCTCTACATAATACTACTGTATCTACTTGCTCATTTTTCTTTAGAACTTCTTTTCTTCTTTTGGGTAAACTATTTTATTGGAATTTAGAAGAACACTTTCAATTAACTACATACATCTATGTGAACAAATAATTACGCCAGTAAGTCGTTGGAATGTCTTTGGAGAGATGGATGTAGGCCACTGATTCATTAGTATGTAACTATGTCGTTTGTTCCAGTATTTAAATTCTAATTTGTTCAAGCAGGATGATTTGGATGAGATGGAGATGCAGAAGATGGAGGAGGCAAGAGAAGCTTATATTGCTGCTGTTGCTGCAGCAAAGGAAAAGCAAGACGAAGAGTCTATTGCTGTCGCTGCCACTGCAAGGTTACATCTCCAATCATTTGTTTTCAGAAGCAAATAGTTTGAGTGCCAGCAAGGGAAGCCCCAATCATGGGATTCCAAGAGCTCCTGGCGAAGCAGTGTCCTCTAGCTCTTGAGGTAGTATCTAGAAGAGTGCCCTTGTGATTGTACCTTTTGTTGATATTTATATCATTGTTCGCTGCATTTCTGCACTATTCTTATTGTTGAGCTATCTAATGTTTGATGTGACAATTGTTTGGAGTGGTGTTCATATGTGGATGTTCAATTCATTGCTAAAACTCGTTAAGCGAGATGGGTGGCAATTTGTATTAGTAAAAGCATTTTGACTCATGAGATGCATCTTGTTATTTTATTCGAACTTTTCTCTCCCCTTCCCTAAATGGACATGATTCCTATATTATCGGGACTGTTCAATTTGCTCCCGGAAACTTTGTGGTTGAAATGAATCCAGTGCTCCATATGTGTTTGTCCCAGGAGCAAAAGTTAGAAACATAAAACTTCCTACTTTGCCACTGTTCAAGGTTCTTGGTAGAAAAGCTTTTGGCAGGTCTTGTCAAATCTTGAACTCCATCCTTGGCAAGAGTTTAGAAATAATATTGTAAACGCTATAGCCTCAGATTTTCTTGGTTGGGTCTTAGAATCAATTTTTGGCTTCTTTAATCCTTCTTCCTCATCCAATTACTCCTTACAGTTGTTGCTCATTGCTTAATCATTATATTCATTTGTAATTCATGAAATGCAATTTCCACATTCCAGTATCTTGTATATATGCTATTACTTTTTGAGAGAAGTAATTGCAAAATTTGCAATGTCACTTTGGTCTCAGATTTGCCTGTTTGTCACAAGCTCTTAACTAGCCTTTGCAAGGTGAGGTCTTGCCTCTGTCTGCTTATTTCTCATTGCTGTACTCTTTTGGCATAACACATCTCAGATTGAAATATCAAGATCACATGTAGCATTATATTGCTATTATTATTATCAGTACCATGAAAGATCAACATGGGAATTCATATTCAATCCATTCTAGTGTAAAAAAATTGAGAGAGAGAATGAGCTTTTTCAGCTTTCAAAATCTACAACACTGAAGATGTATATTCCGCTGCTTGTGCTTCCTGTAATGCAGGCCTTCTGGTTTTGGCATTTTCGCAGGACTCCCCATCCATTCCCATCGTAATCTGCGTTTTACAACTTGCATTATCTAACAAACACTTTCGAAATTTCATAACTGCAAATGAATCGAGTTATGGGTTGAGCTGGATTTGACCTCGTAGTTATATTTGAACTATATATATATATATAGTGAATGTGTGTTTAGATTATATTTCAGACTTACACTGGGAATGCAAATGAACTTGTGCTGCTCTCTGATGATGGAGTAGAGCTGCTCGACTCCACAGAAGCTGACGCTGACGCTGTTTTACATTCTTTCTTCGCCTCGACATAATTTTGCTCATTCATCCCTTCCGAGCACAATTTGTTGTCCAAGTAAATGATCCTCTTTTCCTTACCCTGCAATACTAAAAGTTACTTGTTTCTTCACATCATATATTAGTATATATCTTCATTGAAAGTAGAATGATATAGTACATGAATACAAAAATTTGCAGATTTCAACCATTATATGTGTTTAGTGAGAGGGAATGATTCACCTTTGTATCAGAGATGATAGTGTCTCCCTCATTTGTTGGGTATATATCTTTTACATCTTCATCCAACATAATTTCATGGCTAGATTGACTAACATCCTCTGCATTTTCACCATACATGAGCTGTATGTATATATATATATATTTCCCCCCCAAGACCAAACAGTAAAAACACAATCCATTAGTGAGAGTTTCAGATCATTTAAAAGGGTAAGTTCTCGAAAACAGTTTCCAGAAAAATGAACCTTTTCGTCATCTGAAACAGCTCACCTTCCGATTCACGGACCTCTGACCACTTGAGTGTGCCTCATCGGACTTGCCATCCTTCACCACATGAATCACCCCATTCTCTTTAAAACAGAAGACAATGTAGTCCTCATCCCTGAATTTTGGCCAGCAGGAGTCATCCGTTGGCTTTTCGGCACCCGAGCCGGAACATTGTGTCGAACCCTGAACCGTTTCTCTCATCTCTTGGCTATACCTGTTATTTTCATGGCTTGTAATGTCACCCATTGGGTTACAAACTGTGGTTCCGGTACGCATTTGAGTTGAAGAAGAGCGACATATATCTTGTTCTTGGTCCGAAACAACACCTAAACTCAAATTCAATTGAGGAAATTACAGAATAAATATTAGCTAAAAATAAAATAAAAATGAATGAATAAATCGAACTTAACTCAACTAATGGGCTAATACAGAATGTAATGGATTGATAGAATCCCAAAACGACGCAACCAAACGGACCCTGAGTAGATTACCTAATGGAAAGCTGCATGGGAGGAAACATGTTGCCCAATCTCTAATCCGCCATCTTACTAGCTTTGTCATCGTCCATGTGGTGCACATTCTTTATTTTTTATCTTTTTGGCAACAGAAGAGAGAATAGAGGCCCTGAATGGCAACAGAGAGAGAAGGTAGGGGTTTTAAAGGGAGGTAAATTTTTTGAGAAAATTTGAATTTGAAAAAAAGGAGTTAGTGCAGGGAGAAGGGAGTTACATACATGGTTTTATTCATAATGACGGTTATAATTGCTTTACATGGCAACTGTCATAAACAACAACATTCTTCAAATTGTATTACCCAAAAAAAGTTGCAATATAATCATTACTGTATTATATTCTTTTTTGTTATTAGCAGTTCATTTTTCTATTTATTTAATTTACAACATTTATTGGGAATTTTTATTTATTTATTCTTGTTCCACTCATTTTAATAAGAAATAAAACATAAAATACTTGTAGTTCTCTTCAATCAACTATCTTACTTTTGATTGAGTAGTGATTAAGTTATAATATCCTATCTTGATTTTGATAAATCATTTAATATTTGGGTATCAACTGACATACACTAGTGAGTGCTCAATTTTTATTGATAAAATTAAGGGTGATTAACAAACAACTCCATATGGTTTCAGATTTTTGACAAACACCCCCTGAGGTGTCAAATAACCCCTGTATTTTTATCCGTTAACAAACAACCTCCACTCCATTAACAAATACCCCCTTATCGTTAAAAATAGATATTTTATGCCCAAAATACTCCTAAATTGATATTTATGCCCAAAGTACTCCTAAAATAAATTGATAACTAAATTAAGATTTTTTAGTAAATTACAAATTATTATTCTTTTAACTAAATTAAGATTTTTGAGTAAATTACAAATTATTTTTTTGTTTAAGTTTACTTATTTATTTAAATTCAAATCTGAAAAAACATATTACTCCCTCCGTCTTAAATTATAAGTCCCTTTTGGGAAATTCAATTTTTTAAGATGATGACTTTTATTGTAGTGTTAGTAAATAAAATACAAACTTTACCCGTGGTCCCACTATAATGATGTGATAGTTTATAAATGATATATTTTATAACTTTTGAAAAATAACTTGTTAATGACCCTAAAATTAATTGATAAATAGGAAACATAAACTTTTGAAAAGATTGGAAGGGATGAAATCTAAACTTAATTACTACTAAGTGATCATTTAATATAAGTTTACCAAATTGCTCTTCTTCTCCCAAAAACTACATATAATTATACATACAAATCCATTTATATATATATATATATATATATATATATCATCCGTCACCACCGCCATCTTCAACCTCACCACCGCCGTCGCCACCACTACCACCCAAGGCCGGCCTTGAGGTCAGGCGGCTGCCTATGACCCCAAAATATATATATTTGCCTTTAAGTAGTATAAGCCCAAAATAGAAATTTATTATTAAAAATCCAAATTAAATGAACTCAACATGCTAACCTAATCTTTGAGTAATATAAGTCCAAAAGAGTAATATAGGCTCAAAAAACACAATATGTCCAAATTATATATTTATTTTGGGGCCCCTATTGGGTTTCATATAGCTGCATATCGTGACATACAAGAATTGAAAATCGCCAGCCTCTAAGCTTCCAGTCTTGACCTAATCCCCCATTAAAATCTCTCAATTTTCCCCTCTATTGCTTCCTCTTCCAATTCTACCACACTCACCTAACCGTAAAACACAATCACAGATTCATAAGAATCGTCTCTCAAAACCAGTACTTTATACTTTGTCTACCTTTTTTCTCGGTCTTGTATTGAATATACAAGTTTAATCAAGTCTCAAATTATCAAGGTCACTAGTGTAACCTAATTTTTGAACAATTAGTAGATTATTTTGGGGTTTAATTTGGTTTTATAATTAGAAATTTCAGTTGTGTATTATATTCTTCCTATACCAGTTTTTATAATTCTACAAGCCAAACTTTATAGGTTTTGCTCAATTAGTCTTTTAATTTTGATGTGAAAATTATATTTTAGATGTTAGTTGCTAGCATTAATACAATTATTTGTTTGCTAATCTGCTGAAATTTATTTGAATATGAAGTATTGTTCTTATGAAAATGGTCTAGGATTTGGAATTATGATGCCCTATCAAATTCGAGAAATGGGCTACCTTGAATTTAATTCCTTAAATTCGAGGAAGTCTTCCCCTATAATATAGAATTTTTAAATAGATTCACAATACTATAATTTTTTAAGTTTTTAAAAATACCATTAGGTTGCTTCCTGGTAGGGGCCCCAAAAAATTTTGAGACTTTAATCTCGCCTATGGCCCCAAAATATTTTTGCACTCTCAAGTCCGGCCCACCGCCAACACCACCATCTTCAACCTCACCATCGCCACCACCACCATCTTCAACCTCAATTAATTTGTATCCATTCCATTGCTAAATTTAGACGAAAACAGAAATTACTCGAACAACTTTCACTTTCTCTTTTGAATATATATACACAAATATATATAGATATATGCATATGTATATATATCTATATGCGCATAAAAATAAAGAGAGGGGGGGACTGCGGAGGCAGTGGAGAGGTTGAAGATGGCAGTGGTGGGTGGTGGTAGTGGCCGCAGTTGCTAGGGTTGTGGATAGATATACATATATATATATATGTGTGTGTGGATTTGTATGTATAATTATATAGAGTTTTTGAGAGAAGAATGACAATTTAGTAAACTTATATTAAATGGTCCCTTAGTAACAATTTAGTTTAGGTTTGGTTCCTCCCCATCTTTTCAAAAGTTTAAGGTCTTCTATCAATTAAATTTAGGAATGGTCCCTAATATATAATTTTCCAGTTAATTACTCTCAAAATATCCTAAATAATTACCACTCAGTATGAAGAATATTCCACAATATTTCCAGATTCTCCTGCGCCCATGTGAAAATTTGGAAAATTTAACTCTACTCACTATGAAGAGGCCAAACAAAGTCTTCTACACCTACTATTGCCATCTCTCTAACTTCAGTACATTATACAAAATGTAGATTGATAAGTTCCAAACATGGGTCATTCAAATTTGAAATCAGCTGAAAGCTCCATTTTCCATGTCACGAATGAACTGATTCATAGGTTCAGCCAAGTTACAAACTGCAATTGTGTATATATATATATATATATCCATTTATATATATACTAAAGCTATATAAGAAAGTTGAAAATTTGTCTCCAGTTAATCTTATAAAAATGCAAGTTTGTAGTCGAATATGTTTGTGTGAAGCTCAAAATGTCATTCCATGGGCAGTATGCAGACTTCTGTATAAATATGAACCATTTCTTTATAAATGAAAAATAAAATTTTGAAGGGGTAAAAAAATTCAAGTAGCATTGTGGTTGCCAGTAATCAGAATATGTTTCAATGAACTAAAAAATAAAGCAAACTTGCCAAAAAAATCTGTCACCGGCAAATCCTTGCTGAAAAATCACATTCGTTCTTGAGTTCAGCCCTGTACATATACCAATGACGAAACTGAACGACTGGAACAAAATCCTAGAGCAAGCATCAGCAGAAGTCAGCAGGCTTGCCAATTTTTATGTCTTGCTCTGCTAAGAACCCGATTATGGCATTTTTCTGCCAGCTTTTGAAACTCCTGCAACCATCAGTAAAATCAGCCCTACCAAAGTGAAGAGTGTGGTAAAGAAATGTACAAGTTCCCAACTATATTCATCATCCTCGTAGAAATAAAGTCGTAGGCTGTGGAATGATTCCAGGGAGCAATTGGTTCAACAGGGGAGAATCGCTTGCTTAATCAGGTTTAGATTCTTAGCATAAAATATTGCAGTACAGGGAAATTTTTGGAGAAAAATAAAATCATTAGGGATTGATCAGATGAACCATACCCGTAATGCTGAAAGAGACATTACTGATATTGTTTGATGTTGATACACGACGGACATGGCATTAAATAAATCTTTATGCGATAAGAGATAATTGAGGCATGGTTGATAAGCCAAGACATTCTAAATGCAAAGGAAAATCTGCAAATATAAAACATGTCCTCAGTGCCGCTAATGTGATATCTTACTAAGAGTTCAGAGATCAACTTGCAAGGGTCGTCGGAAATAGGCTAAAATACACCAAAATTACCATTCTTAAAAGCACATGAAAATCAAACTTCATTTGTAGCAGAAGCTATAGTTCTTGTTTGCACAAGTTTTGTCTAAAAGACTATAATCAAATTACTGTTGTATTTGTGGGCCCTTAACCTTCATGACTCAACATTAAAGATATGCAAATGTTTGCTGACCAGCATTTTCAGAAAATGGAGCTTGAATTTCTCTCTAATATTCTAAACTGGAGGAAGCCTTCGGGCAAGGAATAAAACATGACGCTACTCCCGTGCCTCCAGGTAATTGTCAAAGCTTTTGTTTTATGTCTTCGAGAAATCCTTTTCAGCTGCTGAGGATTTCTCAAATAATTGCATAGTTGGATTTTAATCCTATGCCTGATAGCAAAAAAAACACAGAAGTAGGGTATCAAAGATGGGGTAGTCGTGGTTCAGGTTTTCAGAGTTCCAAGATTTACGTTCTTTTGGAAACTTGGCAGCAATCAGATAGAGTAATAATGCAAGCTTGACTTTGCAAATTAAATTAAGTATCAATTCCTTCAGAAGAATGACTAACTTTTGATCAAGATGAGCTAAAACTTCTCCCCCAGGAAAAGCTACTTTAGTAGTCTCAAATGCAACTTTAATCGCATCTCTCCATGTCCCACCGATTGCCTCAGCATTTTCCTGTGCTTTGGACTGACCAGGATCTTCCATTGGCAAGGAATATCCAGATAGCAAGTGGCCCACCCAAACACCATCTTTCCTGAAAAAGGAACATCATTATGGAACTCTATAAACAATTATGGAACACCAAAACGTAGCACTGAAGCCCCTTCGGAACACAAAAGGGGACCATGCCAGTATGCAGGCATTCTGAGATTGAGGAGAGTAGTTTGTACAGAAGGCACAGTTTCTTTTTCAGCAACAATTCCAGAGGCCTAGAAGCTATGTTGGAACATTAACTCCTAACAGCAACAAATACAATTCTGAACGCTTCTTTTTGTGCTGAACATAGCTGGTGGAAACCAGCCTGTAATTTGGACTAGAACCAGAGGGCTGGGAGGGAAAGTATAAAACAGACCGGACTTGTGAAAAAACGTATTATATTATCAGGACTCAGGAGAACATTTCAGAGTGAATCAGAGTTTTGAGTGCCAATAACTGGAATTAAGTCACTTTGTCAATTAGATGATCAACTGAAACATGCTCCTAGTGAGACAATGAAGTCTCAACAGATTCCAGTAAAAGAGTAATTAGACTGAAGACAAATAACTAGAACCAGAGCTTAATATGACATCAGCCAATTTCGGTTTTTCCCAGCTGCCTTTATAATATTGATCTAGCCCTTTTTCTCATTCAACAAAATGTAAAATGAATAAGTGATGGAAAGAATCAGCTTGAGTCATGAAGGTTTCGGTTTATTGGAAACTGTTTACTGGTTAGGGGCAAAATATTGAGCTCATCAGAGAAATTCTGTTCTATTATGCCCTTGAAATTGTCAATTACTAAAGGACACCTTGTTAAAACACTTGGAAAGTGGTAATCGTATGAACTTACAGAATGATATCCATATGCCGGGGTACATAATGTCCGCCACCAACTCCTACAAGTATTTTATTTTGACCATTATTCCTGCATCAATAAGAAGAACCTATAAAGAGGGAAGAAAATCATCATATGGGAAGTTATAATTATCATGATAACACCTTTTAAAGGATATTAAGAGAACATTTTAGATTTAGAAATGAGAAATCAACACAGTATGGATCTTCTCAAGAATGAAAACTAGACAAGAGAACCCAAGAGACCACGGTACAAACTTCGAGAATCAGAAAATATATTTGCAACATGTGGGAGTCCTGCAGTATCCATAATTTAAGGGGAACAACTTTATCAGTAGATATCAAACAGTTTTACTTTGTTAAAACTCATACATCTGTTTTTCACATTAGGCTGAAGAACATAAAACTAGAATTCATGAGTGAACATGTTATATTCACCATACCTGCTCCAGTCTCCTATTGAAACTCCTCCTCCAAGCCCCAATCCTTCCCAGACTAACTTCAATCACCACAACAAAACTTTGTCAAACAAAATGTTGCATAAACCTCATATATGACATATAAACTGAGTAATATTACCCATGCATTGTCTTTCCTTTCTGCTTCACCCCTCTCCCCCACAATTTCTTTAACATGAGAATCCATGCAAACATGGCACTCAAGAAATTTGTAGGAGTGGAAATCAAATAATTAACATATACTATCACTGAAGACGGTTTTAAGTTCTAAAAGCTGGACTATGAAGACATGGATCTAATTGTTAAGCAAGGAAATAAAAGATATGATTTTACCCAACTCAAACCACCCTTAAAAAGTCATTTATGTGCTTCCGAGGAAACAGGGAAAAAAAAAGAAAAAGAAACACCCATGGATGGAGGAAAGACTTCATGAAAAAAACAGCTACAAGATCAATCCATGAGAAAGAAGATACCCAACTAAAGCAATGACTTGTGCTGCGTCCTGCCTCCTCCAGTACTCTTCTGTACTTCCTGGAATAGCCAGAGAAAGGTAGTTTGAGATGACACATTTGAGAAAAATATTCAAGCAGTACCTAAGAGTAAGTGGGCTTCAATTTCATTTGTTGCTTTCCCCACAAATGAGATATCACAGATAATTGATTACATCTGGAGATAAACATGAATAACTATTGCAATTAAAATATTAAATACATCGTGAATTTTATTGTTGGTAAGGCTGTATTGATCATTGGGTAGAAGTATACCAATTTCCACAAACATGGTGGGCGAATTAATTTCAGGTCCATGATGAGTAGCCTCCAATGTGACCTACATCAAGAAGCAAAAATGTGAAACAACTAATTGCATGTGTTTACCTATACAATCAAGCAAACTGAAAATAAAATGGTAAAACGAAAAGAGACGAATGCTAGATGAAGAAAAAATACATCTTAAGCCATTTTATAACTAAATATTACATTGACATTGGTAGTGTAAAGAGTTTAATTGGGTAGGACTCAACTTAGAATGACTTATAAACTAAACTGCTTGTGGTTGGCTAATTGGATCCATGTTCTCTATAGAAGTCTCTTTACAAAGACAAATAAACTAAACTGCTTGTCAATTGGAACTCTGTCATTACTCAGCTAGGAATAAAATAAAAAGACGATTTTATATTTAAAATGAAAAGATGAGGACAAAAACCAAATTCAGAGGTACTAATAGTTTTTGTATCAGAATAAGAAAATACCACACACACTGAACTTGAGTTGCATCATATATTAACTATGCACACAGTGAAACAGGCTTTGAGGCAAAGACATTTGCTCACTGTCCTGTGATATTTGCTGACCATTAAAGCGCCACCATTTACTAATTGTTTCAACTGGAATTTCAACCTGACCTCCCAACTCTTAAAAAGAATATGGTTTTATAATAAGTAAAGGGAGAAATATTGGAGATTTTTTGCCAAAAATGGTATTTTGACATGCTCCCGTACTTAATAGCCAATATTCAACATAGCCAATTTTACAGGCCCACAATACTGTAAAGGGTGTGGGCCTGTGGAATTCGATCCCCACCTTGCCTGAAAAAAAAATGAAAGAAAAAGTCTGCGTAAGTTGGGCAGGGCAGGACTGGTAGGCAGAAAATCGTAACCCCTGGTTTAGGGGATAATACCAAATTCATGAAGTTAATTTCATGATGGGTTGATAGCTACTATTGACGGCATAAAAGTGAGGCCAATCTTGAATATGATGGCTTTAGAGAAGATGACCTCGACAAATTATTAGGTTACATAAGTAAAACTAATTTAATATGTTTTCTTACCTGTTCCCCTTAACCTTAAACCCACACCAATAACTCTTGATCGAGGTATAGGAAATATGACAAACCTTTCGTAGAGAAAAAAACTGAGGTTCCAAGCAATACGTCAACTGACAACTGAGATGTGTCGATGAATAACTCTATGCCTTTTAGATCAATTTCTTCCAAGTATAGGAAGCTTTCTCTTTCATTTTCTCAAATCCTAAGCCAGTTGTTAGTCTGTTTGATGTCTATTTTGTGTTGACATCCAGCAATATATTGGACTATTGGTGCTTATGTATTGTTTACTAAAAAGTGATCCGATCCAAGCCATGTATTGGACCTTACTTTAATAAAAGTATGTCTCTCGTATATGCCTTAAAAGAATCAAAATGTAGCAAATCCAACAAGAGGCAATTGTGTGACTGCCAGATGCAGTTATCTCCAATATGCATGTATGTACATACAAATACTCCAATACATCAACCACAGTACATTCGAAAGGAATGGCAATATGTAAAACAAAAACTGTATCAATTACTGAGATGCTAAAGTGTAGCCAATGTCTACAAGTATCCACCTAAAGTAGAAATTGAATAGGCCTATCAGGCTATCATCAAGAGATGAGTTGCATACATAAATAATGTAAAATGTTACCTCAAATTCCGGGGTTAAATTATGTGATTTAGCAATGCTTTTCAAGAGCCTCAACCACGGCCCTATTCGAGGATTCGGTGGCGCTGCCCACCCGGGCTTTCCACCTGCAGGCGGCACCTCCCCGTCGCGCAAATGAGGCACACCTAAACAATATTTCATGCACAACAAATACTACAACATTTTCAACACTTAAACTAAATATAAGATTAGCTCGAATTAGGTACAAAACTATCAGTCCAAGCAAAACCCAATTTAGAAAACAGAGCATATCTAAGCAAAATTGTACCAATTGGGTGAACGGTGAGCGCGGGACGGTTCGACACCGCCGTGTGCTTGCTCAGAAATATGACCTCATCAACAACTTCCCCAGTCGCTGCCTCCCAACGCTTGTCCAAGTGATCCTCTCTAACAATACTGTTCTCATGTTTCAACAATCTAACTTCCCTATTCACAAAACTCGGTATATCCTATACCAATTCAACAATTTTAATTCAAAATCACAACCATAATCATCAAAATTCAAAACCCACAATTATTATACTATTTTACATTGAAATAAAGTCATTTCATTGCGTTTGGGATGGGTGAGCG
Source organism: Cornus suecica (assembly GCA_963922005.1). Lineage (NCBI taxonomy): Eukaryota > Viridiplantae > Streptophyta > Magnoliopsida > Cornales > Cornaceae > Cornus > Cornus suecica. Next base: position 26,889,332 of record OY998238.1, read on the forward strand.
TACTACGCCACGAGCAGCGCAAGATAGTGATGGAAGTGTCAAGTGTGTGTGTGCGCGTGTGTTTGAAGGGAGGTGGGGAGTGAGAACTAACCTGGACGAGGGGGCCAGGGTGCCAACCGGGCATGGCTAGGAGTGCGGAGGCTGGACCGATGGAGGCCGGGTCGGTGGTGGTTGCCACCACCAGCGTCACCATCTCTCGGCTGCTCTTGCTAAAATGTGCCCTGCAAAGGCCACGGGTTATGGCTAATCTTGCAATTGGGTGACAAGTTCCAAATATCATTCTCCAAAATGTTTTCAAATATTACAATAATTTTCTATTTTATTTTATACTCATGTGTAACTCTATATGCGTGTATAACAAGAAAAACAAAGGGTTGCAAGCAATAAAATCTCTTATAGGATTGGGACATGACACGGTAACACGATACGAACACGAGACTATTTAAAAGAGTTAGGGTTGAACATAAAATGATTGAGCATAAAAAGGGTCGACCCGAACACGACACAAGAATATAAGGGTCAACCCGAACACGATACGGATAACTCGAACACGACACGTTTAACACGATTATATTTATATTTATCTTTATTTTTATATTTTTCTCTTCTTTAATTAGTCATGGATTGAAATATATCAATAAAATAGTACTGGATTTTGTCAAAATCAATTTAATTTTGTTAATAATAGGTTAAATAGTTTATTTCGTATTGGATTATGTCAAATTTAATTTAAAATATTATAATAAATAGGTTAAATGGATTACATGGGTTGACACGGACACGACATGGGTTGGGTTAGGGTTGAGGATATTTGACATGTATATTAACCAAGTCTTTTTGACACGACACGATCTCGACCCGACACGAACACAACTCGTAACCTAAAATTTCCAACCCTAGACCCAATATCTCCTGGTATAATAGATATATCATATTAGACATATATCTATTTTATAGATTTTTTCATAAATAAGTATGAGACTGAAAATTCTGCCTGCTACTAAAATAACACATTCCTTACAATGCAAGGCTTGCATTATATCAATCTTCTCTTTCCCTTTCTTTTTTTTTTTCCTTCTTCTTCTTTTTATTTAAAAAAAGAAAAGAAAATATGAGCCAATTTTATTCTCTTTTTCTTATGGTTTTCCAAAATACTAGTGTATTTTATTTATTTGGGGGCAAAAGGTTTAGAAAAGGGTCGCGAGCTTTTAATCCCCTATGGTATGCATACAGTGCGTATAACACTCATGTGGTTCTACTTGCCTCCAAACCTTTTAATATAGTGCGAATTGCCCCCGTTAAAAGGTTTGGGGGCAAGTATAACCACAAGAGGTTAAACGTACTGTATGGATAGTATAGGGGGTTACAAGCTCGAATCATTCCAGGAGCAATTTGCACTTTTATTTTTTAGTTTATAAAAAGTAAAAATATATATATTTATTGAAGTTAAATTTAAAAATATATATATATATATATATATTGAAGTTAGTTTTGTTTGTGTTTTTTCACGATCTCCACCATTGATTGCATTGATCCCATCTTTTTTTAGTGCAACCCCCCCCCCCCCCCCCCCCCCCCCCCCCCAACTTTACGGCTTGTTTTGGCCAGGAATTAGTCATGCGAGTGGCACGTGATATTTATGGATTGTTTTATTCCCATATTACCGTTTTGCAAAAACAATTATACCCTTCACCCTAGTAAATTAAAATTTTGACCTAAGTAAAGGTTTTAAAATCCTAGGAAACGTCTTATCTTCTTCCTTGCTTCTAGCTACACCAGTGAATGGGAGAAACTGAAAACGTAAGGTACATACACCATCTCTCTCTCTCTCACACACACACACACACATACAGTCGGGGTTGAAAGCTCCTCCGCAGACACACGTACACACACATAAATAAATTTTGAATCCTCCACTACACACACATGGCAACTCTATTTTTTGGCATTTTGGTTTGTTTTGTGTAAATTAGAAGCATTTTGGTATGTTTTGTCTAAATTACAAGCATTTTGGATTGTAAATTTGGGTATAATAATCTGTGAGTTTTGGTTGACCTAATAATATGTGATTTGGTTTGTGTATATAATAATTAGTGTAGATATTTCATGAAATTGACAATATTGTTATAATTAATGTGTTTTCCCTTTCATTTTGTATTTTAATTTTTTTTTTGTAGGTTTGATTCACAATGTCATCATCTTATGGCTCAATTAATACCAAACGTGCACCATATAATGTGTAATGCGATTGTGGAATGAGAATGAAATTGACCACATTATATACTGAGAAAAATCCTGGGAGGAGGTTTTATGGATGCGCAAGATATTTGACCGATGATTTTTGTGGGTATCATATATGGAAAGATGAAGAAGTTTCTGCGTACTAGAAGAAGTTTCTGCGTACTACAAGAAGTTTATGAATGAATTGATAGCAAAAAATAATTATCTGAGAGGAAGAAAGAAGCGAGCTCCATTTGGTGCACAAAATAAAAGGGAAGTGGAGGAGAAGTTGTTGGAAATGCAAAATAAATTGGAGGAGATTAAAATGGCCTTCAATGCAATGCAGATGAAATTGCAATAGAAAGGGTTCTGGGCTAAATGCAAGTCAATGATGAGTTTGTGCTTTGTGATCCTCTTGGGTGCAATTGTAGTTTCATGGTTGTTTTAAGGAGATAATACCCCAATCATGAAATTGTTTTTGATTTAGGGTCATGCTATACACTTCTGTTTCTTGTAATGTTTTGGTATTTAATGTAATATGTCAGAAGAACTGCATTCCAATTTCAGAAGCTTTACAATTTCAATTTTAGAAGCTTAAAAATGTATTCCAATTTCATAAAATACATAGTTTGTTTCAAATGCCATGGACATTCCACAAAAATACATAGTTTGATTCAAATGCCATGGACATTCCACAAAAATATATAGTCTGAAATTCAAATGCCAATTAACCATTCCAAATGAAAAGTTGTAACTAAAAAAAAGTGCTTTAGACATGACAAAATGCCTAATATAAAACACCACCATCTTGACCAATGACTGATTCAACACTTTGAAGCTTCACCAAAACAACATAGCATTCACAATGCCATCTCTATGGAAGGACTTCAAACCTACAAAATAATCAAAATTTGTCCTTAAAATCATTGTTATTTCGTAAAAGAATTAAATAACTAACATATTAATTAGCACTATCTACTTGGTTAGTTACTTACATATTTACTGATGCTTGTGTAGGAAAAGTATCCACATTTGAACCTCCAAATTGACCACCCATAATGTGCTAAAAAAAACCACAATTAGTTATCACACATATAAGTCAATGCATTATGGATCAAGAAAATTATGATTGACCTACCTATTGTGTACCACTGCCACTAGGTTCACCACCACCTCCAGCTACTCCATTACTCACAAACATGATCCCCCTCTTTGGTTGTTTGGGTCTGCCTCATTTACTAGCTGATCTAACAGTTTCAACAGCTTCATTTGTGCAGGATATAGCATTATGGCCAGTGTTCTTGCACTTTTTGCACCTCACATTCATCTTCACTCTTTTATTATTTCCTTCCCCAAGGGCTTTGATTCTGTTGACTTGTGGCCTCCCAATTATCTTCTGAACTACTGAAGGTAACACATCACCTGAAGGACTCCTTACCATATTTCTAAGTGATAATGGTTTGATAATATGGGCATATGCTCTGAGGAAAGTCTCTTTATAGTTATACGGATCAACAAAGTCTTCAACAACAAACTTTTTGTACACAATGCAAGCCACTGCATGCACACATGGCACTCCTCTTATATCCCATTCCTTACAGGTGCATGTTCTTTTCCCCAGATCCACTGCCTCATTTAATCCATTGTGGTCCACTTCATACATACCAACACCAACCACATGCACATGACATTTCTTTGCCAGGATCCTTGTCTTTTGAAACTCTTCTTCTAATTTCTTTCCAACTCTGCCTTCATGCATCTCTTCAATTGCCCATTCCAGCTCTCACACATATTGTTTGAATTCAAGTCACACTTGGAATGCAAGGTGAACCCACATTTAGACCACAATGGTATGGAACCCTTGATACCCATCTTTATGCATCAATGTTCAATGCTCTAATTGCATTCAGGTGCTCTTCAAAACCCTCTTGTGTGAATGCATCAGCAGCACCCCAAAACTCTTTTTTAAATTTCAAACACCTCCATTGTTTCTTGAAATTCTCATGCATGTGTCTTGCACATAACCTATGGACATAAACCCTATATTGTGTCAATTAAACCCTGCAAAATAAAAGACTATTTCAATAACTCTAAAAAACAGGTATAAAATAAAAGGCATTAACACAAGAAAATGACATGTATTACCTTCTGCCTATCACTTATGAAAGTCAAGCCAGATGATGGACCAATGATCTTCATTGGCTTATCCAAAAACCACTTCCAAGTTTCTTTATTTTCAGCCTAAAAAACTGCCATTGCAATTGGGTAGTAATGGTCATCACCATCTTTACCCACAACTGATAGTAATTAACCTTGGAACTAGTGTTTCAGAAAGACTCCATCTAACCCCACAAATGGCCTGCACCCTTGTCACGCCCCAAATTTCCAAAGACTCTCGAATCGGGACATTCGAGGAATCAAGGTCGTGATCCATAAAATAAGCGACCAATTAAGATCCTAAACAACCATAAACCGAATGAAATCTTATTAACAATAATAATTCCATACACAACAAAGCGGAAGCTAAACCAAATGCTACATAAGGCACGTTTAGATGCCGAAAGAATACATCTCTACAACGATGCAATAATACCAAATACAAGGAAGGGATAGACCAACAGACTGGCTCCCAAGCAATACAACATCTACGGTCCCAATACAGGGAACAAACAAATGAAACAAAAGGACCAACTCTACATAATAATGTCCCAAATCCCGTAATAGCATCAGTGCCATGAGCCATTCTTCACTCCAAGTTGTCCATAGCCGAAACATTTCCTACAAACTGGTGGTGTAAACCACCAGACATACCACTGCCGGGGTGAGCTCATTGAGCCCCGTAGGAGAAAGAAAACATAATTGTCACCTCCTACGACCGTTCAAGTTGAGTGCAAACCAACCCGTGTACATGCATCTACCCTAGGTCAGTCAAATGTCCCACATGGCAATCACGTCAATAAGAGACTCCGAAAATACATCCCCATAGTCCCCAACCATGCATCAAAAAATATACAACTAGCACATAGTGAAACTATATCACAACAACATGTAATAACTCACACCTATATATATATATGTACGTATATATTTATATACATATAGAGATATACAACCAATACAAGATACGTAGTATAGACCCCCTCATAGATTACTATGACTCGTACTCGTTAGTCATACACTGACAATCAACACAATGCTATCACCAAATCACGGGAGAAACACTCCTAATCATAACACTCCAGGAAGGATAACACTCACATTTCCTAGGCCACGAGCATACCGAGCACCAAAACCTCAAATCAGTATCAACTCATACTATCAATCACTCACATGTCACTACCGACATCCATAAACCCAACACAAGGGTAAAACAGTCACTTCAACCTAAGAGAAGTCACAAAGGTTTCCAAATAACAAAAGGAAAGTGAAAATGATTGAATAATCCATCACACCGACCACTCAAAGGTCACATGTTCGCCCAAGGATAAAATTGTCATTTTAAGGGAAAATATATACTTTTAAATGTTACCCCACCTATTTGGACATAGGTTAAACCATAGAAACAAACGGAACCAAATTCAAAGCCCTGACGCGAGAGATATGAATTTTTAAAAATGGCATCGGACAACTCCGACCCAAACAACAAGTTAAAGTACCCCTCTTTCACCAAGGGTAAAACAGTCATTTAAAATGAAAATAAATGATTTTAAATTTTATATCAAATATTTGGACGTAGGTCAGGCCCTAGAAAGAAACGGGACCTCAATCAAAGCCACGAGGCAAGGGATATGCATTTTTGAAAACGGTATCGGACAACGCTGATATAAACGGAAAGTTGAAGTACCCCTCTTTCACCAAGGGTAAAACATTCATTTTAAATGTAAATAAATTTTAAAATTTTATCTACAAATTTTGTACCTAGCACAAGCCATAGGAATAAACGGGACCTCAATCCGAGTTACGAGGTGAAAGATGAATTTTTTAAAACGGTCGAAACATGCTGAATTTTCGAGAGTCGACTACATAGGAGGCTTAGTCGACTACACTGAAGTCTTCAGTCGACTAAACAAGGACGAAGATTGCCAAAATGTTCCGGAAATGGAGATTTGAAGCCTTAGTCGACTATATGGGTCCTAAAAGTTGAAAAACTGACCCGAAACCACTTTAAAATCGTATAAAACACTAAGGATAGCCTCAAAACTATTATGGAACTTTTGAAATGATAAAAATATCATTTATCTCGATTTAGTTTTATTAAACACATTTTCTTGAAAATCTGTTAAACTAACTGTCTTGCCCCCGGTATCTGTTTTGGACACCATCGACCTCCAAAGGCCAAAATCTTTTATTTCGTCACTTTAAAACCATTTCAAAACTCAAATTTTTTGTCGGCATCATGGGGGTAGGCAAAAACGAGTTTTTCACTTAAAGACCGAATAGACTCAAACACAAGTTTTATGAAAATTCCGATTTCGGGAAACAACCGAAACCAACGGAAAAACCAAAGCGTATTTGTAGACACTCAAATGGAACAAATGAATGAAGAACTGAAGTTCAAAAGCGACTTGAAGTAAGGGCAAATGACTATACACAAGGCACTAACTCTAACCCAACCACACTTCGCTCCACATTCAAACTCACAAACCCTATAACGACTTAACCAAGAATGACCACAACTCCGATGACATTTCATTCCTAAAGATCGCTAAAGGAAACCTAGTGGTCGTCGCCACGGAACCAACTAGTTTCAACCAAGAATCCATTCCGATTCTTTCCAACCTCAATTTCATATCCGAAACCACATCACTTAGGTTTCTAATATGATCATATGATCATCACTACACAATTGACTCGGTTTACTCATAACCTAGTCTATCATAACCAAAACATCAAAATCACCATTGATGGCACGTTGCTAAACCAACACTAACTTAGACCACAAAACCATAACCCACTTTCTCAAGCCTTCAACTCATTGTCAACTCAATAGCCACAACCGACTTTACTTCTCACAAGAATGTCTTAAACCAACTTATATCACCCCCTAAGGTATATAAGCACATAACAAGAAGTATAAATATTCATCTCATTTTATACTTCAAAACAAGCATGCAAATCATACTCTCACATTATTCAATTTCACTTGAGCATTTTAATAACATATGAATTATATCGCAAAATTCACATTAAACATGCTCCTTAATCACATTGAATAATATTATGATATACATGTCAAATGGAATCACATATATGCTACGCAAATGCAATGTGACTCACACACCTTATGGTACACACTGTTCCCATAACAGTACAACGAATACGCACTCTACCCATTCACAATGAGAAAGAGTACCGCACCGATTCTTTCCAAGTGAATTTTCTCTCTTTCACTTTCAACAAGGAAAGCGGTTGCACGAGACGACCCGTGACGAAAGATCCGAATAACGGATCTTGCATGAGATGACCCGTGGCGAAAGATTTAGAGATCGGATGCACGACACAACTCGCAACTTGAGATCCGGAGATCAAATGCACGAGATGACCCGCGACTTTGAGAATGAGACGACTCACCCTATACCCCATTCCCGGACTCATTATTTTTGTAGGTTGGGAACACCCCCTGGCCAGTTGTTGCGACGATTCGACACAAGACTACTCACCCAAGGTTACACGACCGGGCGTAACCCAACACCAATTGAGTTCTCAATACAAAAGGTGAACCCATGCACCATGTCCTCAATGACCCATGCATCATATCATATTTATAACAACATTCCCAAAATGTCCACATGAATGTTTTTCACCATTCAACATGCTTTTAAATTTCATTTAAAGCAACTATCAACAAAGGTACTTTTTCATGCACCACTCATGATCCCAAATCATCAAATTATTCTTTAATACATAAAGATAACTTTACCTTCCATTTAACATGCTTTTATTCTCATTAAAGTAATTTAATCAACACATTAACCCATTTTCATACATAAGTTTAATGTTCAATATAGAAATCTCCAAATTCACAAGAATGGGGAAAACTAGAATGATGCTCTAAGTTCAACATTCCAACTCCATCAACAAAGTAACTAACCTATATACGTTATCAAGGCTACACTACTTATACTCAAAACCCTATATGTATACTTACTCTTATACATATATACATCAATACCATATATATACATATAGTAATACAAGCATACTTTCATCTCCAAAACTCATAACTCATCTAGCATACATCATATCTATCTCAATTCATAATATGGATTATAGTACAACATAATATGGATTATAGTCCATTAATACATAAAACCCCAATTCATATTTTTCAAGTATACACTTAGCAAAATATATCTAGGTTTAGGAATCCTAGAATCAAGTTCTCATACTCTTATAATCATAAGATGGTTAGTTAGGAAGTTTTCCCCTACCTCTTGAAGAGCAAAACACAACAACTACCAAGCAAGTCCCATGAAACCCTAACTCTTCCCCAACCAAAATCCAAGGAGCAAACCGATGGAAAGCTTCACCATGGCCCCCTAACCATGAATCAAGCTCCAACATAAGAAGAGAGCAAGAATTACCAAATGGTTTAACAAGAAACCCTAAACTAGGGTTTGAATGGAAAACACACAAGAATGGAAGAACACTTACCACTTTTTGGCTCAAACCAAATAGAAGGACACCATGAATATCTTCTATGTTGATGGCCACCTAAAACTCCCAACTTAGGGTGATGAATTTCACCCATAAGTGGAGAAGAACAAATAGGGAGAAAGATGAGAGAAAATGGAGAAGAAGAGGTGAAGTCTTACAAAGTGGAAGACTTGCAATGTGTAGAGATTTCCCACTCACACCTCTCACCATCCAAGGGTCCAAAATAAAGATGGAAAAAAAGGAAATGAATCCAATGGCTAGGAATAAGTCTTACCATTGGAAGACTTATTACACCACTCACAAAACCCATTAATTTGTCAAACAAGGCATTATCATCCAAGGGCTTAGAATAAATATAGGAATCAATTAACCATCCAATGGTTGATAAAAAGTCTTGCCAAGTGAAAGACCAACAATAATAGATTATTGCATTTAAGTGCTAACCAAACAAGGCCTTATGATCCAAGGGTCTAAAATAAAGATGGGAGAATGAAATCAAGGGTTAGGAATGAGATACCACATGAAAAGTGGAAATGACCAAATTATTCTCAACTTTGGGTTAATTACAAGAGTGTCATCAAGCCTATTAGTTACCCTTATACCCCTTGTCATCCTCTCTAATTACAAACATGTCATTCATACCCCAACACTTAGCCAAATCTCTACACTTTTCACTAAGTGCTCTAAATATGAAAATATTCATTTACCCTTCGGTCATTTCTTTTTCGAAATTGTTTCTAGCTATTCTCATTACTTACAACATGAAAATATAACAAGAAATTCACATAAGTGCTACACCGAACGTCTACACTAAACTAGGTTAGCACTTTCGGAAACGCTACACGATTACCGAAACTCCAACGAGAAACGTTGCACGAACCTTCGTATTCATCAACAAACAATTAATCCCGAAGCCGGAAACGAAAGTTCACGAAGTCGTCCCGCTGAGTCTGAAACTTAAACACGAAAAATTTACACGTACTGATAATACACAAGACGTCATGAATAAGTAACGTTACAAAATGTTAATACTTGGAAAAGAATTCCAGAAAAGGGAAAGAAAAACGCGGGGCGTTACAACCCTTCCTTGAATCCCCTCCAACAAGCCTCAAGGCAAAAGAACATTATTTGAAATATGGTTTTACCTTCATTATCAACTTTTATTTTAACAATTACAACACTGCCAGGATTTGTACTCATCACCAAATCCCTATACTCATAAACTTTGCTGAATTGGTCTTTCTGATTTCCCTCAATGATCTGTCTTGCCTTTTGTTTCATCCCATATAACTGATATCTGCTCACTTACACCTCATAAATCATCATTAATAGAGTCCATAATGAGCCCATATTTCCATTATGTATCAATTCTAAACTTATTCAAGTACTTTTAGGCTAGGGCAGTTGATGTTGCTTGTCTATATCTTTCAATCCGAGGGAAATTTTCTAAACGTGGGAATGAATTTTCTTACCTCAAAGGAAAGTGTCACGGTGTTAAAAGAGGCATGGATATACCAACCACAGTTGTTCACACATACAACACTTACTCTATTTGATTCATTTTTCTTAAACCTAATGTCATATCTATTATCCATTATATGATCCCTCAATGCATCTCTAAAGTCTTTAGCATTCACAAACTTCATACCAACAACTAAAGGTTTGCTACCAAGGTCTCTGCTAGGAATAAACTTATTCCCTATACTATCAGCATCATCATCTAGCTCAAAATCTCCCTTAGATGAGCTATATACACTCCATAGCTCATCACTGGGTGCATAAACTGAATCCTCACTAATGTCATCTAACACATCCCATACCTCTTCAACAGTCCTATTTTTAATTCACCCAATTCCCATCTTCATTCTCTCATTCAGTCCCTCATCCATTATATTCCTCAAAGTCCTCCTCCATTCCAGGTTCCTCCATGTCATCTATTTCAGATTCATGTTCATCATCAGCATCCACATTATTATCCTGCATGTCATTATTATTTTCAAAGGCACCCTCACTATATCCACCTTATACATTCTCAGTCACCACATTCTAACTCACCACATTCTCATTCACTACATTTTGAGGTAAGCCATTCTCAGTTAGAAGTGTTGCATTAATTGACTCAATCCCTTGAGGAATTGGACCAACATAATTCACAACAAAAAGCTTAAGTATGGAATACCTCTTATGGGTTTCCCACATTTCCAATACACCTTTATCCTCTTTCAACAACACTATGGTATCATTTTCATAGTTCCTATAATACATTGGTGATTTAGGATCGAACCCACACCCAATTAACATGTCCTCTATTTCTAAGTATGAAAACCTATCAGGGCAAATACCCTCATATTTTTCAGCAATTCCATGTAAATAGTTCTAACCTTTATCAAAGATTTCATAATAATGAATCTCTATTGTGTATTCCTTGTTCATTAGCACCCTTCAATTTATAATTCAATAAAACAGTGATATAAGTTTCATGCATGTATAGACCATACACAATCAATTACTTAAGCATACAAATGATTGAAGTGGACCCAAGTATAAATAAGAGAATAACAGTGATATAAAGAAGAATCACACAGCATTAAACAATGCAGTGGTGGGCCAAAACCCTAACATGTGAAATCAATTTCTGATGTGGACCCAAAAACCATGATTTAATCGATGTAGTGGTGGGCCTAAACCCTAAAAAATTTCAAAAAACCAAAATTTTAAATGATTCAAATGATTATTAGTGGTCCCAACTATATATAAACCCTAATTTAACCTCCAAACATGACGGACCCACAATTAATTGAAAAAAATCTTAATTTTCAAGACCCACATGCACAAATCGAAGTGGTCCACCATCGATTTTCATTAAATAATACCCCACAAACATGAAAACGACAAGAGAACATGATATTAGCAGAAGAAAGCTTCGAATCAACGAATATTCTCACATGCAAACCCAAAAATGTAAGTGGATGCAAACCACAAAAACGTATGAAGATGAAAAACATACCTGAAGTCGTAATCCATCGCGAATCAAAGTTTGCAAAACCAAATATTCAGATTCAAAGCGAAATCCACTCACTGCAGCTCAAGTCGCCTCCACATCCATGTGTGTGTTTGATATGAAACAAGAGGGTTAACGAATTAAGGTTTGGGTATAACCTGAGTCAAAGGACAATTAGGTCTTTTCACAATATCATCATTTTTTATATTTTTTTAAAACGTATAAAAGAAGGATATATATGTCATTTCCTATCTCAGGTCACCAGAAACTTAAAAATATGGTCATTTCGCACTCAATTTAAAGAATTCGGGTTAAGTCAAACTGGAGGGGTGTTATACGCACTATAAGCATACCATAGGAGGCTAAACGCTCGTGACCCTTTTTTTTATATATATATTCTTAAATTATTGAAACAAAAAAAAAATGATAGTAAATAATTTTTTACCATCTTATTTGAAAAACTAGGTGGGTGTATTTATCAAAAATAAAAATAAAAAACAAAAATAGGTTTGTTTAATTAATACCAAAATAATCGTTGATATTATATTTTTGGATTTTTAATGTGAAAAATTAAGGATTGTTTTTTATAAAAACATATGAATACAAAAAATAGACAATTAATTTTAATTTAGAAACTCATGAAACTAAAATATATATATATACAATTGTAGTGATTCATAATAATTTAGGTGTCAATATACACATTTTTATTTGTATGGCTTAGGCCTTTTCTTTAATATTATATACGATAATTTACACAAAACCCCCTGAGATTTCAGGATTTAATCACTAAACCCCATATCGTTCGCCAAACCCCCTGACAGTTCAGATTTTAATCAAATACTCCCCTCAAGACAATTTTCATGTCAAAATGACTTAAATGCCCCTCACATAAATTATAGTTTCGCCACAATTTTTTGGATATATTATACTTTCGCCCCTCTTGTTTGGATAAATACACTTTCCCCCCTCTATAAAAGAAATATATAAAAATTTGAAAAAAATATTTAAAATTTGAACAAATATATAAAATTTGAAATATACATTTAATTCGAAAACATATATATATAATTCGAAACAAATATATAAATTTTGAAATATATATAATTTGTAGACTATATTAAATTTTGAAAACATATGTAAAATTTGAAAAAATATATAAAATTTGAAATATATATATAATTCAAAACAAATATCTAAAATTTGAAAAAATATATATATATAAACATAGAAAAACTATATAAAATTTGGAAAATATATATAAATTCAAATAAATTATATATAATTCAAAACAAATATATAAAATTCAAAATATATATATAAAATTCATAAATAATATATTAAAATTTGAAAATATATATAAAATTCGAAAAAATATATATTAAATTTTGAAAAAATATGTAAAATTCGAAAAAATATATAAAATTTGAAATATATATATAAATTTTGAAAAACATATATAAATTTAGCCCCATAAAAAATAGAATGGAAAGAAAAATAAAATGATGATGCTAGTATCCAAGAAGAGACAAGCAATCAGTCCATTATCTTACCCTATCCCGCTTCTTTTTGTCCAACTTTCGCACATTTACCTATTTTTTCTTTAATTTTTTGTCCATTTAAAACAATACAATAAAAAATAAAGATTTAAGTACACAACATGACATGGGTCCCCATTCAACCTCACGTGCCTCGTGCAAACCATACACTTTGTCACGTGCCACTCACGTGGTGACATAAAAAAATAAAATTCATTTTTTGAAATATATATATGTTTTCAAATTTAATATATTTGTTTTGAATTTTATATATTTGTTTTGAAATTTATATATTTTTGAATTATATATATATTTGAAATTTAATATATATTTTTATGAATTATATATATATTTATAATTATATATATATATATATATATATTTGAATTTATATATTTTTTTCTGAATTTTAAATAGTTTTTCTAATTTTATATATATTTTTTAAATTTTATATATTTGTTTTGAATTTTATATATATATTTCAAAATTTATATATTTTTTCGAATTTTATTTATTTATTTTCAAATTTTAATATATTATTTATGAATTATATATATATATATATATATATATATATATTTCTAATTTTATATATTTGTTTCGAATTATATATATATATATATATATATATATATATATATTTATTTTATAGATGGAGAAAGTATAATTATCCAAACAAGAGGGGGGAAAGTGTAATATCTCCAAACAAGAGGGGTGAAACTGTAATTTATGTGAGGGGCATTTAAGTCATTTTGACATGAAAATTAGTTGGAGGAGGGTATTTGATTAAAATCTGAAATGTCAGGGAATTTGGCAAACGATAGGAGGTTTGACGATTAAATCCTAAAACCTCATGGGATTTTGTGTAAATTACCCATATTATATATAAATCTTACTTCAAAAAAGTAAAATACGCATTTTTAAACTAATAGGTGTTATGCACACAATATCTATATTACGGGGATGTTTTAACCACTTGTCCAAAAAAAGTAGGTGCCAAAATACACGTTTTAAAACTGAAGGATGTTATACGCACTATATTCATATTACAGGTGGTTTTAAGAACTTGTCAAAATAAAAGATATTAATACACACATTTTAAATATATAAAATATTATATCCATAATATCTATATTACATGGTGTTTTGAGTACTTTATATCCAATTTATTCCAACTCCAGGAAATCTCTAGTTTTGCTATATATAGACACCTTACAGATAAGTGTAACAGGGTCACACATGATCATGAGAAAATTGAAAAGGGCACAAGTGCCTTTGAGCCAGTAATATCCCTATGCAAATCATTTTATTTTCTTTCAAGACAAGCTCTCAAAACACAAATTCCACATATTCTTCGCTACAAATTCCAAACCACTCATTTCTTCTGTGAGGTTTTACACTAAATAGCCCATATATAACCCTTTTACTTAGTTGATGAAACATTAAATGTCAAACCAGAATTATACAACTTCTCTTCCGTAATTCGATCCAAAAACTCTACCATTTCCGTCGTTAAATGATTCTTCCAATCCCCGATCTTCCCTTTTCGAAAAAACATATTATTATCGATGGCCATACCTGAATCCGGACGATGCTTCCCGCTCTTATTCACATCCAAATTGCTCATATGCTCAAAACTACACAACTCTACAATTCTTTGTGGCACACCTTCCATCTCTTCCTCCATGGAAAATGGTTGACCAATGTACTCGGCCAATCTCTTTACATGAAACAATGTATCTCTCTTCATATCCTCATATTTCAAAAACAACACCCTCTCAGGACATTCCAAACTCGCTTTCCAATATCCCAATACATGGTCCCAATACGGTCCATAAGCCGATACGCCTTCACAAAACTTCTCAAATGCCTTTTCCAAAGGAAGGCATTGACCATCCCTAGGTCCCAACTTGCATGCAAAGTGCCACAAAGAAACAAATGTGTCCTTTGGATCCCTACATATGTATAGAATTTTACAACCACTAGCTAGTATTGATTGTGGCAAGGACGTATAGGGAAGGTGAGTGGCCAAAAGGGGGAGATTATGAGGCCGGTGAGTCGGGTTTTTGACAAGATCATACTCCAAGAAGGGAATACAATCATGGGGCATGGTGGTGAGTAAAGGATTTGTGGATTCATTGAAGTGATCTCTTGTTTTGATGGCAAAAGTCAAGGCCTTAAGCCAAGTGGTGCCTGATTTTGGAGCACTGCAAATGATCAAGTCTGTGGGTTGAGGCTTGAAGTGTTGTTGAGCTGACATGATTGGTTCTAGCGATAAGGAAGAGTACCAAAAGCCTTGGTAATGGCAGAGAGTATTAGAGGGTGTCCAGCCATTTTCTCTGGGAAGGGTTGATATTATGTCACTATATGTGATTTGGGTTTTTGGGGACTCATCTTTTTCCTCACTTTTTATATGTATATCACTCATTTGAGCAAGAAAAGTGGATTTTTTTAATTTTATTTTTAGGAGAAGAATGTAAATTTGGTAGCAAAAGAGGAGTATAGAGAGGTTTGAAGGTGTTTGGGTTCGGCTTGAACATTGAGATTTGAGAGTGCTTTATAGTACTTAGGTTCGTTAATAGAAGACAATTTGAATTTATGTTTTTGTTAGCTAAACTCCATGTTTGCTGGTGGTGTAATTAATCATTTTGTCTTCATTTAAACTTGGAGTGGCAAATGGGCGGGTTTGGATTGGGTCGTAAGTGGGCGGATCACTAACAGGTCAATGATCAATTTTCAGCCTGCAATGACGGGTCATTAACGGGCCGGGTCATAAGCGAGCCCGGTACCCGCAACCTCTTAACTTCTTTTTTTTTAGAAAGAAATTCAAAAAGATTAGTGGATTTGATAGTTTTAAACAATTATCTTTTAACATATATTCAAATTCCAACGTTAATTTTTTTTTCATTTTTAGTCCACATTATTAATTAATCTTACATTTTTATCATTTCTATAACCCTCTTGTATAAGTATGTAAGCATAGATCTGGAAATATTAATAGCCATTTCTAATCAATCAAATCTCTTTATTTACTGAAAATTCAATTAAAAAAATCAATATAATTGAAGAAAAAATATATCAAAATAAATATACAAATATTTCAAGCAAACATCAGATCCAATAAATTTGAAATTATTTAGCTAAAATTAGTAATGGTACTTCAGGCAAATTTGATGAATAGATTATTCATATATATATATATATATATACACACCCCTATAAATTTTTTATTTTTTTTACCAGAATCCCTAGAAACTTAGATCTGTAAATATTCATATATATACACACACCTTGAACATAACTCATCATATTTGATTTGATTTTTAAAGTGAAAAAAATTCCAATAAATTGATTCTCATGTGTATGTTAATATATATAAATATATATATATATATATATAGTATATGCATATACAACACTTTTCCCCATGGTTCGCCCTAACGGCCGTTACGTAACGGTTTTACAGCTTGTCGTTACCGTTACGGCACCATTTCCCGTTTCCCGCAATCGTAACAGCCGTTACGGCCCGTTAAGGTGACCGGGATCCCGATTTTTACCGGTTCCAAAAATATCATAACGATTAACATTTTTCAAGTTTTTCAAAATTTTAGGTTAAAAAACTTTCTATTATGTATATGATATGATAAATGTTACTCCATTATTAAATTATTGAAAAGTAAAAAAAATTGGTGTACCTACATTATAATATGAGGCTGAAGATTAGACGCATCACCCGTAGTAGTGCAGTGGATATTGATAACAAATATAATCTCATTAACTTGGATTATATTTTTGAAAAGGATGATCCCCTTGCCCCATGGTTGGAAGAGAGAGAAGGGACTTGTCTTGACTCCGATAATGACGATCTTCTTCGAATGATTGATGAAATGGCTCTAATTGAGCATAATAATTCTTCATCTGGATCAATGAGTTCTAGTGATGATCATGGGGGTAATTTTGGTACTCATGGCAACATGGGATATACGTTTGATGAGGATTCATCGGGATATGTTCAGGGTTAGAATCATCATTATCAGTTACAAAGAGAAGATGGTCTACTAATGATGAATCAAATGTCCACTGAAGATACAGCTCAAAATTAGCAATCTTTTCATGAACCCCAACCAGAGCAACAAGATCCACCACGAAATTCATTTTGGTGGTGAACCATGTATCTTTTTAAAAATTATTTTACATTGTTGGAAATAAATTATATCTTTTGTGATTTCAAATTTTTATTTATTTAAATTTAAATTTAATTTAATAATATCATAACAAGTATATCATAAACATTCAAATAACGACGACACCATTAGATTTATTAATAACTCATTTTTTGATATTAAAATTCTTTAAAAAATTAAATAAAATTCACTTAAATCTCTCAAAAAATCATCTTTATTCATTCATGTTGCCAAAAGTATCCAATTAGAACATTTTGGGTAAGATGTGCAAGATTTTAAAAAATTCACGATTGCGATAACCGAGTCCCGTTACGGACCCGTTATCGTTACACCGAAACCGTTACCGTTACAGTGACCGTTACCGTTACGGCGAACCATGCTTTTCCCATATCAATATATATATATACACATAGAGAGAGAAGAGAAAAAGGCCAAACAGAGGGTCTGCCGCACCACCGACGGGAAGAGAAGGTCAGAGAGACAAAAGGGTGGGTTGAGGGGTATTGACGGGTTTACATGGGTATCTTCACCTAACCCGTTACAAACTCGTTCTTCGTAGGAGTGTTCATTTCCCAAGCCTCAATTCGTGTCTTAAATCACTCACTTATTAATCTGAATTTAGCGGACGGGTATGGGCAGATTGATGGATTTGGGTAATCTTTGTTGGCTCTAATATAAACTTGGGCAAATTTCAGTGACATCCCTCATGTTTGACACTATTTCAGCCAAAGACAAGTTTTAATTCTAACTTTCACTCACACCCCATATTTGAAAAGTCAACCCAAAATGACCATTTTGCCCTCATTTTATACAAAATTATTTTCTCTCTCTATATATATATCCCTTTCCCTTTCTACAAATATATATATATTACAAAACTATTTTCTCTCTCTTTCTCTCTCTACCATTTTCCCTCTCTACAAATATATATATAACAAAGAACCCATCATTAATTTTTTGGACAAATCTATACAAACATATAACTAAAAATTAAGGGCTTACTTTTTTTAAATATAAATAAATAAGAATTCATTTATTTTTTTATTTTTTATTTGTGTGAATTAAATTAAGAAAAAGAAACCCAATTAATGACTTTTAATTTAGCAATTCTTATTTATTTATTTTAAAATATATATATATAAATATATTTTTCTTGGGTTTTCCGGACAAAGAAAAATTCTTTGTCCTGAAAAATAAATAAGAATTCACACAATTAATTGGGTTTTTTTCTTAATTGAATTCATACAAAAATTAGATTAATTCTTATGTAATTTTATAAAAAAAAACATAAGCCCTTGATTTATTTATTTTCTGTCATTATGTTTTTTAAATAAATAAACACTATTCAAATGTATCGTATGAATTCTTTATCCGGAAAACCCAAAAAGTTAATTAAATAAAAAAAATTATAAATAAATAGATAAACATTATTCAAATATATTGTGTGAATGTTTTCTTCGAAATACCCAAAAAATTAATTTAAAAATATTAAAAATTAATGACAAATTTGTCAAAACTTAATGCAAACTTTAACTGAAATTTTAGTTATATGTTTGTATAGATTTGTCCAAAAAATTAATGATGGGTTCTTTGTTATATAAATATATATATATATATATATTTGTAGAGAGGAAAAGTGGTAGAAAGAGAGAAAACAACTTTTGTATAAAAAAATGGACGCAAAAATGTCATTGAGTTCACTTTTCAAATATGGAGTGAAAATTAGAATCAAAACTTATTTTTGATTAAAATAATATCAAACCTGCTGTGGTATCACTGAAATTTGCCCTTTGCCCTTTGCCCTTTGCCCTTTAAACTAACTATTCCCTCTTTGATGCTTTTTGGCGGTTCTCAATTTTCACAAAAACATGAGCTTAAGCCTACAGAAGATCCAAGGATGGCCGGCTAGTTTTGTTTGTGCTTCCTTGTACATATTTTTCAGGTATGTTTCCCTAAGGGCCGTTTGGTTCGCAGTTTTGGGTGGTTTGGTCTTGTGATTTTGATCTTGATGATCTTGGATGATTTTAGAGTAAATCTAAAATCATGTTTGGTAAAGAATTGATCTTGGTCCAAATATTATTATTATTATTATATATATATATATATATTAATATGTATTAAAAATATATATATAAAATTCAAAAAAATATTAAAATGAAAAAATATATATATAATTCAAAAAAATAAATAAAAATTTAGAAAAATAAGTCAATGAGTAACAATATGTTGAAACTTTACCAAATGTCTTGTAACATAATAGTATCACATTTCCTCCCCAAAGGGGATGTTAGGGGTTCAAGCCCATGGGTGTGTGATTGTGTGAATATATGCGTTTCTTACCATTCAAAAAATATATATATGTTGAAACTTTAGATTAAAAGAATAAAGAAATCTTACACACAATAATATGTTATACAGTTCAAAATTTCCCTTTCTAAAAAGAACTATATTATCAGTATCCTAATACAGGATAATACGTAAGCTGATCCGAATCACCCCAGTTACCAGAGGAAAAAAAAAACTTTGCTTATTTCAAAATATTTGGTCATTTTCGAATTTCAATACAATATAATCTTATATTTTCTGAAATTATCTTTTCCATTAACTTTTAAAAAGTAACGATCTCACAAAAAAAACCTATAACTACGTTATATTATAAAGGACAAAATTAAACACAAAATAACCTAATTTGGGTACAATAATTGAGTGGTGTCTTTTTCGTTGGAGTTGGTGAGTGAATTTTTTTGTTATAAATAAGGGTAAGTGCATTAAATTCCTTTGACTATTTTCTCTCTCAACTAACTTCCCTGAATTAAATTTTTTACACAAAACACCCTAAATTATCCAAACTTTTATAATTCACTCTATTCCGTTATAACACCGTTAGTTAAATTATGATAATTTACACTTAGATCCCCTGAGGTTTCGATCAATTGCACTCGCTCCTTGATATTTCATTTTTCTTGCAATGACACCCCTAAAGTGATGAAGACCCCATGAAATGACTCTTGTGCCCTTCATTTAGTGTAAAAGACATGTTGGCTAAATTAATGGACCAAACAACCCTTGTGTCTTAAGCTCAATTTGAAAAACATTTCAAGTAATTTGGATATAATGATTTTTGAAATATTATCACATTTCTTTAAATTATTTTTTCAATATTGTCATTTTTGTAATATAGGCCCCAAAAGTTATCATTTTTTAATTTTTTTTCCTAAAACTAATATTGTGACATTTTACATTAAATAATAATAATACACTTTATTTATGATTATAATTTTTTTTCTATTTTAGAAGGTGATACATGTATAAAATATTTGTGAGTTCATATAATTTAATTTATTTTGTAAATAAATAATCTACAACTCCTACAATTTAAAAAACTAGTAATACATTTTAATTATAGTTTTTGTTGTATTATAAGAGGGGATAAATGTATAAAAATTTTACAAATGATTTATAATTTATTATTCTTTGTGTAAAATTTATTTAAGTCCTTACACTATAAAATAATAACAAACTTTACTTATTGTAATTTTTTATATTTTTTTAAAAATATGATAAATGGTTTAATATTTATTAATTTTTTTGTAAAGTTAATTTAAACCCTTACACTTTAAATAATGTCAAACTTTACTTATTATAATTTTTTATATTGTAAAAGGTGATAATGAATCAAAATATTAGACAGTTTTTGTGTTTTTATTAGTAGTATATAGATAGATAAATAAATATATAGATTTATGTATTTTAAGTTATATTATTTTTCCTTACCGAAATATATTTATCTTATATCTTTACTCTATATCTTATGAAATATCTATTAGAGTTACATTTCAATTAATGTATATTAATTAATTAATTAATTTTTCTTAAAAAAATATGAAAATATTTATAACCCCTTATTGTATATCTATACTCTATATCTTTTGAATTATTCATTAGAGTTACACTTCAAGTAATGCATATTAATTAATTATTATTATTTTTTAAAAGTATTGAAATATTTCCAACCTCTTTTTTTTTACTCTATATCATTTTGTCATACTCCTTAGAGTTGCACTTCAATTAATACATATTAATTCATTAATTTTTATTTTGAAGAAAATATTTGAAAATATTCTCAACCCCTCACATTTTTGAATAGTTGTTATATATATATATATATATATATTATAGGGTTTTCATTTTGGGGCATGGAGGTAATTTCACCACCTAGTTATTTGTCTATGAAGTAAGGGAGATAACACAAGGGCATTTCGGTCATTTCTCCCCTTCAGGGGGTGTCATTGCAAGGAAAATGAAATCTCAGGGGGTGAGTGCAATTGACCGAAATCTCAGGGGATCTGAGTGTAAATTATCATAATTTAACTAACGGTATTATAACATAATGGAATAAATTATAAATTTTTGGTAATTCAAGAGATCATTGGTTAGTTCAGGGAACTAATTAGTTGAGAGAGAGAAAATAATCAAAGGAATTCAATGCACTTTACTTAATAAATAATGAGTTCTTATCCTATTTTTAGGAGTTGGTGATGGCTTGGAAGTTGTAAAGTACTGAGTGACAGTGAAATGTATTTCTCTTAAATTATTATCCCACATACCATAGTAAGAAATTGGGAGCTGGGGTAGTTATGAAGGTAGGAGAGAGTTGATGAAGGCATCAATTGAGCTAATTTTGGCATTTGCACAGCGATATTATTAGGCCACCGACAACATCCACCCACATATATATATATAGATATACATAGTATATGTAAACCTGTTGGTGAACTTAGACGGATTCGATTAGTAAGATACAGATTAGTAAAAAAAATTTATAATTCGATTTTGATCCGAATTTATGATTGATTTTATTAACAAATTGAATATGAATTTAAGTTATATGATCCAATTAAATAAATATACACATAATATTATGTTATTAATATATAAATATTAAGTAATATACTTAATTATGTTACAATTTTTTTTATTTTGATTATTTATATTTGTCATAAATATGTATTATAAGTATTGATTGGTAAGTATAAAATTTGGTGTTTAATATTTTTTAAAAATAACAAAGAAAATCCAAAATTCTTTATATTTTGTTGTTACCTAATCGGATCGGTTTATCGGATCCGATATCCGATATCCTATTATAAATAAACTCGAATTTGGATCAATTAAGTAAAAATTTATCGAAATATTATATGGATCAAGTAAGTAAAAATTTATTGAATTATTGGATCTGCTAATGAGTCCATCTGATGAAAAGTGTACATATGTATCATAATTAAAAAATGTAGCTTCACTACGGCCATGTTTGGTAGGCGGTCTTTCTGGTCTGGTCTGGTCTGGTTCGGTCCGGTCTGGTCTGGTCTAATCTAATCTGAAAAAGTCTATTTGGTAAGCGGTCTGGTCTTACTATTTATTTATTATAATATTTATTTATGTATTATTTATTTATTATTTCTTCACTTTATAATATATTTTATTATTTATATTATTAAATTATTATTTATTAATTTATATATTAATTTATAAATATATTCTATTTATTTATTATTATTTCATTATTTAATTCATTTTATTTATAAATTATTTATTCATTTTTAATTATTTAAAAATATATTTTATTAATTTAATATTAATTTATTATTATTATACTCATTTTTTATTATTATTATGAAGTATTTATTCATTATTATATTTACTTATTATTTATTTATTATTATATCTATTTATTATTTTTTATTATATTTATTTTTTATTATTATTTATTTCATTTTGTTTATTATTTATTATTTTTATTATATTTTTAAATATGTTTTATATAATTTATTATTTATTTTATTAATTTATTATTATTATATTTATTTATTATTTATTTTATTAATTTATTATTATTATATTTATTTATTATTATTGTATTCATTTTTTATTATTTATATTATTAATTATTCATTTTTAATTATTTATAAATATATTTATTTATTTATTTATTTATTATTATTATTATATTAATTTTTTTATTATTATTAGGTATTATTTATTTCATTTTGTTTATTATTTATTATTTTATATTTTATTTTTAAAATATGTTTTATTTTTTATTATTATTTATTCATTTTTAATTATTTATAAATATATTTTATTAATAAGACCATACCGGACCACCAGGAACCACATTTTTTTTTTGTCTGAAATGAGGTCATTTTGGTCTGATTTGGTCTTACTTGGTCTAATAAAAAATTTGGGACCAATATTACCAAACACGGTCTGGTACCATAAAATGCAAGACCAGACCAGACCACCTACCAAACAACGCCTACTCGTGCGGGTCTATTAGGGATTGTGGAAAAAAACATGCCAATGCAACTTTGGTAAGAAAGTTTAAGGAATATATCTTCTTAATAGTTTTTAAAAGGAGCATTATACATGAGAACCAGATTATGTTTCTTTTTTCGGAATCAACTATCCAAGATTTTGTTCTGACTAATCTCAGGACCAGTGCAAAACATCTTTTCACATGTATCGGCACGAAGGTGCCCAGAATGTAATTTATAATCAAGGAAAATATGTTTTAGCAGAGTTTATGACTGAATAATAGGCAATATTTTCTTAGACAGTTCAATCTTATCTTGGCTTGGCTTCTTAAAGTTACTGTAGGTCCTATTCCTAGGTGGCACAGAGTAACTGAATAATAGGGGTCACAATTTATGTAAGTGGGTTGTGTTCGTGTCGGATTGAAATTGATTAAAAAGAACCTGGTTAATATACGTGTCAAATATGTTCAATTATAACATAACTTATTATTTAAACAAGTAAATCGATTCAACCCATGTAACTCGTTTAACCTATATTATCATAAATATTAAATTGAATTTGATACGATCTAAAAAAAAACGAACTATTTAACCTGTTTATCAGCAAAATCAAATTGAATTTGACACGACCCAATTACAACCTTTTGATATATATAAACTCATGACCAATTAGAGAAGAGAAAAAAATAAATATAAATATAAATATAATCGTGTCAAACGAGTTATTCGGGTTACTCGAGTTTGATCATAATACGACACTAATATTTTCATGTCGTGTTCGGGTCAACCCTTATACAACTTGAATCATTTTATGTAGGGCTGCACACAAAACCAAAAAACCGAAAAAATTGAACCGGACCGAACCGAAACCTGCGGTTTGGTTCGGTTTTACGATGATTCAGTTTGGTTACGGTTTTCAAAATTCAAAAACCGAAATTTTTTATTCGGTTTCGGTTTTTACCCTCCAAAAACCGAACCGGTTTTATAATATATTATATATGTATTATCTATATGATTATATCAGACAACTTGTGAGACTTTAAGAGGGTATAATTGTAATTTGGTATGAAAAATAAACATAATACAGAGAAGTTAAATTACCTTTTTCCAAATTTTACTAACTCCATAAAATATATTGATGTAGCAAGAACTAAAACTGAAATCAAGTGTAAAAGGTAAAAAAATGTAAATTTCTAACATATACAGAGACCTTTCAGAAGTGAAGAATGTGCATAGTTTGACCCACCTTTTATGAATTAGACATATACAGCTACAAGAATAATGATTACAGATAGATAAATAAATAGAGATGGAAATAAACTTGTTAGTCTATTCTTATCAAAACTCTTGGTTTTATAAAAAGATAATAGCAGTAATAAAATTTTCATTTATAAATTTTAACATAAAAAATTATTTCCTTAAATATATATAGAAAATGTTATTGATATATTTTTTTCTATAAAAACCGAAACCGAACCGAAAAAAACGGTTTGGTTTGGTTTTGTTCGGTTTCTTTTACTAACGGTTTGGTTGCGGTTTTCATTTTTAAGAAACCGAAAATAAAGGTTCGGTTTCGGTTTCGGTCAAAACCGAACCGAACCGTATGCACCCCTACTTTTATGGATAACCCTAACCCTTTTAATTCATGTCGTGTTTATGTCGTATTACCGTATCGTGTCTCATTTTGTCAACTCTACTTTTACATAGTAGTACTATAAGCCCAAAAAGAAATTTTAATTTAGGTATAGTCCAATTCAATAATTTATTTGTTTAGCTCAAGAGGTGCAGTACTATTATAGCTAAGGGTCTGTTCGGTAACGCTCCCGCTTCCTGCTTTTGCTCCTGCTTCTATTACTGTTCACAGAGCAGGGTTGTTTGGTTGGTTGCTCCCGCTTCCAAAATCTGGAAGCTGGAGCAAAACCTCAAATTTGGAAGCAAGGCTCACCTTACTTCCAATTGCTCTCATCACTATTTTTAGTGGGGCCCATTATAAGTTGCTCCCAAATTCTCCCAATTGCTCCCAAATTCTTTGCAACATGTTAGGTTTGCTTTAAGGTGTATAAAATTAAAAAAAAAAAAATTTAATTCCGAAAATATATATAAAATTAGAAATAAATATATAAAATTCCAAAAAAATATTTTTAATTTTGAAAAATATATAAAATTCGAAAAAAAATATAAAATTCGAAAAAAGTATATAAATTTTGAAATATATAGAAAATTCAAAATATATATATATAATTCAAAAAAATTTATAATATTCAAAATATATATATTTCAAAAAATAAAAATCGAAAAAAATATATAAATTTTGAAAAATATATAAAATTAGAAATAAATATATAAAATTCCAAAAAAATATTTTAAATTTCGAAAAATATATATAAATTTTTAAAATATATATAAAATTCGAAAAAAGTATATAAATTTTGAAATATATATATAAATTTATTTACAATATCCAAATGAGAGGTCTTGTGCAACACAATTTTTATTTTTTTTAAATGTAGAACTTATTAATTTCTTATATTCAATCTAAAATCCAAAAAAAAAACAGAATCTCAAATCATTTGAATTCACCAAACATGTTTTGCTTTCACATTTTAGGAAATCAGCAGTTCCACCAAACATGCTATGCATGCTTCAGCTTTCATTTTTCTCATATCAGAATCATCAGCACCAAACATGTTTCCGCTTCAGAAAAAACTTGATTCGCTACGCTTCAGCTTCCAAACCCGTTTGAAAGCAGGAGCGGGAGCGTTTCCAAACAGGCCCTAAGTGATAGGTGTTGAATGTTGTCCATTCTAGACCCCTAACTCGCTATTGTTACGTCTTATCATTCCGTTACTTGGTATTTTTTTGCGGTTTGCATGTCTAAGCGTGTTTCAGAAGCTTAATGAATAAAATGAGCTAACTTTGGGGAATTAACCAAATATGTGCTTATGTCTACCCGAAAAGAGAGAAAATGAGGAGTTTTCAAGCAAAAAGTGTCTCCTAGAGGGCAAAAATTATATTTTTAGGAGCCGAAAGTTCAGAAAACATACTAACGGAGTTAAGGGGATTTAAATGGAAGAAGAATTGGAAAAAGTGATTTTTATGATTTTTTTTTACGTAAATTAACGCAGACAGCAAGCAAAAAGTGACTGGAATCATCATTTCTACGCATAATTACGCACATGGCTGAAAAGCTATGCACGAGCCTATGCATATGCGTAGGGGTCAAGCGTAGATCCAAAAATTTCAGCCACCTTCAGATGGCTATAGCTCAGTTAAAACATGTCCAAATTGAGTGATTCTTGAGTCTAAACTCAAGATCTTGAAGTCAGCTTTCCAACAAAAAAAAAGTACGCCTTAATCGGAATTTTGTAGCTCAAGTTATGATCAAAAGATTGAGACATGTTTGCAGGAAAAAGCTGAAAACTGCAAATTCGCCCAAAAATCCCAGTTTGACCCAAATTGATCTGTTTTGACCTGGAATGACTTTGTGTGCAACTCCAACACTTCCAACCACGTATATAAGGTGTATTTATTTCAGATTAAAGGGGTTTGGCTCAGAATTGAAGAGAAATACATCAAAGATGAATCCTACTCCTAGTGGGACAAGTCTAATACAAGCAGGATTCTTCTTAACTTCTTCTATAAATACCAAGGTCTGATTCAGATCTAGAAAGTTTCTAAATGCATAATTTTCAGAGCACTATCTCTGGAGATTTATATCTTTTGAAGAAGGAAGTCATTCAAGATCTAGAGATCCGGAGCAAAAGATCATGGAGGGTGTTTCTATATCAACAATGTAGTCTTCCACTACCATGAGCAACTAAACCAATATCTAGGGTTTTCTAGCAAAACCTTAGTCAAGTAATGTAATGTAGTTTATTTATTTGTTTCAATTATAACGAGGGAAAACTGAAGACCACCTCTATGATGATTGTGTAGATGAGAGACCGTAGTTATTTAATATAAGGGGTTTTATATTTATTCTACTCTTCTCTTAGATTGAATGAATGTATTATCTCAATCAATAATGTTTATTTGATGTTCTCTAGCATATCATGATTTTCTACACAATGATGTTTAACACCCGAAACCCTAGATTTACACGGGTCATGCCTCGGCGAGGTGATATAGACATGCCTTAGTTTAATTTTGTGTTGTAGGAGTAGATTAGAGTAAAGTAGATGACATGCACTAATCACACTCTATCCGAAGATGAGTTGTAGCGAATACGGTTGACGGTATTTGTTTTGGGATATATTCGAACATTTGCGGTATAATCTGATTCACATGTGATGGATCGCCCTCTTACAATTGATCAAGTAGATAGCTATATTATGCGGTTAGTGGTGGAACATGAAAATCGTAGTTTTTCTCTACTTTGAATCATAAACATAATTTATTTCTTGTTTTTAATTAGTTTTCTTTGATCATAGATTTCAAACCAAACAAACACTTTTTCAAAGCCATAATTCAGTACTTTTAGATTACTAAAGTGAATAAATTCAAGTCTCTGTCGGATCGATATTCTCTTTCTCAAGCCGAACTGTACTAACCTAGTTTGGCCGCATCACTAAGAGTGATTGTAAAACTACCACTGTAACTTTTAGTGGCGGAGTGTAAATTTTCACCTAAAGTCTCAACATAAAAAGTTTTTTAACCTATAATGATAGTAAAAACTGTTATAATACCTTAAATTTCCCGGATAGGGAAAAACAATCTGCTATAGTGACAGATAATTTTAGTCTTTTACTAAATATTTATCACTATAAACATATATTTTTATAGTGATTTTGTTTTTGAAATTTTAAAAAAAAAAATAAAAGAAGAGAGAAAAAGACATATCTAGCCTTGAAGTGTTGCTGGTTATGGTGAATAATTTTTTTTTAATCTTTTATTTTTGTTTGGTAGATTTTATCATGGTTGTTCTTTTGAGGGGATCGGAGTTTTGGTAAGCCATAAAGAGAAGGATGAGGGCATATTAGGGGTGGACACGGATCGGATTGGACCGGATTGAAGATATTTTGGATTCAATCCATTACTACCGGATTCACAATTTGCGGAACCAATCCAAACCAGACCGCAGTGAGCCAGATTGGTTTAGATCGGTTTTGCAGATTGAAACACAAAATTACGAAACCTAAATTGAGGAAACAAATTCATACACTGGAGACATAAAGTGAACATATGAAAAATTCATAGGCTGCATATATAATAATTTTGATAACTCATAGTTTAGAACACACAAGGATAACACAAATACTGGAAGAAATAAGTTCACACAATGCCCTGGAGAGAATTACATGTACAATAGAAATTATAAGTTCATACAATACCCTAGAGAGAATTACAGAATCAACAAAAATTGAAATTGTAATAGCACCAACCCAAAGAACTTTTGGAAATGTATCTGCAAGACTGATTGAACCACCAAGTTGAAGCATAAGCAATCACATTTAAAAATAGAGTCAGGAGGAACCAATTTATTAAGCAAAATTAATAAATTATAGTGAATTTAGTTATAACCATTGCATTCCGGTACTACCTTCAAAAATCATCAACTAGTAGTTATGGCTACAAAAGTAAAATTGAATTTAGTTAATTATTAACAAATAATTATAAATAAATTATAGTGAAAAAATAAAATATATTTAATTTATAGTGAAAAAATAAAACATACTTGATTCAACATCAAAGAGTCGAGTGCTTTAACTTCGTCAAATTGTGCTTCAATTTGAATCGGCACTCACGAGGCATGTAACCAATCTTGTGCATAAATCAAGGCTTAAACAACTTTAGGAGAAAGATAACTACGAAATTGATCAAGGACACGACCTCCCATGCTAAAGGCCGACTCAGAAGCAACAGTTGAAACATGAATAGCTAGGATGTCTCGAGCAATTGTGGATAGAATTTCATACCTTGAAGAATTTACTTTCCACAAATTCAAGATGTCAAAAGTTGAATTTTCATTCTTCCAAGTAATTCAAATTGGTGAAGTTGAGTGAAATTAAGTTCAATTGAGTAAACTCTAATTCAAAATAGTAAAATTGAGCTCAATTGAGTGAAATTAATAAAATTCTTAATTCAAAATAGTGAAATTAATTTCAATTAAGTAAATTCCCAAATTTAAAGTAATTTAATTGAGTGAAATTGATAAAAATCATCAATTCAAAATAGTGAATTTGACTTCAATTAAGTTCAATTGAGTACATCTCAAATTCAAAGTTGTAAAATTGACTTCAATTGGGTGAAATTAATAAAATCTTCAATTTAAATTAGTGAGATTGACTTTAATTGAGTGAAATTGAGTAAATCCCTAATTCAAAGTAGTTTAATTGAGTTCAATTGAGTAAAATTGATAACATTCCCAATTTAAAGTAGTGTAATTATGTTCAATTGAGTAAATCTCCAATTCAAAGTAGTTAAATTGAGTAAATCCCAATTCAAAGTAGTGAATTTGAGTGAATAGTAAATCCCATTTTTAAAGAAGATATAAATATTTAAATAATACATTATTAATAGTACATTTTAATGATAATTCTTTGAATATAATTTATATTTAAATTTTAAAAAAATTAAATCTGGGCATGCATCTATCTCATTTATCTCTCTTTGTAATGGTTGAAAATACTTTAATTATAATTACGTTCTTAAAGTAAACGCATGTATTGAAATAATACATTGTAATAATGCACTTTAATGATACTTATTTGAATGTAATTGTTGAAATTTAATAATTACTATTTAATTAATTTTAAGTTTATTATTTAGTAGATAAATGTATGAAAACAATAGCCTTACACTTTTATAATATTATAGATATAAATAGATAATTATTTAGTATAAAATAAGATATTATGATTTAGTTTAAAATAGTATACTAGTGATATAAAATATTATAATTTAGTTTAAAATAATATATTATGTGATATATTATTAATATAAATATATTAAAATATATTTGAACAGTACCAGACTGGACTGGATTAACCGGATTATCAAAAATGAAATCTAGAATCGATCCATAAAATACCGGATTCGGTATTTTTTGATCCATGTCCAATCCAATCCATAATAAAATCGGTCCAAAATATCCGAATTGGATTTGTCGAATTCGCCGGATTTTTGTCCACCCCTAGTGAATATGTTAGAGAAGAAAACATTTTTTTATAGGAGATTGAAATAAATATGCGGGTTGAAGCACCAAACACATGCAATAGCAAGAGGTCCGGATCTGATCGGTTCAAGCGGGGACACTAAAAAAAATAGTGATAAAATTTAGTAACATGCCAAAATTTTCTCACTATAATATAAATTTTGATTTTTTAACTTACGGAAATTATGATATAACAGCAATATTCACTCACTGTGAAGGGCAAAATTCCTGGCTCATCAAGGAGAAGACCCAAATGCAGTTGTCCAAGAGATGAGCGAATTCGAACCTATTAAATGAAGAGCAATAGCCCATTGAATAATGCCTATAACTGGTCTTAATATGAGCCCAATTGGCTTAAGCCCAAAAGTCATTTTGACTTAGAGCTAAAGCTAAATATTTCATTAAATACGAAATTGAATTTGTTAAAGGAAATCAAATCCTTTTAATAAATGGATTTGATCATAATCATGATGGGCCAAGATCCATCTATCTTTGTATAAATATGGCCGCAGAGAGATTCATTGAGTGTTGGAGCAAAAAAGAGCACTTACACACATTATAACATTTCTATTCTCTTTTTTCATTCTCCTTATTCAAACAAGAATATTATTATTTATTTTATTTTCTTTTATAATTTATCAAAACATAAATTTAAAATATTACTATTATTTTCTTTCTCTCATAACTAATGTTATCATTTCTATTCAAATAATGCCTTAGTGGAACTTTAGGTGACAACTTATTGTCATGCACCAAATTTATTTCTTTAGTAGTGGCGGTCTTTTGTAGCGACATATTTTGTACGTTAAATCACTCATTGTAACTTATTCAAAAATAAAAAATAAAAAAATGGATAATAAAAAAGAAACTAAAGAGGATATATCTCCAATCATGAGACCAACCAGTTCGTGTCACATTTTGGTACACACCCAACTAGACATGTCGATGGATTGAATTCGGATCGGATCAGTTAAATTCAAATTTAATTTGTTAAAAAATTGGATTATCGAATTCGAATCATAATCAGGTTATCGGATTTTATTTTCAATCCATATCCGGTTAATATTAGATTCAGATTATAATCGGATTATTGACAGGTCTATTGATAAAGATGACAAAAACTCCTGATATACGATCTGAATCCGATAATTCGACGGATTTTCACTTAATTAATTCATATTCGAATTTCTTCATTATAAAATATCTGATCCGATTATCTAATTAAAAAAATACAAAAATCAATAAATACTAAAATACTAAAATTATTCACATTTTAAATAATTGTATTTATGATCAATCTTTATTAATAAATAATAAAATAATTAATAACTAATATTTATATACATGTACAATATTAAATATATACACATAAAAATATCAAACATATATTTATATATATATATATATATATATATATATTATATATCGAATTGGATTATTATCGGATTGGATTGACATAAATTCAAATCAAATTTATTAAAAAATTGAATTATCGAATTCGGATCATAATCATGTTATCAAATTTTGTTATCAAATTTTATTTTTAATCTAATCAAATCAAATTTAAATTAAAATCCGATGTATTGACATATCTACTGCCCACCCTCCCTATTCTGATTCTAGATATAGAATATAGAGACGAATATACTAATAGCATCATTTGCTTTGATTATATGCAATTCTTTATTGTTTTGGAAGTTGCAACCTCGTTTTGTTAATTTCTTCAAAAATTACAACTACGATTTCATAATGCAGAATTTCTGATTATCCTATATATCCACTTGAATTTAGTATAATATTTTATTTTTATTTTTCTTCTTCTTCGTGTCTATGTTTTCTGTTCATGGCTAGGGTGCGTTTGAAAAACCTGTTTTTTGTATTTGTTTTTTATTTTGAAATATAAAAACTGTATTTGTATTTGTCTTTGTTTTTTTTAGCAAAAAACTAAAAACAAAAAAGTGTTTGGATCAAAATTTATATTGAAAAATAAAATGGTATTGATGGCCGGCGGCGACCACCAATGGGGTAGTTTGTATAATTTTCCCTAATCAAAATAATTCTTCTTTATTTTCATCGACAAAAATGAACTAATGTTCCATAATTAAATCATACTATAGCTGCACTTAAAGCCTCGGGTAGTGCATGTATTGTCAATTTCACCATTGACTGGTGTATATATATATATATGCCTGTAACTAAGTGCTGACTTCCGTTGCTTTGGCACACATTACAAGGACAAGGTTGATATAAACAACTTTAAATTATTATTTTTTTCTTTTTCTTCTTCTTTTAGAGACACAAAGAGATCGAATCTTTGCTCATAATAAAAAATTGTAGAAATAAGAGGGATGCTGAAAACTGAAAAGTAGATGCATTATTTGAATTCAAATAAATTATTTTTCCTAAACATTATATAGTGAACATTTTCATCACCCCTTCTGAACAGAGTTAATGGTGGTTGGCGTTTGTGGTATGATTTTGGTCGTGATAATAGTATAAAGAATTTGAATAATATCAGATTTAAAAATAAATATTAATTCGGTATAAAGTGGATATTGATATTGCATAATCATATTCAGAAAAACGTTATAAATAAAATGATTAGACATATGACCAATAATATTGCTCAAACAGTAAATATTTCTAAATTTTATGCAGATCACACTGATTAAAATTTATTCGAATAGAAGAGGGTGTTACAAGAAAACAGCCAAACACATCTCTAACAACAAATACAAAGTCTTACAAGGTGATGTAAGGATGAAAGGCCCCAACACAATATATATATATATATATATATAATATCAAACCAAATCTTTCAACTTCTCCTTTGTGATTTGATCTATACGCCTCATCATCTCATCCGTCAAGTAATTCTTGGAATCGCCAACCTTACCCTCCCTAAAATAAGTACTATTTGGCACCACAACTGGTGTGCCCTCACTCTGAGAGCCAACCTTGTTGACATCCAAGTTCCTCATAGTCTCAAAGCTACACAAGTCCAATATTTTCTCCACCACACCCTCACTCTCTTCCTCCAAACCAAAAGGGTACCCTACAAACTCAGCCAATCTCTTCAACACCCCAAAGGGCTCACTCTTCATATCTTCATACTTCAAAAACAAGACTTTTTTAGGACACTCCAAACTAGCCCTCCAATACCCCAACACATGGTCCCAAAACGGCCCATACGGCGAGCACCCTCTACAAAACATCTCAAACGCCTCTTCTAAAGACAAAACTGGCAAGTTTTCGAGCCTGAGCTTGCTCACGAACTGATATAATGAAACAAACATGTCTTTTGGATCGCGAAACACGTATACAATCCGACAAACATTTTCGTCTAGTATAGATTCAGGGAGTGAGGTGTAAGGAATGTGGGTAGTGAGGAGAGGAGAGTCGGGGTTCGAGGATGGGTGTTCGTTTGCGTACATTTCCAAGAAGGGGACGAGGGAATGAGGGTTTGTTGTGAGCAAAGGGTGGTTGTGAAAATCGTAGTGGTTTCGATTTGTGATGGAGAAGAGGAGGGCTTTGAACCATGTGGTGCCTGATTTGGGGATGGTGACGAGGAGTGTTGTGTGGGTGGGTTGAGGTTTGAAGTGGTGTTGGACGGTGATGGTGCCTTGGAGGGACTTGTGAGGGTACCAAAAGTTTTGGTAGAGGTGGACATGTTCACCTATCCAGCCTTTTTCTTTGGGAAGGGTTGACAATAGTTGTATGTATTTTTGGTGGGTTTCTTCATGATTGGGGTGTTTGAGGGGATTGGGATTTTGGGTAGGGGAAGAGGTTGCCATTGGGGATAAACTGTGTACTGTGTGTATTTTTTATATATATAGAAAAAAAAAAAGCATCATTTATAGAGATTTATTATAAAATACTATTTTCATCTCAAAATAAGTGTTCATCTTCAAATTTCAATATAATTTAATCTTATATTTTTTTAATTTATTTCTCTTTATTAATTTCAAAAAATATTACATCCCACTAAAAACTAAAAATATTTTATATTTTCAAAGGCAAAATTGAAAACAAAACCAAAAAAAATTTTGAAAAAATAAATGTAAAAACTTATTTTGGAAAAAAAAAATTAAAAAAGTCAAATGACATAAAGAGTAGGATATAGAATATTGAGATAAGCTTTGGTGAAAGGTCACACCAAAACTTTATTGATTTGATGTCAGAAATAAACCCCATTTTATATCCGAAAATACTGGCCTCCTACTCTAGTAAATTTGTTAATGGATTGAATTTTGATTCGAATCCGATTCGATTAGCCGAATATGAATTAAAAATAAAATTCGATAATCTAATTAGGATCCGAATATGATAATTCGATTTTTTAACAAATTAGATTTGGATTTATGTTAATTCGATCCGATATGTAATATTTATATGGGTTAATTTTAATAAACTCCCATATACTATTCAATTTAATCAACTAATCCCTACTGTGTCCACTTTGCCCCCTATACTATTCAATTTCATCAAATTGCCCCCTCAGCTCATATTTTGATTCAAAATGCCTAAACTACCCTCAATCAATAGTATAAGGGGGTTTGTTGATTCAACCATTTAAAAATATTATTTTTCAAAAATCAATTATATTTTTCACAAAAATGATAAATTTAGAAATATATATATATATACTTTTCACAAAAAATCATATTTTGGAACATGAAAAAATCATATTTTGCGAAAAAAAAAATTCTGAAAAAAATTATTTTTTTCCGAAAACCTGCAACATATGAAAAAAAAAATTTCAAAATTTTTTTCTGAAAACCTGCAACATATGAAAAATGAAATTTTTTTTTTGCAAAAATCATTTTTTTCCGAAAACCTACAACATATGAAAAAAAAATTTCAAAATTTTTTTTGCATAAAATCATTTTTTTTGAAAACCTGCAACATATGAAAAAAAAAATCAAATTTTTTTTTGCAAAAAATCATTTTTTTCTGAAAACCTGCAACATATGAAAAAAAAAATTTCAAAATTTTTTTTGCAAAAAATCATATTTTTCCGAAAACCTGCAACATATGTAAAAAAAAAATTTCAAAAATATTTTTGCAAAAAATCATTTTTTTCCGAAAACCTGCAGCATATGAAAAAAAAAATTTCCAAAAATTTTTTTTTTGCGAAAAAGTATTTATTATGTTCCAAAATATGAATTTTTTTTCGAAAAATATACACTATTATGTTCCAAAATATGATGTTTTCCAAAATATATTTTTTTTGCAAAAAATATATACTATTATGTTCCAAAATATGATTTTTTTCAAAAAAAATGTTTTTGCGAAAAAGTATTTATTATATTCCAAAATATGAATTTTTTTTCGAAAAATATTTTTTTTGCGAAAAATATATATTATGTTCCAAAATATGATCTTTTCCGAAAAATAATTTTTTTGCAAAAAATATACACTATTATGTTCCAAAATATG
This sequence comes from Cornus suecica, assembly GCA_963922005.1. Taxonomy (NCBI): domain Eukaryota; kingdom Viridiplantae; phylum Streptophyta; class Magnoliopsida; order Cornales; family Cornaceae; genus Cornus; species Cornus suecica. The sequence continues at coordinate 26,925,838 of OY998238.1, forward strand.
ATGTTTTCCGAAATATATTTTTTTTGCAAAAATTATATACTATTATGTTCCAAAATATGATTTTTTTTTTTTGAAAAAGTATTTATTATGTTCCAAAATATGATTTTTTTTTCGAAAAATATTTTTTTTGCGAAAAAAATATATTATGTTCCAAAATATGATCTTTTCCGAAAAATAATTTTTTTGCAAAAAATATACACTATTATGTTCCAAAATATGATGTTTTCTGAAATATATTTTTTTACAAAAGATATATACTATTATGTTCCAAAATATGATTTTTTTTCGAAAAATAATTTTTTTGCAAAAAGTATACATATTTTTTTCCAAAATAATTCATATTTTGGAAAATAATATGCTCCCTCCGAAAAATATATATATATATATTTCTGAATTTATAATTTTTGTGAAAAATATAATTAATTTTTGAAAAATAATTTTTTTAAATGGTTGAATCAACAAACCCCCTTATACTATTGATTGAGGGTAGTTTAGGCATTTTGAGTCAAAATGTGAGCTGAGGGGGCAATTTGATGAAATTGAATAGTATAGGGGGCAAAGTGGACACAATAGGGGTTAGTTGATTAAATTGGATATTATAGGGGGGTTTACTGAAATTAACCCTATTTATATATATATATATAAATTTTGTTGCCCAATAAATAACTCTAGAGGGGGGGTGAATAGAGTCTTAGCTAAACAATGGAATTTAATTCGATTTCTATTTGATAAATGTAATTGCAATGCTAGATGATTTAATATAAAAATACAAAGCAATATAAATCAAAATAAGAGTAGAGAGAGAAATATAAATACTTGGACAAGTGATTTTAGCGAGGTTCAGAATACCCTTGATTCCTACGTCCTCGGCTCAAGGTTCTCTTGAGACTTCCCAAATCCACTATGGCTTCTCCTTACGGGTGGAGAGCAAAACCTTCACAAGAAGCACACCACTTCTCCTACCACTCCTCCTTACGGGTGAAGAGCAAACATTTACAAAAAGCACACCACTTCTCCTTACTAAGAGAACACTCTCTCTTAGCCTAAAATTGGGTCACACCAACCCTTTGAATACAATGATCTTGTACAATAAAATATCTCTCAAAGATTGATTTGTACAATTGTAGTTCTCTTGCTCACAAGACTAGAGTAAGAATTTGAATAAAAAATGGAAGCTCTAGACTTGAAAATATGTGAATGATGATACAAAAATGTATATGAAAGTGTATGATTTAGATTGCAAGAGTTAGGTTGTAAAAAGAGTTTTTAAGTCCTTTTATAGCAAACATTTTCATCATTTTTGGCATAAAATATGACAAAAAGTCATATAGAGCCGTTTGAAAAGGCAATAGAGCCGTTGAAAAGCAATTCAGGGATTGGGGTGAGCTGAGTTCCTGAATGGGGTGAGCTGAGTTATGCATTTGTAATTTATGAGAATAGGGTGAGCTGAGTTTGCAAATGGGGTGAGCTGAGTCTCTAAAATATTTTGTATTTAATTTGCAAAACTTTGAATGCTAATTCTCAAACCCAAATTCATTAATTTGGTATTTATTTGTTTTCAAAAAATAGTTTTATGCATAATGATTTTAGATTTCTAGAGCTTCAAAATAATTCAAATAATTACTTTGACAATTAAAATCTAAACACTCACCAACCTATCTACCCAATCTTCAAGTAGTGGTTGATCATCTTTGAAATGATTAACTTTAAGCTTCAATCTCTTTGCTCTTGATCATCTTTGAACTTCAATCTTTTTGCATTTGATATTCTTGTTCGTTCGCTTTAAATGCATCGCCATGATCTTTTTGTCTGCATGATCCATAGTATGATTTTCCTGTTTTTACAAGCTTGGACAAATACTCATTGTAACCATTAGTACAAATACATCATTAATGATTTGTTATCATCAAAATTACGGAATTACCCTTAGATTAAAATCTTAAGGCCAACAAATATATATTTGATATTTTTATGTGTATATATTTAATATTGTACATGTATATAAATGTTAGTTGTTAATTATTTTTTTATTTATTAATAATGATTGATCATAAATACAATTATTAAAAGTGTGAATAATTTTAGTGTTTCAGTATTTATTGCTTTTGTATTTTTGTATTTTTTTTAATTAGATAATTGGATCAGATATTTTATAATGGAGAAATTCGAATATGAATTAACTAAGTAAAAATTTGTCGAATTAACGGATTCGTATCGCGAATCGGGAGCTTTTGTCATCCTTATCAATAGATCTATCAATAATCCGATTATGATCTGAATCTGATCTGAATCTGATATTAACCGGATATAGATTGAAAAAAAAATCTGATAATCCGATTAAGATCCGAATCCGATAATTCGATTTCTTAACAAATTGAATTTGGATTTAACTGATTCGATCTGAATCCGATTCATTGACAGGTTTATCTATAAGTAGGGCTGCAATCGAGCCGAGCCGAATATGAGGTGTTTGGGCTCGGCTCGCTGGCGTGCTTGATGGAGCTCGAGCTGCTCCACAAGTTTTTCACCATCTCACATGTCTTGGCTTTCTGTTATCTCTCTCTCATATATGTATATATCTATCTGTGTGTTCATAACTTCATATGTAGTAGTGTATGTAATAGCTTTAAACTCACAGACTAAGAGATCTGTGTGCAAACTGTTCTTCTTCATCAAGGGTTGTGGTTCTCTTCTTATTCCGCTGGTAATTGTTGATGGTTGGTTGGCCATTTCCCAAATTCGCACTGGCTGCTTCCTGCGTATTTCATCATTTTAAACAGCTAGGGTTTCAAAGGTGGGAAATAGGGATATAAGAGATAAATGGGCTTGGACTAAAAACTAAAATGTAACTTGGGTTGGGTTATTAGTTAGATTTGGACATAAAAATTAAAATATAATAAATTAGTTTGGCTAATATGTTAATTGAACTTAAATATTTAGATTAAAAAAATTTTAAAATCAAATTGGGCCTTAAAATACATTTTTCCTGATTAATTTGTTTATATTAAATATATATGTAACACAATACTTTATATAATACGCTGTGAAGTTTTTAATGAGTATGTTCATGAAAATGTTCACGAACTTTGTTCGCGAACACTTTCAAGCGAGCTCGTAATTGTTTGAGCTTGGTTCATTTATGAAACGAACTTAAAAAATGGCTTGAACTTGGTTCACTTATTAAATAAACAAACGCGAGCCATGTTTTATCAAGTCGAACTCGAATTACTTGTCGAGTACTTGGTTCATTTGTAACCCTACCCATAAGGAGGAACTTCCTCATACCTCATGACATGGGCCAATAAAATGTAGACATGCGTAAATTTATTTCTTTTTTAAAAAACTTGTTTTCTCATCCAATTCTCAATCAACACTCTTGTCAATTCTCAACTCTAAATCCCCAAACCCTTTCGCTTCTCTCTCTATATATAAATAAACATATATATATATATACAAACACACGATTACAATCCGCAACATCAAAGCACCAAATGAAATAATAGGGTTTTGATCACAACATCATAGAAGACTAGGGTTTCGAAGCTTCAAGGGTAAATCCCCCCTTGAGGTTTGCGCATATTCCACATAGACCCCCTTCCTTTTCAATATTCCCACCCAAACCCCCTGAGGTATGACCCGTTATATAATTTAGACCAGTTGATTGTGAGTTGACCGTCAAATTTTGCTAAAAAATGAATTACACCATTTTGCCCTTTATATATATGTGTGTGTACGTATATATTACTGTATATATATGTGTATGTATATATCACTTTATATATATAGGTACATATCATTATATATATATATGTACATATATATATAATTATATATATAGTTGTATGTACGTATATATAATTATATATAGTTGGGTATAGATAGATTTATTTATTAATTTTTTTTGGAAGAGATGTATATAGATAGATTTTTCGTTTTGTTGTATATATAATTGTATATATATATGTACGTATTAAATTATATATATATTTTTGAAGATATGGGTATAGTTATTATTTTTTTTGGGTTGTTTTATGATGATATAGATATTCATATATAGATAGATATAGATATAGATACATATATTGGTAGAGAGAGAAACATAATAATTTTTTTTTTATTGTGTTAGAGGAAATTTTTTCAAAAAATAAACTGTTAACCCTTAGACCCTATAAGGGGTAATTGTGTCATTCTACCTCAACAAAAGAATATTATTTTTTATTAATAAATTGCTAGGGGTAGAAATGTCATTTAAATGTGAATATAACGGAAGTTAGAAGTTAGTACCAGGGGGTCTGGGTGGCAATATGAAAAGAAGAGGAGTCTAGGTGAGATATATGCAAACCTTAGGGGGTCTAGGTGGAATTTATCCAAGCTTCAAACACAAAATCAAAATAACAATCCGCAATATCAGAGTACCAAATATTGAAAGACTAGGGTTTGGGAGTTTGGAGTTGAAAATTATGAAGAATGATGATGAAAATTTGGACGGTAAAGAGAATAGGTTATTCTATTTTTTTATTTATTTTAAAGAATACGCATATACACATTTTATTGGGTGGTGTCATGGGGTAAGAGGAAGTTTCTTTTTATGGGGTAGGAGACATGTATTATACTTTTATATCACCCTTCGGTTTGAATCCCATATAAAACAGACCATCCATACGTAGGAGTGAAAGTTGGATCAACCCACTTCGAACTCGAGATCAGCCCGAGGCAAATTTAGCCCAGACCAACCTACCCAGATCCTAAATCGGGTTGAGTCTGACCCGTTCCGAGTCGGGCATGTAACATGTTGACCGGGTTTTTTTTTTTTTGGATGGATGTTATCCAGGTGAAGAAGAAGATGAAAACATGTTCGGAAAAACAGTTCCTTACAAATATTATCTATTTTGTTTTCTAAAAAAAAAAAAAAAAAAAAAGGTATATCTACATTATACATACACATATAATATATATATATAGAAACAATGTATATTTCTTTTCACTATTCTATATCCATATTACAAGTGCAAGATACAAATCATCTTTCCATACCACAAAGATCTGATTACCTATAAGCTATATATATATATAATCTATAATCTATAATCTATAACTATTCTAAAAGTGTAAGGGCTTTAGAATATTTTCAAACAATTTTTTTTTTTTTTTTAAAATAAAAATAGTAAAAGTGTAAGGGCTTTGGAATATTTCCAAACATTTTTTTTTTCTTTTAAAAAAATAAAAATAGTACATTTTGAATATTAAACGCATGGTGATATTTAATGAGTAATGCTTTTGAGCTTTTCATTATGATATTATTATGATAATTATTATCTATTTAGCTAGGTTACTTTTTGAATTTTTAGTGTAATATCAGTAGTAAATTTTTATTGTGATATTTAAACTTCTTTTCATATATTTGGTTAGGATAAACTTCTTCATATTTAGGTTACTCTTTGAATTTTTATTCACGCACCTAGTGTTGGCTTATATTGACACTATTTGAATTTCTAAATTTAAATATTTGGGGTTAATATTATTTTATAATTCATTTTAGTTTGTATGTTCTATTATTTAGACAAGATAAAATTATGTTAATGCTATGCAGTTAGTAGTTTTGTTTATTGATTCGAAACAGATGCTGAAAAAATTTGCGTTAATGGGGCGAGGAGGGTCGGGTAATGGTTTAGTAAAGTTTTAATGGCATGAGTATGAGTTAGAAAAATGCAACCTGTTACAAACCCGTGAAGGATATGATATTTAAATTTTTTTAATGGGGTGGGTACAGATATAGGAAAATCCATTTCGTACCCGCCCCATTGTCATCCCTAATTATTTCCATCACTTAATCTAATTTTAATATTAGTAATTTTTTAAAGAACCAATAGAATTGTAGAGGTGAAGTCTTCTACTACCATTATTAGGTTTTTAGTTTATGTAGTTAATGAAAATTAAATTATAGGGATAGAGTTTAATTACAATTACGTATTGAAATTAAAATTAAAAAATAGGTTAGAAACTTTTTACTAGTAGTATAGATATAGATAGATAGATATATAATATGTTTCTTTTTAGAAAATTGTTATTTTATTATTATTTAAAAAAATAGTCCCCGAATTTGAAGCTACCCAAGAAATGTGTAATATATGAATGGATTCTATCACCTGCACGTATAAATCACCATTTATCTTGATTAATTTGGATATCACGCTCAACTTATTCCGTGATATTATCATTTTCCACCCAACATAGTCACAGACATAGACAAATCCAAAAGGGGAGAAATCGAAAACTTAGTAGAGAAATAACGGAGCCCAAATCAAAAGTCTCGGCCCAATCCAAAATTCCAAAGGGCGAATTTGGGTTTTAACTTTTAATTCCTTCACTTGTTTTTCCATCTTAGATTCTTATTTGGACAATTTATCTTCTCAACATGTGCTGTGTGTCATTCGACTCATTCCCAAAACATTCTTCAATACCTTTTCCAATGATCCGTTTTATTGTTCCTTGTTGCCAGTTGACCATATAAATGTTGTAGTTAGAAAATGGTTTCTTGTTTTATCCTTATTAATTTTATTGATCATTTTACTGAAGCATCGGACTATATATAATATCTGAATTTTTTCTCGTTCAAAGTGGAATATGAAAGGGTATATGCTTGTTTTAAGGTTCAAAATTTAGTTTTTAAATAAAAACAGAAAAATATACACCACTCACATCAATTTCAATGAGATGTTAATTATGAATTATTAACAAGAACCAAATTAAAACAATATATTAAAACGGTTCTTTTATTTGTAAGGAAGACAGATGGTTCGTTTTATTTATTTTAAAAAATATTTGTTATAACAATTATGCTAAATTTGTAGTATAACAAACTAAATAAAGTGTTCCAATTAAAAAATGATTAATTATACAATAAACAATTCAATTGGCCCTTGGTGAAATGAAGGGTCCCATTTCTAATCTATAGTGTGTCGGTTCCAAAAATGGCAACCAAGTTTAATGGTGTGGCTAGCTGTATTGGCTATTTTGGTAGTCTAGGCTCTAGATTAGAAATGGGACCCTTCTAAGGTATATAGAAAAGGTAATTCCATTATAGAAATATATTTTCCTCCAAAAACAACAAATCATGAGTAACTTTGATATATCCGTATTCAGTATAATAAATTTAAATAATTTTTCAAACTTTCGAGTCACAAAATTTCAAGTCTTTTCAAATTATCTATATATATTTTTTCATGTCACTAAATTTTTAATAGAACCTTGGACCACAATCAAATTTAAGGAGTAATGCAATTTTGTTATTTTTTAATAATTCAAAAAGGCTTTTATTAAATCAAAGATTCAAAATTGATGATTTGAGGGAATTTTTACAATTTGTCCTAGTCAAGGTTGGCTGATAGACCCCACCCCAGAGAAAAGGAAGAAGATAGAAAAGCAAAAGAAAAAAAAAAAAAAAACTGTCGGTGGTTTGTGCTATTTATGAGGTGTTTAGATTTAAGAATATGTTCTCATTTTGAGATTTAGGAAGAAAAAGGTCTTTTAAGTCTTTTCAATTTGAGCAATTTTTAAAACAGAATTATTCACAGAGAAAATAGTCTCCTAAGCTAGGTACAATTGTTTTAGCCATATCTCATTAAACTCTCAAATCCTACAAAACTAGCTAGCACAAAAACATTTGACCAACACTTCCCTTACATAGTTGCACCATGTCATGTGCAGAGGTGTGTGTATATATATTTTGCACTTCAACATGCAATCCTTTATATCGCATGGCCTATAAATAGAGATAGCATTGTTCTTTCTTTTTCTGCTAATTTAGTTAATTACATAGTGATTTTTTCAATATGTTGTCACTTTGATTTTTTATTTATTTTTTAAATTAAACATTTACTCACACACATTGCCTTTAATGAGACGCGAACACCTGACTTCTCATGTGGGAGTAAGGAATCGATGACTATTACTTTTATCATATAAATTAAGAGTATTTGTATTTTTATGGATTTTTTTATTAATGAATCCGATTATAAGATAACGAGAGGGGTTATTGAAATCACTTGACAGACCTCAAGGATATAAATGTAATAAATGATCAACATTGCCGGCATGAGTAAATTTATTATTATTATTATTATTTTTTAAATACTGATGAGTAGTTGAACCAAACTTAAAGGGTTGATTAAATTTTTCATAAATTATCATATTTACCCAACTATTTTGTCTGTTGCCCCTCAGACCCGTTAATTGGAATAACAAAATCGTTAAAATAATATTTCTTTAAGTAATAAAATGACTAACGTACCCCTTATCGATGGTCAATTTAATTTTACTATTACCATTAACGGATAGTAGTTGATAGGGGCACTTTGGTAAAATTTTGTTGCAGAGGGAACAATAATAATGCCAGAAATTTCAAAATTTTTTTTGTAAAAATCATTTTTTTCCGAAAACCTGCAGCATATGAAAAAAAAAAAATTTCAAAATTTTTTTGCGAAAAAATCATAATTTGTGAAAAAAAAAAATTTCAAACATTTTAATATGAATTTTTTTCCGAAAAAGATTTTTTTTGCCAAAAATATATATTATGTTCCAAAATATGATCTTTTCCGAGAAATATATATATTTCTGAATTTATAATTTTTGTGAAAAATATAATTGATTTTTGAAAAATAATTTTTTTAAATGGTTGAATCAACAAACCCCCTTATACTATTGATTGAGAGTAGTTTAGGCATTTTGAGTCAAAATGTGAGCTGAGGGAGCAATTTGATGAAATTAAATAGTATAGGAGGCAAAGTGGACAAAGTAGGGGTTAGTTGATTAATCTGGATAGTATAGGTGGTTTACTGAAATTAACCCTAAAAATAATAACATTACAATAACATCATCAATAGTTTTCCTTTTCCACAATCTACTTCTAATCATTATCATTTTGAAAATTGTTTAGTTCATCTTCTATTTTTCCACATTAACTTATAATCTTTTAAAATTGAAATAAATTTATTTATTTTTCTTATAACTTGATAAAACCTAAAACTAGGTTGAAACATAAAAATAAAAAGAAAATAAAACGATAATAAAAAATAATTATTTAAATTTTAGATTACCAAACATGGTCACATGTGCAGGCCCTGTATCCTTAATTGTAATTGCCCAATTGATTCCTTCCTTGAAGGCATCACATTTCCTTTCCCTCCTCCCCCTAAAAGGCTAAAACTGATGATTATTCATGTGGAGTGAAGAGAAAGTATTCACATTCAAAACCATTTTGTTCACAACTTTACTCCCTCTCACTGTACATATTAATACATACATACATACATATATATATATATGAGTCCATGGTCACAGTAGTAACTGTCTGATCCTGTAAGTCCTAAGACTCATCGCTGGTGAGAAATACAACATTTCATTGCTTTCTCGATCCAATCTGATTATTGGGTTGCTCTCAGTTCTTGATTTTGTTCAAGAATTGAATGATGGGTCAGATTTGAAATTTTGATTTGGTGGGTGTGAAGGGTCTGATTTAATTCTTGAGATATCCAATCTGGGTGAATTGTGGAAGAAACCCGCGAAGGATGCGGCGGCGGGCGGCGGACTACCGGCGCCCGGTGAGAAGGAGGTTGTCGAACTGGATCTGGACGCTTCTTGGGCTCTTCTCTTTGGCGGGATTGGCTTTGTTTGTTGTTCATCATTATCAGCACCAGGATCAAATCGAACTGCCCATACAGGTGAGACAAAGACCACTCCAACCTCCTGTTTTAATCCTTTTCTTCTTATGTTGCTTATATTATCATTTGTTTCTTGGTTTAAATGTTTATTTATTTGTTTCTCGAATAAATCAGGTTTGATGTTTTGTAATTGAGACGTGTCTGCTGAGAAAATACCTTGCTCTGTTAACCATGGATTGTGGTTATTGCGTGTGTATATCGGAAGAAAAGAACTGGGTTTATTTCATTTGATATGATGAGGGAGTAATAAAATTAAGTTGGGAAATCAAAATTTGAACTCATTTTTTTGGCATGCAAGCTGTAATTTGGGGAGAAATCCTTCATTTTTCGATTATGTCTATAGATGATGTTTGTCTGCTGAGAATATATCTTGCTTTGTTAATCATGTGTTGTGGTTACGGTCTGTGTATATTGGAAGAATAGAACTGGTTTTATATAAGCTGTGAGCCAATTTTGAGTACAAAAACCACGAGGGTTTGATCATGGCTCAAAAGGAATGCTAGCTATATGCTTACAAATGCAAGTTGAAGCCACTGCAACAAAAATCAGCGGGAAAATGCAAGTTCTCGTTTTTTGTGTCCAGTTATTAGTTATAATGAACTCATTTTTGGGTAGAAATTAAATTGTGTTTTGGTTGTCTTTAGATGTTGTCGTGAAACAGTCTGCTTTTGCTACTCTAATGTTAAGTTACGGTTAGGAATTCACTCATGGAGTCAACAATATTATTTAGAGCTTCGCATAGAATGAATTTTACTTGTGGCAAGAATGAAGTAAAAACTTAGCATAATTATGTTATATGCCCTGAACTTTTTAGCTACCCGACTAGCTTAAGGTTTAGCATAGACAGGTCCATTGGATTAATTATTTCAAGAACATTTATGACAGTAGGCATTGAGTTGTTTCGAAGGTTATTTGGTTGCTCGTGAGGAGAAGGCGTCATTGATTCATCTTCCTTTATGAAGTTAATCTTATGCAACTAAAACCTCTATTCCGGTCAGTGTTATCGAAGGTGCGCCTAGGCGCGAGGCGCATAGAGGCGCAAAGATAGCGCCTAGCCTCTTCCGAGGGGCAACCACTGTTGTAATTTGTTATCTATATGCAGATTTATGGCTACCTAGAGAATACAAAGGGTTTGTTGACTTTTAAAAGGATAGAATTTAATTTGTGGGACCCATTTAAATCTACAGCTGTATAACAATGAATAATAAAGGTTATTTTGTATATGTTAACTTGTATATGTAAATTAATGGGCCCAAAAATTTTTACTCTCTTTATAATATATTAGATACAATATAAAATAAAAAAAAGAGACGTAACAAGTAACAAATTGAAAAGAAGAGAGAGAGGCGACATATATATATATTGTTTTCTTTTGTTTTTCGTTTATTCTGTTTTTAGATTATTCTAAGTTTTTTTCTTCTTTTTTCTGTTCTTAGCTCTCTCTTTTCTTTTTTTTCTTTTTTTCATAAGAATAGTAGGGTATTTCTTTTTTTGAATGGAAGGCTTAATTTTAAACATAAATAATCTTTTTTATATTTTATTTTCACCTAGAGAGTAAAGAATATACTCATGTTTTAATTAAGCTATGGTCTTGCATCTTTTTTTTTTATTAGTTTTAATATCTTTTATATCATGTTTTATTAGAACTTGTATATTTATTTAAATGTGATACATTTGTGTTAAATTTTTAATTGTGCGCCTCACTTCACTCAGGCGCGCGCCTCGCCGTGCGCCTCGCGCCTAGGCTCCAAAGGACCTTTAGTACCTCGGTGTATGGTGAAGCTATATGACAGAGCATTCCATAAGGGCAGATTGTGTATACACAGATTCTTCTGTGCCATATTTGTGGTATAAAATTGGAAGCTATCTTTTTTGTTCTAAGGACTCAAAGTTGAGTGATGGTCCTCTGGCCCTTTGTGTGAATCGGAAGGGGTGGGAGATGGAGTTACACCACTAAAAAATTGCTTTATAGATGGCAAACACATAGCATGCTTGGGAGGCATGAGTATCTAAAACATCCACCGTCACTAGTTCAATGCTATGTACCATTCTTCTTCTATTAGAAGCACTTTGTTTGTGTAATTGTTTAGGCATTACATTAGCATTTTCGGACCTTAAGATATGGGTTCTCCAATGACATTTTTAGTGTTAATGATAATTACAGTAATGCAACATCTTGGTGGTAGTTGCTGAAGTCCAAACACTAGCAAGAAATCAGGTGGGTGCTTGTCATGTCTTTGATGTATCAATGATTCAATATGAGTGGATCAACGTTTAGCCCAAGAAGGGAAATATTTTAGATATTGTATGAGCATCTCCGATCATATACAGCTTCCAGCATATACACAATGGAATGACAATGGAACTCTCTTTATTTTATTGTTCTTTTTTTTATTTGATGTTTGCAATGAAGCTCGAAATTATTAAAAGAATAGTAAAAGAGACTCTTGTGGAATCAACAGGAAGAGGGCATACTCTGAGGAAATTTAATGGTGGGTGAGGGTGCCAGACCCTTGCAGAAATGAAGGAGCATTACAAAATGTGGCAGAGAAACTGGTGGAAAAAATCTTTGAGAAATACAAACATCCAGGGAAGTTAAAGCGAGTGTATGCGAGAAACTAGGTATTTTATTTGGGAATTAGATAACAAAGGATGCATAGTCTGGCGGAGTTGAGGAGAGGAAAGTAACGCTTTTGACAAGGTTGGGTGTTTCTAGAGCGAGAAGTTTTTTATTTGAAGATGATCAAATTAGAGAAAGGGGGAAATTTTTCTTTGAGAAGCTATTGAATGAAAATCAGAGCTTTAGAAGATGATGGTGACATAAGGAGATCAGAAAAAATGTACTTTGTCAGCATGATCAGCATATAGTAGTAAATAATGCATGGAGTAAGATGAAAATATGAAGAATTTGGGATCTGATGGCAGTGCCACTGAGGCTTGGTGATGGTTAGGTGATGATGGCATCTGTTGATCGATAAAACTATTCAATAAGAGAAAAATTACTAAAAGGGTGTCAGACGAGTGGCATAAAATATTTTAGTGGGCATCGTGACATTTATATTTACAGTTCTTCCTATTATCTGGTAGCAATCTTTTTGCTCATTCAGGCAATTTAGTTTGCCTAATTTTTTTTTTAGTTTTATTGAAGGCAATGCTGAAACATTTTGTAAATCACATGGGAATGAAGTTTTGTGAAGGCAGTTTAGTGGGGAAGTAGTGTCTCTAGAGGAGTTTTAGTCGCCCAATTAGATCACCAGAGAGATTCCCATGCTTTTCTGAACTTTTTGTCACCGTTTAGTCTTTTATTGTGCTGATTTAAAGGCTTATTTTATGCATAGGGAGGGTGTATATGCTATGGAAGTCTTTTGCTTTCTGGTTGTAAGGTTGTATTAGGTGTTCAGTTGTAACTTGTAATTTTACTTGGAATACTTTTTCCAATTGTTTTGTAATGAAATTTCTAGGCCCTTAAAATATCCTTCCTTAGAAATACAGAATCTTTCATTCTCTATGAAGGTCGGCTCTTCTCCTTTTAGATTCTTCCCTTTCATTATTTATTTATTTTTTGGTCTCTTATCAAGCAAAATGGTGAGCTGTTTCGAATCACATATTTAGTACCGTAAAAGAGATTTTGCCACATTGTGTAGTCCAGTAGTAGTGAATCTTTACACAGGTAACTTTGGTATCAAAACCACATAAACCTTGGATGAATACAATTATGTTTCAGAGAACTTTGATTAGAGGTTCAGAGTATATTGAAGAAGTCATAAAAGTTCAATATATTGTAAGGCAGAATTGCGGTTAGTTAGGTGGACCTTCAATAATGACTATGGAAGCTACCTTGCTTGACACCAAGGGGTAAAGGTGTCGAGTAATTTGGTAATGGGGTTATCACGGATGGAACCAGTATAGGCTCAGGGGGGATGTATCCCCTTGGTCCAGTCCTGCCTAATTTATATATACGTATATACATGTATATAATTTCTTGTATATATATGAGGCATTAAAAGATTGTCTCCCTAAATACTTTCAATCTCCAAAAATGTTTTTGTTTTTTCTTGCTTTTCTGTTTTAAACTTCAAAATCTTTTGATTTCCTTTTAAATAAAATGACCTTCCCCTTCTTAACCATTTTTTCTTTCTTCAAGCTTCCGAATTTCCTTCTTTTTTCTTCTTTCTTTTGCATCTTTCCCCTCTTCTTAAAATTCTTCTTTTTGCACTCATATATGATGTATGTGCTAGAATCTTATTTTTCCCTTCTTAGTCATTTTCCCCTTTTCTTTATTTGGAGTTTTCAATGTGATTTCACGAGTTAAATATGTATATTTTATTCTATTTTTGCATTTTCCTCGACTATAAAACTTTGCGAATAATGACTTTTTTTTTTGTAAATCTTGATTGATGAACCATTATTGCAATTTTATATTTTGGACATTATTAGTAGTCATGTTAATTTACCAAAAGCAATTTATTTTGTCATGTTCAATACCTCCTTGAAATAGAGTTTTGGCTCTGTCATTGTTTTAATTGAGGCTATCATACCGCTAGATTGATTGAGGCTAGTTAGTCAACGGAAAAGAAGACCGCAGTAGCTTAATGTGCGCATATATAGAGGCTCTCATGCATCGCATTTAAATGATGGACATTGGTCAAGGACATTTTAATTATATTCGAAGGAAATATTACCAACAATGTTGTTCTTTTTATTTTTCTAGCATTTATCTTATACTCCTGCCTGCTTAGAATATTATTTTTGTGGAAGGATTGAGTTATTAAAGTTACACCCTCTTTAACACCTTAAACTTAAACTTCCGGAGTAGATGTGTTATATAATGGTATTAGAGCCAAATGTCTCCTAATCGACCCTTGCCATTACCTGCATTGAAAAAATAATTACACGTGCTGTGCGAAAGAAGGCCACACGCAGGCTTCTTGATGGATTTAAGCATTAAAATTATACCCTTTCTAACAAGCTTTTAGAGTAGATGAATTGTTACCAAATTTTATTGTTTATTATGTTGTATTTTTTTTTATTTTGTTCTTTTGATTTAAAATAATCTATATCTGTCATGTTAGTAAAATTTTTTTTTTATTATTTTTCTTTTTAAGATGTTATTTTGATTTAGCCTGCTGAAATGAAATCCTGGCTCCATCTTTGAGTCATGCCGCAGGTGTTATTTTGTTCTGGGTCACTGCAGCTTTCATACGTGCTTCAGGCACTCTTACATAGACAATTTTGAGTTCCCAATAACTTGAGTCAGTCTTGAGCTAATGAATAATGTTCAATCGTAGGGTAAACTATGATTACTTATCTAATGTAAACAATTAATTAATACAATTGGGAAAAAAAATTAGATGTGTCTACTTATCCTGGTAAGATGGAACTGAAGAATATGGCAAGTTTTAGCACCATGACATTTGGTACAAAATGATAGACTTAGATTTAGCCTGGCTTCTTACCTCCAATGTTGTAAATCTATAAGATCTATTTTAACAAAATAATCGCTTGGTTGCTGGTGGTAATAAAATATAAATGTGATGTTCCTCAGAGATAGGTGCCTTAACATTTATTTGATATGTTTGGGCACAGCAGGCCTATGTGTACTTATCGCAATAACATTTCTGGACAATTTAGTTTTAGTGTTTATATTCAATATCTGTAAGGCCTCTTTTCATTAGATTGGTGGTGGTTTTCTTATTAATGTGTTGATGACTAATCCAAGATGTCATGTCCTGCCTTCACCAGGAGAAATCAGACACATATGAACACATTACCCATGTGCGTTCAAATTATACTGAAGAATTGTTGAGTGCTACATCGTATGCCAGGCAATTAGCAGAACAAATGACACTCGCAAAAGCTTATGTTATTATTGCGAAGGAGCACAATAACCTTCACCTTGCTTGGGAGCTCAGTTCGAAGATCAGAATTTGCCAGCTTTTGCTATCAAAGGCAGCCTTGAGGGAGGAGCTCATCACCCTAGAGGAAGCAGAACCAATCATTAAAAGCCTCTCATCTCTAATCTTCAAGGCAAAAGCTGCGCACTATGACATTGCTACGACAATAATGACAATGAAATCGCATATTCAAGCCCTTGAAGAGCGTGCAAATGCAGCAACAGTTCAAAGTACAGTATTTGGACAGTTGGCTGCGGAAGCATTGCCTAAAAATCTCCACTGCCTAAATATTAAACTCATGGCTGATTGGCTTAAGAAGACGTCCCTTCAAGAGCTTGCAAACGAGAAGAGGAACTCTCCCCGACTTGTGGACAACAATCTGTACCACTTCTGCATATTTTCAGATAATCTGCTGGCTGTTTCAGTTGTCATCAACTCAACCGTCTCAAATGCCGACCATCCAAAACAGCTCGTTTTCCACATCGTGACAAGTGGAGTCAACTATGGGGCAATGCAGGCTTGGTTCCTGACTAATGACTTTAAAGGATCTACAATAGAAGTTCAGAACATTGAGGACTTCACTTGGCTAAATGGTTCTTACTCTCCTATTGCAAAACAGCTTACTGAAATGAATTCTCAGGCGTACTTTTTTGAAGTGTCTCAAGATATGGAAGTTGAGCCTAAATTTCGTCATCCAAAGTACATACATTTATTGAATTATCTTCGGTTTTACATCCCAGAGATCTGTCCCCAGCTGGAGAAGATTGTTTTTCTTGACGACGATGTTGTTGTCCAGAAGGATCTCACCCCTCTCTTTTCATTGGATTTACATGGAAATGTGAATGGAGCCGTGGAAACTTGTCTCGAAGCATTTCACCGATATTACAAGTACCTCAACTTCTCGAATCCAATCATTAGCTCAAAGTTTGACCCTCAGGCTTGCGGCTGGGCATTTGGTATGAATGTTTTTGATTTGATTGCATGGAGGAAAGCAAATGTGACTGCACACTATCATTACTGGCAAGAACAGAATGCCGATAGATCTATCTGGAAGCTGGGCACACTGCCTCCGGGTCTCTTAGCTTTTTATGGGCTGACAGAGCCCCTTGATCGGAGATGGCATGTATTAGGACTCGGCTATGACCTGAATATTGATAACCGTCTGATTGAGAGTGCAGCAGTCATTCACTTCAATGGGAACATGAAGCCATGGCTGAAGTTGGCTATTGGCAGGTATAAACCACTATGGGAACGGTATGTGAATCAAAGTCATCCCTATATACAAGATTGTGTTACAAGTTAATACGTTTTGACCAGGTAATTGATATGCATTTTTTCAATACTTTTTTCAATTTCTTGAAGTTGTACTATAGAGTCAGAAGTAGAAAATTTTGGCCTAATGTTAGGAGTTTCTCCTTTTCTCTTTCATTTTTCCATCTTCAAATCTTTAAGGGAAAAATGATTGTTATAGACTAGAAAGCCAAAATGTAATAGGTAAAGCTGTGGGGATTCGTTTTTGGTTTATCCCATTCTTCAAGTTATAGAATTGCTTGTTTTGTTGCAACACTCGTAGTGATCTCTGAGGTCTTTTCGATGTCAATATAGTTAAATCAAATTATTGTTTTCTTAACCTTTTCAATTTTTTTTGTTAAGATGAGTTCTGAACATATTTCTCAGTGCATTGTTATTGCAAATGCTATCTGCGATATTCGAGCATTCAACTAGTTGTTTTCCGGCTCTCTTAGGGTTTTTGACTTTACGAGTTTGATAAATACAGTACTTAGTTTCAAATTGTTCTTTTGAAAATTTACGAGTAATTGTCCATTTTTGCTTTCAGAGGTGAGAAAGGTGTTCTTTTATGTAGTTGCTACTGTTACTTCTGATGTTGGCAACTGCAAAGTTTGGAATGGGTTAAAGCTAATCCAAGGGGTCTCTTGCAGCCAAAAGAAACCATCAATTCTTTCTTGGAATTCTTTTGAGGGAAACAAAGTATGAGACTCTGCTTCAAAAGATGGAATCACAGCAGTCATACATATACATACATATATGTATATATATAGCCGGATGACTGTTCCAACTCCTGGATAATAGAGATTAGCCGGATGGCTGTTCCTACTCCTGGATAATAGAGATTGCTTCTTTACAAGATTTGTCATATCGTCCCGTACCTTAGGTATTGTCTGGTTCGTAACGCTTCAATGGATTGGTATTGTCCGAGTTCCTTACTCGGTTGTCACACCCAAAATTTTGACAACCCAAAATTGATACTGCGATAGTAAACCATTGTAGTCACAAACATTAAATCAAAGCCAACTTTTTTATACAAATTGATTTTCAACATAAATCCAAAGACTTTAACCCTTGAAACCTATTGCAGTCACAACCATTTTTAACTTTTGCATCAACCATAGCAACATTTGAACTAAGCCAAAAGCCAAAAATTCTTGTGACGCTTAGTGGTAATCAAATAGCCTCCATGTCTCCTGCTCTTTCTTCTCACAGCAATGGTCAAGCAACCAGCATTCTGTATACAGTACTCCACCACCCTACAGCGACTCCGCTGCCGCACCCACACCGACCGGATTCGCCAAACCACCGATGGCTTTTTTTGCCCTAAAACCAGCAGTGACACTCTCTGTAGCTTTGTTTCTTGCACTATTGTTGGACCACTTTCCTTCCCTTCCACTAATGCTATCTCAATATGGACCTAATCAAATATTATATACACATGGATTCAATATAAAAAACTTCCAAGAATTTAGATTATGATATGAAGATAAATTGTAATTGCAAGAAAAAGTATTCTTGTTTATGTATTTAAACACATGCCTTGTTGACTTAACACCATCTGTGTCTTCACACACACAGACACTTCTGTACATATATACAATATATTCAACTGTTATACCCTTGCTTTTAAAATTGGTTTGACTTGTTCTTATTTTCCACAATATTCTACATCGAATGAATTTATACATTCAGGGGAAAAAATTACTTGTATGTACTAGAAATGTAGATAACCATTACAAATAGAAATAGAAAAGGGAAATGAAGAGTAAGTGTAAAAATAGACAATCATATAGGCATATACACAAATTTTCAGTTATTCCTTCAGTGCTTAGACTCCTGTTCTTTTTTCTTTTTCTTTTTTTTTTTTTTTTGTAAAAAAAATCTTTTTGAAAGGTTAAGCAATATATATATATATATATGAAACAAAGAATTAAAATAGGATAGTTGAACAAGTAAGACTTGTTCTAAATTCCACTATTTTTTAGGAGATGAAATGTTCAATGAACCATTTGACTTACATGTACATGTATTTTAAATATAAAATGGAAAAAGTACAAAACAAATTCTGAAAATTGCAAAATTCCTCCCCCCCCCCTTTATAAACAACTAAAATAAAATTCCGGAAATTGGAATGAAATTAGAATTTTACTTACCCCAGGACGTCTCATTTGACACGTAGTTTTCATAGAGCAAAGAAGTTCATAGGCCTTTTGCCTATTAGAATTTGGACCTGCAATAAATAAATAAATAACCCTTTAATTATAAGTAGAATCACTTAAATGTCGAAATTTATTCCTATATATCACTAACTATGATTTTTTCCAAAAAAAAAAAAAAAAAAAAAAAGTGTTACACACCTAGTCTTGAGGGTTTGATTACATGCAGAAGAATAAGAGTGTCCTGGTTCTGAACAGTGTGAGACAATGCCCATTGAAGAGCCTCCTTAGCTTCAATGGTGGAATCAACCACCACCATCACTCTGTTCCCGCTTTCACTCTCTCCCTTGGACGACATTTCAATGCTCTTCGCGCTATACTTGCTAAATTTATCATCATCTGTGATAATAGAATTATAACTCTGCTTGTATTGTTGCGACAGAGACCACACTCCAAAACCTCCATTCATGAAAAAACCAGGCAGTCTCATTCTTCCCCTAATTATCTTTAACTATATATATATATATATATATATATATATATATGGTGATCAGTTTTGTGCTGCAAATGAGTTCAAATATGAGAAGGAATAGGATATATAGGATATATGTGTGTGTGTGTGTGTATACTAGTAGTTGCTGGTGGTTTTGAGCCAAATAATTGTAGTGGACAAGGTGGTCTGTCTTTGACTTTTTTTTTCTTGTAGCTCTTCCATTAAAAGGTCATGCAAACCATGTTCTTGTTTGTTTCTATTGTTTTCTATGGTGGGGCTGTTCAACGTGCCTACCATCAAAATTTCCTTGATTAAGTATGGACACATAGTGCCTAGCCGGGGACAATTAAATAAATAAATAAATAAACCCTTATAGGAAAATATAAATTAATTCTTTATCTTCACCTATATTTGTTGTCCTTTTGTCATATAGTATCTATAGTTTGGGTAGCATAAACAGCTCATTGCAATTATAAAACTACACCCAAGAATCAATTTTTATTTTAGCTTCTTTAATATTCTTAGTATGTTGGTGTATGTTAGATGTTTTTGTTGGGGATTAAATTTTAGAACCTATAGAAATCTAGAGAGGTGTTGTGCATGTATCTAGAAGACTTTTTATATATATATATGCAAATTATTGTACACATTCAGTAATTGACTTTGGTACATTCAGATTCTTTTTACAGACAGGGGATATCATTTTCTAGGATTAATCAAGAAAAAAAGGCACCAGCAGAAAGAAAACCTTGCCAAGAAAATATGTAAGAAAGCTGAAAATTACATTAACATAGCCACTATTTTACATATTCTCTACTTCTCTAATTATATATAAATATATATATAATACTGGACATCCGATCCAACAGACATGATTAGATTTGATAGAAGATTGGTTGGAACCAATCAGATTGGACCCCACCATATCATGTTAGTTGGATATCGACTGAACAAATGGACATGATTTTTTTCCTTTCCCGGTGGCGTTTGGTACAGTTTACCATCATCTTGGGTTATTATCAGTAAACCCCCTTATGATTTCATTTTGCATTAATTAACTCCCGCTCTGTTTCAGAAAACCCACATGCACTTATCAAATTATATAAACTAGCCTCATTCCTTATAATTTTGGACAAAAATAAGGGTTGAAAGTGTAATTAGTAAAACAAAAAGGGTAAAAGTATAATTTACATTAACAATATTGGATGAAAGTATAATTTACTCATAAAAAAATTATTTATCAGTAAACTCCAATGATATTTTTGTTTAAAATTGTAGGAAATAGGGCAAGTGATACAATTTGATGAATACATGAGGGTTTTATGAAACGGGAGGGGGTTAGTTGATACAAAATGAATTCATATGGGCATTTACAGATAACAGTCCTTATTTCTTTCTTTCTTTTTTTCCTATTAATATAGTGCATCCAATGAATTTGTTAGAGAGCTATAGCATCCATTAGATTTGTTAGGCCATCTAATTGATTCCTTCTATTGCAGTCACACAATATTTATATAACTTGGATTGTAATTTGGGCATGGTTCACATCTATTTCCGTCCAGTGGTGAAAAGTTATGTATGCGTTCAATTGAAACTTGTCTCCATTTTACTTATTGGCTGAAAAAAAATATTTTGTTTAAATTATGTACTGTCAATATGTCAATATCTTTTTATTAAGAGCACTTCAAACTTCATATAAAATTTTCTAACTAGTTAGGAAGTTCACGTGACACCGAATGGGGAACAATTTTAAGGATATTTTTAATTATTTTATGGGGGCATTTCTAATATTTTACCTATATTTAATAAAAATATAATAGTTTATAGTAGTATATACACCAAAAAGAAAATTATATAGGGGACAAGTGCCACTATAAGGTGTGCATGGCTGGTATCCTTAATTTGTTAAGGACTTGACTGCTCTAAATAATTTATTAATATGGGTATCTATTAAGTTTGAATACGAAATTTGTACCCATATATTCTAAAAAAAATAAAATTATAGGGTTAAATACTATATCATTCCACATCCTTATCACACAGTCTTGTGTGTAATGATGCGTGTTTGAAGAATTATGATTTTCCATTAAAGGGTCAAGCGATGGCTCGTTGTCTCTATTGGCGTTATCCTATTATTGGCGTTGTCTCATATATGTGTGCTTGTAAAAACAAATTACTTGGTATTTATCCAAAAAAAGAAAAGGAAAAAAATAATTAGTTGGTATAATTAACTTTAACTGTACATAATAGTTTGGTGAAATTCCATGATTGTGATATACTTTCTAATTGATTTGCAAGCACCTTTCTGTGGGACCAATTGGCTCTTTATTTGAAAATCTATAAACAGTTCACGTGAAAGTCTTTATTATTAGATTTGGGAAAATTTAAGAGTAAATTTTGTTTTTTTCCACCTTATCATTTTTCTCTCAGGCTGCTAATATTGGTGCTTCCAAAACATCCTAAACACTCCACTTTCCTATTCTACAAGGAAATTACAAAATGTCTTATATATCCTTTTATATTAGGATGACTGCGATTTTACCAATTTAATTTACCTATTTCATTTCGTTTGCAAAAAATCAAACTAAACGGATCTGTTTTTCATTCCATTCCATTTCATCTATCTTTAATTTGTCACCCCCTCACCCTCTCTTCTATGTTAGTTTAAACTTAAAAGACATACCTCTATTTTAATTATGTTTCAAGTATAAGAACTCAAAAAATTTACACAACCCATATTCCTTAACATTCCAACATCATCATATATAAATATTTAACATAAATATCACACAAAAGGGCAACCATGTTCATAATGATTTAATGGAAATTGCACGTACAATTTAGAATAAATGTGATATGAGTAGCTATGTGGCATTGATTAGTGGTAAATGATTGAGGGGACAAAACAAATTCCAAATAAGGTTCTTTAGAATTAATATGGATATATATGCTTAACCATATTATATAAAAATAAAATAAATGTTTGAGTGAACAATAATTAATTATATAATCTAGTCCACATACACACGTACCATTTATAAACAATAATCATGGAAGATTCCTAATCCCTTAGGCCTTGATGAATTAATGGTAACAGTAGGAGCCGGAGTCAATTTAGCCTAGCAGCTAGGCGAGGGACGAGGAACAAAATAAATCCTCTCTTTCTGTACTATGCGCGCGAGTTATGCATAAAAATAGAAAACTATTTTCGAGCCTAATAAAGTACATCGATTTGAAAACAAACATTTTTTTTTTTATACTCGAATGTTTTGAAAATGATTTTCTGAAAACTCAATCAAGTACAGTTTTTAATCTTCAGAGCTTTAAAGTTCAAACAAAAAATCAAAAACTGTTTCTAAAACTGCAAAATGAAAAAGTTCGCCAATACTTTCATAAATTATGACCGTGATTATTATCAATAGGATTGACATTAAGGCCCCCTTTGATAGATTTTTTGTATCTGGCACTTTTCAGAAGAAAATGAGAAATAGAAGTCGTTTTGAAAAGCTGGTATCTTCCTATTTTATTCTAAAAGTTCTTCCAAGTTCCAAAAACTTTTCTAATTTTTTTTATTAAATATCATTCAAAATAATTTTTTCTTCAAAAAAATTAAAAATAATTTCTGAAAAGCCGATTCAAACTAGACCCTGATTAAAGAAAGTTCGAGATTGATGGAATTGATATAGCAGAAGTGAGAAGAAGAATGGTGACAGGGCCATCTCCATATGGGATATTAGGCTGACCAATTTAATTCCCTTTAGGCGCAAAAGCCATGCAATTTGTTCCATCATCCATGTCAAGTCTGTGGCTGCATTTGAATTTCCACTCAAAAGGCCCATAAATATGTGTTGGTCCATCTGTGTAGACTGTAGAGTCTTAATTAACTTAAACATCATAAGAAGATTGTAATTTTGTTGTATATTTTTGCTATATTAATTCTCTGGAAAAGAGAATAGTTGATAATCCGAGTAGTTAGCCTAGTCAGAAAAAATTTAGGACTTAGTGCCTCAAGAAGCATGAGATCTCATGTTCGATTCTTACTATGCAAACAATTCGTTAGGATCATGACCGCGGACATAGTCCGATTCTAACCTGATTCATGTGAAGGGGTCGCCTTACAGGAATCTTGTAAATCTCTTGATAGTTGTTAGATCAAGATTTTACAAGTGGCAAAAACTTTTGTCATCATCTGTGTGATTAGGAGTTATATATTTATATTAACAACCCTAACTCTGCTTCAACTACAATCAACACAAGTTGCAATAATTTTTCAGTCATATAATTAATTAGATCATAAGCAAAAGAATTTGAAGCACCTAATCTTGATCTACACATATTCACCTCCTACATCAATAAAGTTTTATACACAACATTAATTGCAGAGGTCTCCCTTGTTCTTTAGCTTTTGACCTTAGAACACCTCAAAGTTCTTCAACTTAGTGAAATAAATTTTGGAGAACTTGCAGAGGTCTCCTTTGTTCTATGCTTGATTAAAAGCTCCCCCAACTTGAGAAAAATAGAATTTCAGGTGAGCTATATGTAATAGTTTCTCGTTTCCAATATTCTTTTATATATATATATATATATATATATATTCATGGAATTGAAAAGGCAGAAGTGAGAAGAAGAATTTGTTAGGATTTGACAAAAATCCTTGATGATGTATGTGATGACATGTGTGGAGGTTAAGGAGCAAAATTGAAATTGGTCTTCATCATGAATTGCATCACATGGAAAATGTGGTACGGAATACTACAATGGTCAAAATTTGTGGGTAGCCATCAAAATTGAAATAAGAAGATTGCATCAAGGTGGAGATTGTTGGAATTTGGCAAAACGTTTTGAAGGTATAAAATAATTTCAACATCAATTCTAGCATATGGTACATGTGGAGTTGAATTTGGTAGATGACCAACCAAAGAAGATTTTGTGAATGGTAGGTTGCCAAACAAATGAAATAGTAGACAACCAAACTTGCCTAACTTTAATGTTCAAATGAACCATCAAAACATGTGTTTTATGAGCCTATAAATAGAGAGAAAATTGAAATTGGTATCAGAGCTTTGGTTCCTTGGTGTACTTTTGGTGATGGATCCCACTAATCCAGAGAAACCAGTTTCGAAGTATGGAAATAGATATGCCAATAAGTGGTTTCAAACTCCGTCGAGTTTGAGGTGGAAAAATTTGAAGGGTAGATTGATATTGGCTTGTGGTGAATGAAGTCAATGATAGTCAATCCGGTTTATACAGGGATTTAAAGGTGTGTGCAATCTTGACACCTGAAGAAAAAATTGTCGGTGGAGCGGGTAACATAAGCCATGAAGAATTTTTGCCAAATGTGGAGATTATTAGGATTTGACAAAAATTCTTGGTGATGTATGTGATGACATGTGTGGAGGTTAAGGAGCAAAATTGAAATTGGTCTTCATCATGAATTGCATCACAAGGAAAATGTGGTACGGAATACTACAATGGTCAAAATTTGTGGGTAGTCATCAAAGTTGAATGAAGAAGATTGCATCAAGGTGAAGATTATTAGAATTTGGAAAAACGTTTTGAAGGGATAAAATGATTTCAACATCAATTCTAGCATATGGTACAGGTGGAGTTGAATTTGGTCGATGACCAACCAAAGAAGATTTTGTGAATGGTAGGTTGTCAAACAAATGAAATGGTAGGCAACCAAACTTGCCTAACTTTGAACGTTCAAATGAACCATCCAACTATGTGTTTTAGAAGCCTATAAATAGAAAGAAAATTGAAATTGGTATCAGAGCTTTGGTTCCTTGGTGTACTTTTTGGTGGTGGATCCCGATGATCTAAAGAAGCCAGTTTCGAAGTACGGAAACAGATATGTCAAGAAATGGTTTCAAACTCCGTTGAGTTTGAGGTGGAGAAATTTGAAGGGTAGATTGATATTTTCTTGTGACGAATGAAGTCAATGATAGTCAACCCGATTTACAAAGAGATTTGAAGGTCTGGGCAGTCTTGGCACTTGAAGAAATAATTGTCGGTGGAGCGGGTAACATAAGCTATGAAGAATTTTTGCCAAAGGTGGAGATTGTTAGGATTTGTCAAAAATCCTTGATGATGTATGTGATGACATGTGTGGAGGTTAAGAAGCAAATTTGAAATTGGTCTTCATCATGAATTGCATCACATGGTAAATGTGGTACAGAATACTACAATGGTCAAAATTTGTGGGTAGCCATCAAAGTTGAATAAAGAAGATTGCATCAATGTGGAGATTGTTGGAATTTGGCAAAATGTTTTGAAGGTATAAAATGGTTTCAACATCAATTTTAGCATATGCTACATGTGGAGTTGAATTTGATAGATGGTCAACCAAAGAAGATTTTGTGAATAATAGGTTGCCAAACAAATGAAATGATAGACAACCAAACTTGTCTAACTTTGAATGTTCAAATGAACCATCCAAACATGTGTTTTAGAAGCCTATACATAGAGAGAAAATTGAAATTGGTATCAGAGCTTTGGTTCCTTGGTGTACTTTTGGTGGTGGATCCCGTTGAAAAAGAGAAACCAGTTTCGAAGTACGAAAGCAGATATGTCAATAAGTTGTTTCAAACTCCGTCGAGTTTGAGGTGGAGAAATTTGATGGGTAGATTGATATTGTTTTGTGGCTGATGGAGTCAATGACAGTCAATCCAGTTTACACAGGGATTTGAAGGTGTGTACAATCTTGACATGTTAAGAAAAAATTATTGGTGGAGCGGGTAGCATAAGCTATGAAGAATTTTTTCCAAAGGTGGAGATTGTTAGGATTTGGAAAAAATCCTTGATGATGTATGTGATGAAATGTATGGAGGTTAAAAAGAAAAATTGAAATTGGATTTCATCATGAATTGCATCACATGGTAAATGTGGTACAAAACACTACAATGGTCAAAATTTATGGGGAGCCATCAAAGTTGAATGAAGAAGATTGCATCATGGTGGAGATTGTTGGAATTTGAAAAAACGTTTTGAAGGTATAAAATAGTTTCAACATCAATTCAAACATATGGTACATGTGGAGTTGAATTTGGTAGATGCCCAACACAAGAAGATTTTGTGAAAAATAGGTATCTGAGCTTTGGTTCCTTGGTGTACTTTTGGTGGTGGATACCGATGATCCAAAGAAGCCGGTTTCGAAGTACGGAAGCAGATATGTCAAGTAGTGGTTTAGATCTCTGTCGAGTTTGAGGTAGAGAAATTTGATGGGTAGATGATATTGGCTTATGGCGAATGAAGTCAATGATAGTCAATCCGGTTTACACAGGGATTTAAAGGTGTGGACAGGCTTGACACCTGAAAAAACAATTTCGGTGGAAACGGTAGCATAAGCTATGAAGAATTTTTACCAAAGGTCCTTGAAGATGTATGTGATGAAATTTGTGGAGGTGAAGGAGCAAAATTTAAATTCGTCCTCATCAGGAATTGCATCACATGGTAAATGTGGTACAGAATATTACAATGGTAAAACGTTT
This sequence comes from Cornus suecica, assembly GCA_963922005.1. NCBI lineage: Eukaryota > Viridiplantae > Streptophyta > Magnoliopsida > Cornales > Cornaceae > Cornus > Cornus suecica. The sequence continues at coordinate 26,952,880 of OY998238.1, forward strand.
TGGGTAACTATCAAAGTTGATTGAAGAAGATTGCATCAAGGTGGAGATTATTGGAATTTGGCAAAACATTTTGAAGGTATAAAATGGTTTCAACATCAATTCTAGCATATGGTACATAAGGAGTTGAATTTTGTAGATGGACAACCAAAGAAGATTTTGTGAATGGTAGATTGCCAAACAAATGAAATGGTAGGCAACCAAACTTTCCTAACTTTGAATGTTCAAATGAACTATTTAAATATGTGTTTTAGGAGCCTATAAATAGAGAGAAAATTGAATTGATGTCAGAGTTTTGGTTCCTTGGGGTACTTTTGGTGATGGATCCCGCTGATCTAGAGAAGTCAGTTTCGAAGTACGGAAGCAGATATATCAAGAAGTGGTTTCAAACTAAGTCGAGTTTGAGATAGAGAAATTTGATGGGTAGATTGATATTGGCTTGTGGCGAATGAAGTCAATGATAGTCAATCCGATTTACACAGGGATTTGAAGGTGTGTGCAATCTTGACATCTGAAGAAAAATTGTCGGTGGAGACGGTAGCATAAGCTATGAAGAATTTTTACCAAAGGTGGAGATTGTTAGGATTTGGCAAAAATCCTTGATGATGTGTGTGATGCCATTTGTGTAGGTTACGGAGTAAAATTTAAATTGGTCCTCATCATGAATTGTATCACATGGTAAATGTGCTACAAAATACTACAATGGTCAAAATTTATGGGTAACCATCAAAGTTGAATGAAGAAGATTGCATCAAGGTGGAGATTGTTGGAATTTGGCAAAACATTTTGAAGGAATAAAATGGTTTCAACATCAATTCTAGCATATGATACACGTGGAGTTGAATTTGGTAGATGGACAACCAAAGAAGATTTTGTGAATGGTAGGTTGCCAGACAAATGAAATGGTAGGCAACCAAACTTGCCTAACTTTGAATGTTCAAATGAACCATCCAAACATGTGTTTTAGGAGCCTATAAATATAGAGAAAATTGAAATTGATATCAGAGTTTCTGTTCCTTGGTGTACTTTTGGTGATAGATCCTGCTGATCCAGAGAAGCCAGTATCGAAGTACGAAAACAGATATGTCAAGAAGTGGTTTCAAACTCCGTCGAGTTTGAGGTAGAGAAATTTGATGGGTAGATTGATATTGGCTTGTGGCGAATAAAGTCAATGATAGTCAATCCGATTTACATAGGGATTTGAAGGTGTGTGCAATCTTGACATCTGAAGAAAAATTGTCGGTGGAGACTGTAGCATAAGCTATGAAGAATTTTTACCAAATGTGGAGATTGTTAGGATTTGGAAAAAATCCTTGATGATGTATGTGATAACATTTGTGCAGGTTAAGGAGTAAATTTAAATTGGTCCTCATCATGAATTGCATCACATGGTAAATGTGTTACATAATACTACAATGGTCAAAATTTATGGGTAGCCATCAAAGTTGAATGAAGAAGATTGCATCAAGGTGGAGATTGTTGGAATTTGGCAAAACATTTTGAAGGTATAAAATGGTTTCAACATCAATTCTAGAATATGGTACATGTGTATTTGAATTTGGCAGATGGCCAACCCAAGAAGACTTTGTGAATGGTAGGTTGTCAAACAAATGAAATGGTAGGCAATCAAACTTGCCTGACTTTGAATGTTCAAATGAACCATCCAAACATATGTTTTAGGAGCTTATAAATAGAGAGAAAATTGAAATAGGTATCTGAGCTTTGGTTCCTTGGTGTACTTTTGGTAGTGGATCCCGTTGATCCAAAGAAGCCAGTTTCAAAGTACGGAAGCAGATATGGCAATAAGTGGTTTCAAACTCCGTCGAGTTTGAGGTGAAGAAATTTGATTGGTAGATTGATATTGGCTTGTGGTGAATGAAGTCAATGATAGTAAATTCGATTTACCCAGGGATTTGAAGGTGTGTGCAATCTTGACACCTGAAGAAAAATTGTCAGTGGAGACGGTATCAGAAGTTATGAAGAATTTTTACCAAAGGTGGAGTTTGTTAGGATTTGACAAAAATACTTGCTGATGTATGTGATGACATTTGTGGAGGTTAAAGAGCAAAAATTAAATTGTTCCTCATCATGAATTGCATCACATGGTAAATGTGGTACAAAATACAACAATGATCAAAATTTGTGGTTATCCATCAAAGTTGAATGAAGAAGATTTTATAAGGGTGGAGATTGTTGGAATTTTGCAAAACGTTTTGAAGGTATAAAATGGTTTCAATATCAATTCTAGCATATGGTACACGTGGAGTTGAATTTGGCAGATGGCCAATCCAAGAAGACTTTGTGAATGGTAGGTTGCCAAACAAATAAAATGGTAGACAACCAAACCTGCCTAACTTTGAATGTTCAAATGAACCATCCAAACATGTGTTTTAGGAGCCTATAAATAGAGATAAAATTGAAATTGGTATCTAAGCTTTGGTTCCTTGGTGTACTTTTGGTAGTGGATCCCGCTGATCCAGAGAAGCCAGTTTTGAATTACGGAAGCATATATGTCAAAAAGTGGTTTCAGATTCCGACGAGTTTGAGGTGGAGATATTTGATGGGTATATTGATATTGGCTTGTGGCGAATGAAGTCAATGATAGTCAATCCGATTTACAAAGAGCTTTGAAGGTGTGGACAGTCTTGACACCTGAAGAAAAAATTGTCGGTGGAGCGGGTAACATAAGGTACGAAGAATTTTTGCCAAAGGTGGAGATTGTTAGGATTTGGAAAAAATCCTTGATGATGTATGTGATGGCATGTGTGGAGGTTAAGAAGCAGAATTGAAATTGGTCTTCATTATGAATTGCATCACATGGTAAATTTGGTACAAAATACTACTATGGACAAAATTTTTGGGTATCCATTAAAGTTGAATGAAGAAGATTGCATCAAGGTGGAGATTATTGGAATTTTTCAAATGTGTTAAAGGTATAAAATGGTTTCAACATCAATTCTAGCATATGGTACACGTGGAGTTGAATTTGACAGATGACAAATCCAAGAAGACTTTGTGAATGGTAGGTTGCCAAACAAATAAAATGGCAGGCAATCAAACTTGCCTAAGTTTGAATGTTCAAAACATCCATCCAAACATTTGTTTTAGGCGCCTATAAATAGCGAAAAAATTGAAATTGGTATCAAAGCTTTTGTTTCTTGGTGTACTTTTAGTGTTGGATCCCGATGATCCAAAGAAGCCAGTTTCGAAGTACGGAAGCAGATATGTCAAGAAGTGGTTTCAAATTCCGTTGAGTTTGAGGTGGAGAAATTTGATGGGTAGATTGATATTGGCTTGTCGCGAATGAAGTCAATGATAGTCAATCCGGTTTACACAGGAATTTGAAGGTGTGGGCAGTCTTGGCACCTGAAGAAAATTGTCGATGGAGCGGGTAGCATAAGCTATGAAGAATTTTTACCAAATATGGAGATTGTTAGGATTTGGTAAAAATCCATGATGATATATGTGATGGCATGTGTGGGGGTTAAGGAGCAAAATTGAAATTGATCCTCATTATGAATTGCATCACATGGTAAATTTGGATCAAAATACTACTATGGACAAAATTTGTGGGTAACCATCAAAGTTGAATGAAGAAGATTGTATCAAGGTGGAGATTGTTGGAATTTTGCAATACGTTTTGAAGGTATAAAATGGTTTCAATATTAATTCTAGCATATGGTACACGTGGAGTTGAAATTCGCAGATGGCCAAGAAAAGAAGATTTTGTAAATGGTAGGTTGCCAAACAAATGAAATGGTAGACAACCAAACCTGCCTAACTTTGAATGTTCAAATAAACAATCCAAACATGTGTTTTAGGCGCCTATAAATAGAAATAAAATTGAAATTGGTATCTGAGCTTTGGTTCCTTGGTGTACTTTTGGTAGTGGATCCCGCTGATCCAAAGAAGCCATTTTTGAAGTACAGAAGCATATATGTCAAAAAGTGCTTTCAGACTCCGACGAGTTTGAGGTGGAGATATTTGATGGGTAGATTAATATTGGCTTGTGGCGAATGAAGTCAATGATAGTCAATCCGATTTACAAAGATTTTTGAAGGTGTGGACAGTCTTGACACTTGAAGAAAAAATTATCGGTGGAGCGGGTACCATAAGGTATGAAGAATTTTTGCCAAAGGTGGAGATTGTTAGGATTTGGAAAAAATCCTTGATGATGTATGTGATGGCATGTGTGGAGGTTAAGAAGCAGAATTGAAATTGGTCTTCATTATGAATTGCATCACATGGTAAATTTGGTACAAAATACTACTATGGACAAAATTTTTGGGTATCCATTAAAGTTGAATGAAGAAGATTGCATCAAGGTGGAGATTATTGGAATTTTTCAAATGTGTTAAAGGTATAAAATGGTTTCAACATCAATTCTAGCATATGGTACACGTGGAGTTGAATTTGACAGATGACAAATCCAAGAAGACTTTGTGAATGGTAGGTTGCCAAACAAATAAAATGGCAGGCAATCAAACTTGCCTAAGTTTGAATGTTCAAAACATCCATCCAAACATTTGTTTTAGGCGCCTATAAATAGCGAAAAAATTGAAATTGGTATCAAAGCTTTTGTTTCTTGGTGTACTTTTGGTGTTGGATCCCGATGATCCAAAGAAGCCAGTTTCGATGTACGGAAGCAGATATGTCAAGAAGTGGTTTCAAATTCCGTTGAGTTTGAGGTGGAGAAATTTGATGGGTAGATTGATATTGGCTTGTCGTGAATGAAGTCAATGATAGTCAATCCGGTTTACACAGGAATTTGAAGGTGTGGGCAGTCTTGGCAATTGAAGAAAATTGTCGATGGAGAGGGTAGCATAAGCTATGAAGAATTTTAATCAAATGTGGAGATTGTTAGGATTTGGTAAAAATCCATAACGATGTATGTGATGGCATGTGTGGAGGTTAAAGAGAAAAATTTTAATTGGTCTACATTATGAATTGCATCGCATGGTAAATTTGGAACAAAATACTACTATGGACAAAATTTGTGGGTAGCGATCAAAGTTGAATGAAGAAGATTGCATCAAGGTGGTGATTGTCTGAATTTTGCAAAACCTTTTGAAGGTATAAAATGATTGCAACATCAATTCTAGCATATGGTACACGTGGAGTTGAATTTGGCGGATGGCTAACCCAAGAAGACTTTGTGAATGGTAGGTTGCCAAACAAATGAAATGGTAGACAACCTAACTTGCCTAACTTTGAATGTTCAAAACATCCATCCAAACATGTGTTTTAGGCGCCTATAAATAGCGAGAAAATTGAAATTGGTATCAGAGCTTTGGTTCCTTGGTGTACTTTTGGTGTTGGATCCCGATGATCCAAAGAAGCCAGTTTCGAAGTACGGAAGCAGATATGTTAAGAACTGGTTTCAATCTCCGTCGAGTTTGAGGTGGAGAAATTTGATGGGTAGATTGATATTGACTTGTGGCGAATGAAGTCAATGATAGTCATTCTGGTTTACACAGGAATTTGAAAGTGTGGGCAGTCTTGGCACCTGAAGAATATTGTCGATGAAGCGGGTAACATAAGCTATGAAGAATTTTTCCAAATGTAGAGATTGTTAGGATTTGGTAAAAATTCATGATGATATATGTGATGGCATGTGTGGTGGTTAAGGAGCAAAATTGAAATTGATCTTCATTATGAATTACATCACATGGTAAATTTGGTACAAAATACTACTATGGACAAAATTTGTGGGTAGCCATTAAAGTTGAATGAAGAAGATTGTATCAAAGTGGAGATTGTTGGAATTTGGCAAAACTTTTTGAAGGTATAAAATGGTTTCAACATTAATTCTAGCATATGGTACATTTGTAGTTGAATTTGGCAGATGACCAACCCAATAAGACTTTGTGAATGGTAGGTTGCCAAACAAATGAAATGGTAGACAACAAAACTTGCCTAACATTGAATGTTCAAAACATCCATCCAAACATGTGCTTTAGACGCCTATAAATAGCGAGAAAATTAAAATTGGTATCAGAGTTTTGGTTCCATTGTGTACTTTTGGTGTTGGATCCCGATGATCCAAAGAAGCCAGTTTCGAAGTACGGAAGAAGATATGTCAAGAATTGGTTTCAAACTTCGTCGAGTTTGAGGTGAAGAAATTTGATGGGTAGATTGATATTGGCTTGTGGTGAATGAAGTCAATGATAGTCAATCCAATTTACACAGGAATTTGAAGGTGTTGGCAGTCTTGGCACCTGAAGAAAATTGCCGATGGAGCCGGTAGCATAAGCTATGAAGAATTTTTGTCAAATGTGGAGATTGTTAGGATTTGGTAAAAATCCATGATGATATATGTGATGGCATGTGTGGAGGTTAAGGAGAAAAAATTTAATTGGTCTTCATTATGAATTGCATCACATGGTAAATTTGGTACAAAATACTACTATGGACAAAATTTGTGGGTAGCCATCAAAGTTGAATGAAGAAGATTGCATCTTGGTGGAGATTGTTGGAATTTTGCAAAACTATTTGAAGGTATAAAATGGTTTCAACATCAATTCTAGCATATGGTACATATGTAGTTGAATTTGGCAGATGGCCAACCCAAGAAGAGTTTGTGAATGGTAGGTTGTCAAACAAATGAAATGATAGGCAACCAAACATGCCTAACTTTGAATGTTTAAAACATCCATCCAAACATGTGTTTTAGGCGCCTATAAATAGCGAGAAAATTGAAATTGGTATCAGAGCTTTGGTTCCTTGGTGTACTTTTGGTGTTGGATCCCGATGATCCAAAGAAGCCAGTTTCGAAGTACGGAAGCAGATATGTCTAGAAGTGGTTTCAAACTCCGTCGAGTTTGAGGTGGAGAAATTTGATGGGTAGATTGATATTAGCTTGTGGCGAATGAAGTCAATCCGATTTACAAAGAGATTTGAAGGTGTGGACAATCTTGACACCTGAAGAAAAAATTATCGGTGGAGCGGGTAACATAAGGTATGAAGAATTTTTGCCAAAGGTGGAGATTGTTAGGATTTGGAAAAAATCCTTGATGATGTATGTGATGGCATGTGTGGAGGTTAAGAAACAGAATTGAAATTGGTCTTCAATATGAATTACATCACATGATAAATTTGGTAAAAAATACTATTATGGACAAAAATTTTGGGTGGCCATTAAAGGTGATTGAAGAAGATTGCATCAAGGTGACGATTGTTGGAATTTTCAAAAGGTGTTGAAGGTATAAAATGGTTTCAACATCAATTCTAGCATATGGTACACGTGGAGTTGAATTTAGGTGATGACCAATCCAAGAAGACTTTGTGAATGGTAGGTTGCCAAACAAATAAAATGGTAGGCAATCAAACTTGCCTAAGTTTGAATGTTCAAAACATCCATCCAAACATGTGTTTTAAGCGCCTATAAATAGCGAGAAAATTGAAATTGGTATCAGAGCTTTGGTTCCTTGGTGTACTTTTGGTGTTGGATCCCGATGATCCAAAGAAGCCAGTTTTGAAGTACGGAAATAGATATGTCAAGAAGTGGTTTCAAACTCCGTCGAGTTTGAGGTGCAGAAATTTGATGGGTAGATTGATATTGGCTTATCGCGAATGAAGTCAATGATAGTCAATCCGGTTTACACAGGAATTTGAAGGTGTGGGGAGTCTTGGCACCTGAAGAAAATTGCCGATGGAACGGGTAGCATAAGTTATGAAGAATTTTTGCCAAATGTGGAGATTGTTAGGATTTGGTAAAAATCCATGATGATGTATGTGATGGCATGTGTGGAGGTTAAGGAGCAAAATTTTAATTGGTCTTCATTATGAATTGCATCGCATGGTAAATTTGGAACAAAATACTACTATGGACAAAATTTGTGGGTAACCATCAAAGTTAAATGAAGAAGATTGCATCAAGGTGGTGATTGTCTGAATTTTGCAAAACTTTTTGAATGTATAAAATGGTTTCAACATCAATTCTAGCATATGGTACACGTGTAGTTGAATTTTGCAGATGACCAACCCAAGAAGAGTTTGTGAATGGTGTTGCCAATCAAATGAAATGGTAGGCAACCAAACATGCCTAACTTTGATTGTTCAAAACATCCATCCAAACATGTGTTTTAGGCGCCTGTAAATAGCGAGAAAATTGAAATTGGTATCAGAGCTTTGGTTCCTTGGTGTACTTTTGGTGTTGGATCCCGATGATCCAAAGAAGCCAGTTTCGAAGTACGGAAGCAGATATGTCAAGAAGTGGTTTCAAACTCCGTCGAGTTTGAGGTGGAGAAATTTGATGGGTAGATTGATATTGGCTTGTGGCGAATGAAGTCAATGATAGTCAATCCGGTTTACACAGGAATTTGAAGGTGTGGACAGTCTTAGCACCTGAAGAAAATTATCGATGGAGCGGGTAGCATAAGCTATGAAGAATTTTTGCCAAATGTGGAGATTGTTAGGATTTGGTAAAAATCCATGATGATATATGTGATGGCATGTGTGGAGGTTAAGGAACAAAATTTAAATTGGTCTTCATTATGAATTGCATTACATGGTAAATGTGGTACTAAATACTATAATTGTCAAAATTTGTTGGTAGCCATCAAAGTTGAACGAAGAAGATTGCATGAAGGTGGAGATTGTTGGAATTTTGTAAAACTTTTTGAAGGTATAAAATGGTTTCAACATCAATTCTAGCATATGGTACATGTGTAGTTGAATTTGGCAGATGGTCAACCCAAGAAGACTTTGTGAATGCTAGGTTGCCAAACAAATGAAATGGTAGGCAACCAAACTTGCCTAACTTTGAATGTTCAAAACATCCATCCAAACATGTGTTTTAGGCGCCTATAAATAGCGAGAAAATTGAAATTGGTATCAGAGCTTTGGCTCCTCGGTGTACCTTTGGTGTTGGATCCCGATGATCCAAAGAAGCCAGTTTCGAAGTACGGAAGCAGATATGTCAAGAAGTGGTTTCAAACTCCGTCGAGTTTGAGTTGAAGAAATTTGATGGGTAGATTTATATTGGCTTGTGGCGAATGAAGTCAATGATAGTCAATCCGGTTTACACAGGAATTTGAAGGTGTGGGTAGTCTTGGCACCTGAAGAAAATTGTCGATGGAGCGGGTAGCATAAGTTATGAAGAATTTTTGCCAAATGTGGAGATTGTTAGGATTTGGTAAAAATTCATGATGATGTATGTGATGGCATGTGTGGAGGTTAAGGAGCAAAATTTAAATTGATCGTCATCATGAATTGCATTACATGGTAAATGTGGTGCAAAATACTACAATTGTCATAATTTGTGGGTAGCCATCAAAGTTTAATGAGGAAGATTGCATCAACGTGGAGATTGTTGGAATTTTGCAAAACTTTTTGAAGGTATAAAATGGTTTCAACATCAATTCTAGCATGTGGTACATGTGTAGTTGAATTTGGCAGATGGCCAACCCAAGAAGACTTTGTGAATGGTATCGGTGGAGCGGGTATCATAAGTTATGAAGAATTTTTGCTAAAGGTGGAGATTGTTAGGATTTTGCAAAAATCCTTGATGATATATGTGATGACACGTGTGGAGGTTAATGAGTAAAATTGAAATTGGTCTTCAACATGAATTGCATCACATGGTAAATGTGGTAGAAAGTACTACAATGGTTAAAATTTGTGGTTGCCATCAAAGTTGAATGAAGAAGATTGAATGTCATATTTCTTAAAAGAAATTAGGCTGCCTAATTTTGTTGAGCATTGGAAGCCTATATAAGGCCTTTGCTCTTCGTTGTTAAGATGTATCCAAGACATGTAATGACTTTTTAAGCATGTAAATATTGTAGGAGCATGTGTGTCCCCAATATGGGCATTACGGGTATGCTTTGTAAATGTTTGTTTTCTCGGGATCATGTATCGAATTCCATAGATAGAAAATTGTGTGAGCAATTTCTAGGAGTATGGGTTTTGGGTGAGAGGAAAATTATTGAGTGTGGTTGTAACAATATTCCACATAGTGAATTTTTCTCTGGTTGTCTTTGACAACGACAGTGGTTTTTCTCCGGTTTGAAGTTTTCCACTATAAATCTTTGTGTTGTATCTTCTATTTCTCTGTTATTTGATATTCTGTAAAGGTGAATCCCAAGATAGGGAATTTGTGATTGTCCAAAATGATCCAAATTTCCTAACAGAATTGTGACTGGGCCTTCTTCATATGTGATTTTAAGCAACAAATTTAGATCCCTTTTAAGCAAGGTTGTCAGAATCCCGATTCTATAATTTTGTACGATTTTACGATTCTACTACGTTTTTATAATGATTTGACGGTTTCGCTCTTCATATGAAATGCCCAAAATTTTTATGATTTAATCCAATATCCCAATATATGGCTTTAATTTATGAGAAAACATTTAAAGAGTCAATGTATTAAATTTTTTTGAAAATTCTAATTTGATTTAGATTTTTAAATTAAATATTTAATTATTAAATTTTTTTTAAAAAAATTAATACGAGTTACTATAATTTTACTATTCTACGATTCCGATTTTACAAATTTCAAAACGATTCTATTTAGAATTTCGATTCTAACAACAAGGTTCAGAGGCCGTGCAATTTAGTCCATCATGTATGTAATATTGTAGATGCCATTGAATTACAAGTCCAAAAGCCCATTAATATGTGATGGTCCCGTCAACATTGGATACATAACATTAACATTATTAAGATGGTAACTTAATGGTACATATTCGCTATATTCTCTGAAAATTATTTTGCGTATATGATGGTGGTTCAAACTTGAATTCACTTCCTGTTAGTTGTTAGTTCAAGATTTTACCACTGTCAAACCTTTGCCATCATCTTTTATGAGAAGTTATATATTTATATAAAAATTATGAAATTTCAATTCCAAAACATCTAGGATGGAATTCCAAATCCGCAAAACCGAACACACTCTACTCTCTTTAATTAGGCCTGCAACTTGGGCGGGCTAAGCCCAGCCTGACCCAGTTAAAAATTTTCGGGCTCGGGTTAGGAAAAATCAACTTGGGCCAAATTCGGAGTTGGACCCGATTGGGTTTCATTCTAATTCGGGCTGGGTTTGGACCCAAACCCAGTCTGAAACCGGATTACTATTTTTTTTAAAATCTCAGTCCCTGACAACACTGATCCAACAGTAGAAACAATGGGATTCAATGAAAACTAAACCCTAGATCTATCTCTTCTTATCCTTTCAAACTCGTCTCTCTTTATATATATGTAAATGCAGAAAAGTTACACAATAGAAATTTGGTTAAAACTTTGGGATTTTTTCTCATTAATCAAAGTCCTCTATTTATACAAGTTTGTGATAAATGGGTCAAGCCCATGTACCCAGGTTTATCAACCCCTTAAATCAAGGGATTTGATAAACCCTAATCTTATTTGGACTCTTCATACTATAATTGGATTACTTTTTGCCTTGTGGTCCACACTTTAGCTTCTAGAAATTTCCATGGGCCCATTGTTATTTTCGGCCCACTTGTTTTCAGCCTGTTTGTCTTCCGGCCCATCGGTCTTTGGCCCATCCGTCGTCGGCCCATCGGTCCTCGGCCCATTCGTCGTCGGCCCATCAGTCCAGTGGCCCACCTATAATTGGGCCAAATATTTCAACCATTACACAGGCCCCTGAGGTTATGGGCTTGACATTCTTTTTAAAGCCCATGACCTAATAAATGTAAATACCTATGTATATATATAATAATAGCTTTTATGGGAAATGAAGGTAATGAGTTGGCATGTCATCATTGCCTATTTAATGGTGTGCCCAAAACGTGAGGCCATTTCTCCCTTAAATCTCGCACCATGACGGCTTTGGCGTGCCTTTCGGACTTCGTGCAGCCTTTTTGGCTTCCTTCTCTCATTCTATAAAAACCCCCTTATTCTTCACTTCTCATCACATTTCCATATTTTGTAACTCTATATTCTTGTCTCTGCCTTCTTTAGTTCTTCATTACTGGGATTCGTTTCTTTGTCATTGCCGCCGTTCATTCCGTCGCTCATCTCAGATACCATAGAAACCTGCTGTTACTCAGAGCTTTCATAACTCTTCCTTCGTCAATTAAGTAAGTCGATCGGTCTTTATTCTTTATTTAATTTATCACCTTTACCCCCTTCTGTCTCTTCTACATTTCTTAACATTATGTCCGATAGTGACGATACCCGGTCGGTAGAGGAAGTAGTTTTACCTTCTGCCTCAGGTACCGATTCTACAAGCAGTGACACTCCCCAGCCTGTTTCTAAAGGAACCAGAAAGACCACTCTTGAAAGTACTAACCTTCCGGGTTCCTCAGCGACCGGTCCTGCGAAATCCAAACCTTCTGAACCTTTCGTAGTGGCCCCACTTAAGAGGACCCGACCTGAAGTGGACGTCAAACACCTTCGGGCTGAGACCCATGTTCCCCAGGACGTTGATGTGTCCCCCTATCCTGGTTACCTAGACTTTACCCAGAGCCAGGGCCTAGCCCCCGGTAGCATTCTGCTGTCGGCCTCTCATCTTAGGGTTCTAATGTTTCCTCTTCATCCCTTTTTTCACTATGTATTTTTCATGCTTGGGTTGCACCCTCTTCAACTGAACCCGAACAGCATTAGGATCATATCCATGCTACTGTTGTACAATAGGGATATGGATCTGAACTTAGGGCTGGCCGACCTCCTCCTTTGCTATTTTTTCCAAAATGCCAGAGCGAGTAGAGGTAGATACAACCTTTTCCCCTTTCACGGCCGCAACATCTGTACCGATACTGAAAAATCGGACAAGGGATGGAAGGAACGAATGGTAGTAGTGAGTGGCAATTGGTCATACCCTTTTTCTCGTATTTTCCCGATCCCCAATAAGTTCGGTCCCATTCGCCTGCCTGTCTACCGCCCCCTTCATAAGGCTTCTTGCCTCTGTGACCATTGTGACCTTCACCGGGGGAACTATGCCTTCAAATTTCTAGGTTACGAGGACAAGGATCTTCCCCTTACCTTTATAAAACAGCGGATAGGTCTCTTGAAAACCCATGTCTGGGGCAAGACCCGATCGGCTACTGACCTGCTGACCATGGACAATCTTGAATCGATCTCTAACTTGGGCGCTGGTGTTGACAGGATGGACCTGCCTGACAAACCTATGTCCGCCAGAATCCCTCAAGTTCCCGAAGGGATTACGCCTGTTGATGCTGTGCCGTTGTCAACAGCACCGCCTTCGACTTCGGTGCCTCCTCCTGTTCGGAGTCCGCCAGCACCACTAGCGCAGAACCCATCGGTTCCTCCTCCGCCTCCTGTCAATGCTCCGACTGTGAGGACCCGATCCAGTACAACTGGTGGAGTGGGTACTAAAAGGACAAGGGCACAAGCCGAGAATGTTTCTTCAAGTAAGGCTCCTGCTGCCCCTGAATCATCCCAAGCTCTGATCCCTTGGGAGCCTAAGTTTCTGCTGCCAGATGGAACTCTGGTTTGTGCTGATCAAATCACCTTTAACCATCCGGAAGCTCTTCGGGCTATGGCCAAAGGTATCTTGACACCAGCTGATAGGGCGGCTCAGTCAAAAATCACCAGGACTGATCTGGCTAAGAAGACTTCGATAATGGTTATGGAGGTAAAAGACTTCAATCATCAGTTTGTGTTTTCTATTTCGTTTGTTGACCGTTATTTGTATAATAATCCAATCTTTGTTGCGCAGCTTCTCTACGGCGTTCAGGCCTACAACAGCCTCCTTGAGACTGATGTCAGAGAGATGGCCGGTATGAAGGCTCAAATAAAACAGAATGAGATCCACCGGGTTTCTTTGGTCAAGGAGGCGGATGGTCTTCGCCAGACCGTTTCTGAGCAGAAGACTCTTCTGGAAACCGGTGAGGCGGAAAAGCAAACCCTGATTGCCGAAAAGCTGGTTCTGGCTGCCGAGCTGGAAAAAGCGAAAGAGGTTGCTAGGCAGATGGCAGCTGAAAAAGCCGAATCTGATAAACTCTTGGCAGAATCAGAAAGGCTTCTTTCCCTGGAGCGGGAAAAGGTTGAGGTGTGTCGTCTGGGAGGGCTTGACATGTTCAAAAGATACAGTGTCATCTGTGACCTCCGAGCGGTCAGGGCCTGGAGATGTAGGCATGAAATGGAGCACATCCCTCTGGAATCTAGGGAATTCAAGACCGTAGAGGCATTCGATGCCCATATGGGAATACCCTTTCCTTATGAAAACCCTCCTGCCTCTGAGAACGAGGAGCGTTTTGCTGCCATCCTGAAGGGGAAAGAATACCATCCTCCCGAACAGTAGCTAGGACTTTATATGTTTTTGTTTCCCCCAATGGGCTAATTTCTTGTAACTTCCTTTATTTTTAATGAACAATAACTTTTATCCATTTTTTCCAGTAATTATTCGTCCTTTGTGTGGGTTTTTATCGTTTCGTACTTGGCTTTTATGAAACAAATCGAGCCTTCGGACATATGGCCCCTGAGGCTATTTATTATTTATTTTAACTTCACACATTTAGGAAATTTCAGTGAGTCACAAAGCCTTCGGGCAATGAGCCCCTGAGACTCGATTCTATCCGCTGATTAGTTCAAATCAGATTTGAATTCAAATACATGGGAAATTTTAGTAAATCGCGAAGCCTTTCGGGCATTTGGCCCCTGAGGCTTGATTTTATCCTCTGGTTTGTTCAAATCAGGTTTGAACTCAAACACTTAGGAAATTTTAGCAAATTGTGAAGCCTTCGGCCATTTGGCCCCTGAGGCTTGATTTCATCCTCTGGTTTCTTTGAATCAGGTTCGAACACAAACATTTAGGAAATTTTAGCAAATTGTGAAGCCTTCGGGCATTTGGCCCCTGAGGCTTGATTTCATCCTCTGGTTTGTTCGAATCAGGTTCGAACACAAACACTTAGGAAATTTTAGCAAATTGTGAAGCCTTCGGGCATTTGGCCCCTGAGGCTTGATTTCATCCTCTGGTTTGTTCGAATCAGGTTCGAACACAAACACTTAGGAAATTTTAGCAAATTGTGAAGCCTTCGGGCATTTGGCCCCTGAGGCTTGATTTCATCCTCTGGTTTGTTCAAATCAGGTTTGAACTCAAACACTTAGGAAATTTTATAATCCAAGAGCCTTGCATAAAAATAGAACTTATCTTTATTGAGATGAACTTGAAAATCATGAAGCAGATGTACCAATATCGGGCACAGATGCTTCGTAACAATGGTGTCATAGAAAGACACAGTTTTATTTTCTTAACAAGAAAAGCAACTATCTAAGGATAATACCTCTTTAACCGATAGGCATTCTGAGAGTTGGACTCGAGGCGGCCTGTTTCGTTCTTCCGAACCCGATAAGCACCACGTCCGATAACCTCAACCACTGTGTAAGGTCCTTCCCATGTCTCTCGTAATTTGCCTACAATCCCAATCTTCCTTCTGAGCACCATGTCGCCTACTTGGAATTCTCTCCTTTTGACTTTCTGATTGAATCGTGCTCTTACCTGCTGCTGATAGGCAGCTAGTCTTATCCCAGCAGCTTCCCTTCTTTCCTCTAGGAGGTCCAGATCATGGGCTAAATGTTGATTGTTCGGTCCTTCTTCCCATGCTTGACTCCTTAAAGTAGGTACCCTTAGCTCGGTCGGGATAACTGCTTCAGCCCCATAAGCCATGGCGAAAGGGGTTTCCCCGGTTGGCTGTCTTGGAGTAGTCCGATAGGACCACAATACCTCAGGCAATTTCTCTAGCCATACCCCTTTTGCGTCTTCAAGTTTTTTCCTCAATGTGTCAAAAATTGTTTTATTCGTCCTTTCGGCTTGCCCATTTCCCTGCGGGTAGCCGACGGAAGAAGTGTTCTGATTGATCCCATGTTTTGCTAAGAATGCTTGAACCCTTCTGTTGTCCAGGTTGGTGCCATTATCCATCATTATGGTTCGGGGTAGGCCGAATCTACAGATGATGTGGCTCCAGATGAATTTTATGACATGGCTGCCTGTTATGGTGGGATATGCCTCCGCTTCCACCCATTTGGTAAAATAATCGGTAGCCAGGAGAACATGCGTTGTACATCGTATTGCCTGAGGAAGGGGCCCCACTATATCCATCCCCCATCGGGCAAAAGGGTGAGGGACAATAGTTGGGTTTAAGAACTCGGGCGGTGGATGAATGGCATCTCCATGAAACTGGCATTTTTTGCAATGTCTGACATAAATTTCAGCGTCTCTTGCCAGGTAGGGCCAGAAGTACCCCTGGGTGAGGACTTTATGAGCTAGGGATCTTCCTCCGGAGTGATTGCCACAAGCTCCTGCATGAATCTCTTCCATAACTGCCGATGCCTCGGAGGGGGTGAGATATCTCAAGTATGGTCCGGAAAAAGACTTTCGGTATAGGTGGCCGTTGTATAGGGCATATCTGGCTGCCTTCATTCTTATTTTCCGGGCTTCTGATTTAGATTCAGGCAATGTACCAAATCTCAGATAATCTACTATCGGATCCATCCAACTTGGTTCCCATTACTTCTTCGGGGGGTTTCAAGCTGGATCGGGCGATGAAGTCCATTGGCACAGTGCGAGTCATGCTTTCTTTTGTGGTGGAGGCTTGGTTGGCCAGATGATCTGCTGCAGAATTGTCCCCTCTGGGAATCTGTTCAAAGTTTATTTGCTGGAACTCTTCGGCCTCCCTTAGAACCAGATTCTTATAGGCTTCCATCTTCGGCTCTTGGGTTTCGTACTCCCCATTTAACTGTCGCACGACTAGCTGGGAGTCACTTCGCACCTCTGCTCTTTGAACTTGAAGGCTTCGGGCTAACCGAATTCCTGCAAGGATGGCTTCATACTCTGCTTCGTTGTTAGAAGCTGGAAATTCCAGTCTAACGGATTGTTGGATTTTAGTACCATCCGGTGTCGCGAGTACTACTCCAATTCCTGCTCTGTTAATGTTGGATGATCCATCCACGAACACGACCCACAATCCAGGCTCAACCTCTTCTGTGCAGTCAGTAGTTTCTGTCTCCAGCAGGAAGTCAGCTACTGCCTGTCCCTTGATGGCCGTTTGGGGGACATAGGTTATGTCGAAAATTCCCAATTCAATCGCCCATTTTGATACTCTCCCAGATAACTCAGGTTTCGCCATTATGGACCTGATCGGAGTTACGGTAGGTACTATAATTGGGTGTGCTTCAAAATAATGCCGCAGACGTCGTTTAGCATTGACCAGCGATAGTACTAGCTTCTCCTGCTTTGAATAACGGGTTTCTGTATCAGCAAAGGATTTGCTGGTGTAGAAGACTGGTTTCTGGTACCCTTTGCCCTCCTTGACCAGAGCGGCGCTGGTAGATGTTACTGAAACGGCCAGATATAGGTGCAGCGGCTCATCGACTTCAGGGGTTGCCAGGATCGGGGGCTTCGTCATGTAACTTTTGAGTTGGTGCAGGGCCTCCGCTTGTTCGGGCCCCCAGACTTCTCCTTGTGCCGCTCTTATTGCCTGGAAGAACGGCCTGCACCGATCGGTTAACCGAGAGATGAAACGACTGAGGGTCGCTATTCTCCCGGTTAGCACCTGGATTTCTTTCCTAGACTTTGGCTCAGCTGTCTCTACGAGAGCTTTGACTTGTGTAGGGCTAGCTTGTATTCCCGTCCGATCAACTATGTGCCCCAAAAACTGGCCTGAGGATACTCCGAAAGAACATTTGGCTGGATTGAGCTTCATATTGTACTTCCGGAGGGTGTTGAATACCTGCTGCAGATCGGCAAGATGGTCTCCTTTTTCCTTGCTTTTGACCACTGTGTCATCGATGTAGGCTTCGATGGTGGACCCTATCATCCCTTGGAACACCCTTCTGACCAACCTCTGATAGGTAGCACCTGCATTCTTTAGTCCAAAAGGCATAACCGTATAACAAAATGTACCTGACTCAGTGATGAAGGCGGTCTTTTCCTGGTCCTCCGAGTCCATTCGGATCTGGTTATAGCCAGAGTATGCATCCAGAAAGCTCAGGCGTTCGAATCCTGCGGTGGCATCTACCATCTGGTCGATCTTTGGTAAAGGGAAACAGTCTTTCGGGCATGCTTTATTCAGATCAGTGAAGTCAACACATACCCTCCACTTGCCGTTTTTCTTCTGGACCACCACCACGTTTGCCAACCAGGAAGGATACTGAACCTCTTTTATGAATCCTGCTTGCAGAAGTCGATCAACCTCTTCGGCTATGATCTGGTTTCGATGGGCTCCCATTCGTCTTTGTTTCTGTCTAACGGGCTTTGCGCCGGGATCCACATTGAGAGAATGTAGGGCAACTGATGGATCAATACCGGTCATGTCCATATGGCTCCACGCAAATATGTCAGCATTGGATCGGAGAAGGGATTCCATTTCCTCTTTTTCTTGTGGATTAAGGCCTGAACCAATATAGGTAAACCTCTCAGGGCGATCGTGACAAATTTGAACTTCCAGTAGTGGTTCAACTGCTATCGGTGATCCCGAACCGCCCTCCTGTAATTGCTATTTGGCATCAAGTACTGTCTTGGACTGCGACTTTTGTTCTGGTTCCGTTCTCCTTTTTAGACTTCTCATAGTGACTGCATAACACTCCTTTGCCGCTACCTGATCGCCCCTGATATCGATTACGTCAACTCAGTTCGGATCAATACATCGCATGACCTGATGCATGGTAGAAGGGACTCCGTTCATACGATGGATCCATCCCCTTCCCATGAGGAGATTATAGGAAGGTTTGACATCCACCACCACGAAAGTCTCTCGGAGTGTGCGCCTCGCTGCCGTTACTGGTAGTTGGATTTCCCCCACTGGTTCCACTCTCTTTCCATCGTATCCTGCTATCGGGCTTCTGGATGGGGCTATTTCTTGGGGGTTGATCTCCAGTTTCTCAAAGGCCCATTTGGTGATAATGTTGGCACTGCTTCCTGGATCGACCATTACCCTCTTGATCAGGCAGTTGGAGACCATGAGAGAGATGACCAGGGGGTCGTCATGAGGTGTCTGAATATTCTGCATATCCGCAGAGGTGAAAGTAATCCGGGCATCCTCTCTCGGGCTTTGAAACTTGGAGACTTCTCCAACCCTTCGTAACTTCTGGGCTTGACGCATCTGTGATCTACGAGCTTCTTCCGCTTCTGACCGACTAGGCCCTCCATGGACCATGTGAATGACTCGTACGGGTTGTCCCATAGCTCCCTTGATAGGGGCATGCGTCGCTTGATCTGATCGGGCTCCTTCCTTGGCAACATACTCGGTTAATTCCCCTTTTGCAATCATGGCTTCCACCTGTCTTCTGAGGCTTCTGCACTCATTAGCGTGATGCCCGTATTCGCCATGGAAGGCGCAGTGCCTCGACATATCCCTTTGGTCCATTGGCTGCCTGATGGGAGGTGGTGACCGGTAGATTCCTTTGCCCTTTGTTTCCTGGTACAACTTTGCCAAGGTCACCTTTAAGGGGGTGACCTTCTCCTCAAACCTTGGTTGTTTCTCTAGGGCTGGGGAAGGAGCAGGAGGTGCGCTTGGTCTCTTCCGGTCTGGTGCCCGATCCTTTACCCTGGAAGGTTCGGATGTTCTGGCCTCTACTGTTGCAAAGGCGGTTCTTCTTTGTCGTATGGCCAATTCCTCTTCTATTCGGAGGTGCCCTTGTGCCCTAGAGTTGAGCTCTCCAATATCGGCGGGTGGCCTCTTAACTAGGGACTGATGGAACTTGGATCCAGGGATCAGGGCCATTCTGAAGGCTTCGACAGCTGAATGCTGATCGCAATTGTCAATCGAAGACATCTCCACATTGAACCGTGAGACAAAACTTTTCAGGGATTCGCCTTTCTCTTGGATCATGGTGAACAGATTGGAGATAGTTTTCTTCTGCCTTTTATTGCCGAATTATTGGGCAATAAATAACTCGCAGAGTCTGAGCCAGCTACCGATCGATCGGGGCGGTTGCTTTCTGAACCACAGGAGGGCTGCTTCAGTCAGGCTGGTGGGGAACACTTTGCAGAGTAAGGCCTCATTCTCGTTGTAAACATTCATCTTGGTATGAACGTGGTAGATGTGCTCTGTTGGATCTTTTGTACCATCGAATAGGGTGAACTTCGGTAATCTGAACCTCTCCGGATAAGGCACGCTGGTGATCGAGGTGGTGAATGGTGTCTGAACGGCGTCTATGGATGCCTCGGATGCCAGATCGATTGGGGTTTGTACCTTCAGGTCCCTAAGCACATCCCGCTGGAATCTGGACATGATTTCCTCCAGTTTTCTCATGGTCAGGACCTCCTCCGGATTATGTGCCCCAAGAACCTGTAGGGATGACTCTGCCTGTTCCTCACGGTCGTTGTGGGCTCTAGCGGGTAGGTCATCCATGTGTGCCTGGCGGCCTACAGACCGTTCGTGCTGTGCGGACTGCTCGTCGTCATGGGTCTCCTGTGGATTCTGTAGTTGAGCCAATTTTGCCGCCAATTCAGCGTTCTGCCTTTCTAACTCGGCAGTCCTCTCCTCTAGGGCTCGTCTGATCGGATCTTCTGGTTGCTGGCCTCCGTTTGGAGGTAAATCGGTATGTTGTGAACGTGTGATCGCCATTGTTGGTACTAATCTTAGCTTTTTTGCAGAGGGTGAGAAACTTATTGAAAAAGGATTTCAATAAATAGGGTTTCCCACAGACGGCGCCAATTGTGTAAATGCAGAAAAGTTACACAATAGAAATTTGGTTAAAACTTTGGGATTTTTTCTCATTAATCAAAGTCCTCTATTTATACAAGTTTGTGATAAATGGGTCAAGCCCATGTACCCAGGTTTATCAACCCCTTAAATCAAGGGATTTGATAAACCCTAATCTTATTTGGACTCTTCATACTATAATTGGATTACTTTTTGCCTTGTGGTCCACACTTTAGCTTCTAGAAATTTCCATGGGCCCATTGTTATTTTCGGCCCACTTGTTTTCAGCCTGTTTATCTTCCGGCCCATCGGTCTTTGGCCCATCCGTCGTCGGCCCATCGGTCCTCGGCCCATTCGTCGTCGGCCCATCAGTCCAGTGGCCCACCTATAATTGGGCCAAATATTTCAACCATTACAATATATATATATATATATATATGTTTATATGTATATGTTCTTCCTATTTTAATTATTCTTTCTTTTATTCTTCCTTTTTTTTTTTCTTTTTTTCTACTTACTCAATCCTTGTCTGACTATTACTTTTGACATTATATGTTTGGATAGTACAATATTTTTGGAAGGTAGAAATCATATTATTAAGCTACTTTAATAAATTGCATCGTTTTAGCATACACATGAAAATTCATGAAAATTCAACAATATATGTATTAGAAAAAATATTCAATTAATTTCTCATCTCACTTGACCAAGTACAGTGAAAATTTGAACGAAGTGCAGTAAAAAATATTTTTTACTTCCTTTCTTTAAGAAAAATTATTTATAAGAAGTTAAATTTGTTTTTCTTTTTTGTTAAAAAACAAATTTACCACATCGAAAAAAAAATTGTTGAATTGGGCTATTAATTCGGGTTTGGGTTTCAACCCAAACCCGAATCTAGTATAAGGTTGGCCTGGCCAACCTAAGTACATTTTTTTCATATTAAAAAAATACCGAAAACCCAACCCTACCTAACTCGTTAATTCGGGTTCGGGTTGAAGTCGAACCCGGCTATGATATAAGGTTGGCCGACCTGGCCCAATCCAAAGTTTGGTTCCTTCGGGTTCGGGTTGGGCCGGCCCAAGTTGCAGCCTAGGTTCAACTGAGATCATAAAGAAAAGACTTTGAAGCACCTAATCTGTTATACACAAACATTTTATATCCAAATATAAGAAGTCGGGTCTCCACAGAGGATGGCCTAAAAGAAGCAACCCTGGACATTATAATCTATGAAGAGGTCAGCAAATGGAATGTAAAACTACTTTACGTTTAGGAATTAGAAATTAATAGAGTAAATGGGTATTTTCAGGTTACAAAACATGTAGTATCATATATACTATCAGAAAAGAAATAGAAGCTTCAACACAAAAATCAATAAAGTAATAGTTACACAAGTGTTTCAAAGTTCAAACTTCCAATAGTTAGATTAAGGGTCAAGTACGAAACCTATAGTATGTATATAGTGTATATAAACTTTTGTGGCTTTTTGACACTCTATTACTAAAAAATATGTACGTTTTGCTCATATTGTGACATGAATTATCTTAAATACTTTTAAAATAAGTTATTTTTTTAAAAAAATTAAAATAAATTTACAAAAACAAAAAAAAAAAAAAATATATATATATATATATATAATATATTTAAGAAAATAATCAACAAAATAATTAGATTTTTTTTCAAAAATATTAAAATTATTTTGAAAAACAAATAAGACTATTTTTTACAACTTTTTATTTATATTTATATAACACTTTGATTAAAAAAATTAATCCAGTTTATTTTTTAAAAAAATATATAATAAAATTACAAAAACAAAAACAAAAAACTGAAAATATGTTAATAAAAAATATATTTAATAAAAGCATCAAAAACAAATTACAATTTTACTTTCAAAAATATTTAAAAAATTGAAAAAATATATATTTTTTTAAAACTTTTTCAATCATTTTATTTATTTTTTATTATAGATTATTATTATTAATTCAATATTTATTATTTTTGTTAGGGTAGAAGGGGTATTTTAGGTATTTCATATCATTTTGGGGGTAAGTTGCACATTTTTGAAACATAATGAATTTATACACACATTTTGAAACTATATGACGTTTTTCGCACCTAATATGAAATTACAGGAGGTTTTCGCAAATAACCCTTAGATTAATGTTTCAATTGTTGTCTCCAACAACTAATTATTACAAATTCAAAATGCATATTACAAACATAGACACTTTGATCTTCCATCAAAGCATTTACCCAGAAACAAATACATATTTAAACATGCATGCTGCAAAAAGTATCTCTTATGCAGCAATATGTTACTTATTGTCTTCAATAATAATCAGCAGTTTCAAAACTATATATATATATATAACATATATAACTATATATCACACACCATGGAACTTTGATCAAAGGGTCCATCCGGGGATGAATCCATGAACATTTTGTGTAGAGGCTGCAAAATGCATCTCACTTGAACCCACAGGCAGAGGATTGTACCTACAACCATGAAATGCACAGTCAGATGAGTCATGTTTCAAGTGTAACCTTCAGATCAGTTGACTAAAAAAGCATGAGAATACCCAATTTGCAAAGTGGAATTCAATCCCAACGGTTGAAAGAATCCCTCCGATTGAGCATGATGTGGGTTGTAAGTCATGGTTTGCGCTTCGGATTCCCAAGATAGCCTAATCGGCATCTCAACACTGCTTTCTTCCAACTGTCAAACATAAAAAGTTCACAAAAATGATCAAATAAGACTCTCAATACATAAAACACACTAAAATGTGTTTAAATGTAGAAAAAAAGAAGGATGTTGTGGACACTTTGGAGAATGATTATATAACTTTAGATGCTCTTGAATAAGAAATATTGTGAGGAAAAAGTTGTCGAGGTTGTAAGGCCTGAATCACATTGGAGATGGAGGCATTTTTAATAAGCATATTTCGCTCGTTTTTGTAATTACTGTGACCAAAGTGAGAGAGAGGAGAGCTTGTTTTGTACTGTAATCACTCTATTCATAGTGAAATCTTTACTTCAGTGCGTTTCGTGAACGTAGTCTTAATAAGTTTACTCAAAAGTACATAAAATATGTGTCTACCAACAAAAATTGGTAAAACATTGAAAGGACCTAACAATGCATCCAAAATGCTTTTCTGAAATGTGAAATTATTATTATTATTACCTTCCTTAGAAGGACTTTGTTGGCTTCAGCTAGCATGTGTTCCTGCAATTAAATAGCTAGTAAATATAGAACTTACATAAAGCTGAATAAATTTTGTATCTATAATCAGATACACATACCCTCCTTTGAAGATTAGCAAGCTGATCCAGCATAAACCTGGTCTGAAGAGACAAGGAGAGAAAAGAATCATCACATACCTATTATTGGTACTAAACTAGTGGTGAAACCTAGTCATTACTATCATGTTATGAGATAGACCAACATAACAATAATAAAAATAAATAAATACGAGCTCATAAAGGGCCATGGCTATCGCCATCTTAAACCTATTGGTGCTAGAGGAAATTTTTTTAGCTCAAAGCTTAGCTAGGGGCTTGATTAGGCATAGACTTAGTAATAGAAACCAAACTAGGTTTTTCCCTTCTCATTTTTCCCCATAAATAACTATATTTGTGTTTAGTTATTATAGCAAGATATAAACCACAAATACACTTGGTTATTAATGTAATGTATTTAGTTCAAGTTATCCCTGATTGTATATGTCCTTCTGAATTTTGTTTATATTTTCTATACCAGGTCCAATACCACACAAAAAAAAAAAAAAAAAATCTAACTCGCAGCTGTTTGGTCTCTCTCTAGCTGATTTGATCCTCACTCCTTGTGAGGATCTCGCAGCTACAATACGAGCTCTTATGACCAGTCCTGGAAATATAGGCAGCTAGATTTAAAGTGTATTAACAAGAAGCGGCTACAATAAGTCTAAATTAGTATGAACTTAAATCCATTATAGAGCAATAATTAAAGTGTATTAACAAGAAGCGGCTTCAATAGCTCGAGAAACTCAGGTAAAAAGGATTTAATACCTTTGTTGACCTTATTTGCTTCAAGGACATCTCCAGTTGATGCTCAAGCTGATCAAGCTCTCTTGTATTTAGCGAGCCCAAGTCTTCTCCAAGCAGATTTCTGCAGTACTCATCAGTAAACAAATATTAATTAATTCAGATACGAAAACAATAAAGTTTCCGTTAGTATTATAATAGATTAAATCAAGTAACATCATCAAATATAAACTTGTCAAATTTGCACATTGTAACAGATACTTTAATTTGTGCATGAAGTGGAAAACAATTACCTTTGATACTGCTGGAGGACTTCAACTCTTGCCTTAAGCCTCAGATACTCATGGTACCAATTCTGCCTCAGGATAGATATATAATACTAATCATTAGGCATTATAAACTACAGACATTTCAAGTGGAATTATGGTGAATTTAAGTTAATAAGCAGCGTATACTTTAATTTTTCGAATGTATTCACGAAAAATATAGAGAGAGAGCATAATACCTGGCTCTCATTCACTGGTTCATTAGCGTCGTGTGCACCGTAACTGCACCTTTGGTACTTTTCAAGAGTTCTGAGCATGCTAAAATGGAAGGAAGAAAGAACCATAATGAGAACTTTATTGAGGTTATCCAAAGGTTGGCCAAAGCATAGCACAAAAACTTGTAAAGTAGAACATATATACAGTTACATGCGTATCATTGATCAACCAAGAGATATAAACTCGAAACCACAATTTTCATCTTCAGAGAAGTAGGATATATATAACTTAAGATCTATAACAGTATAAGCAACTTCGCGCTATGCAGAGAAATATAATCTTAATTGACTGTAGCTTCAGCCCGAGTAATTAATGTTGATGTACTCCAATTTATGCACTTACCATCTGTACAAAACTTGGGTGTTGTTTTAATATATAACTCATTGAACCCTTGCTACTTTGAACAAAACAATGGACATGAGCAAATTAATGCAAGCAAAATAATAATAATAATAATAATAATATCTCAAATCTTCTCTAGGGTCAAACTAATAGCTTTTCAAGGAGGCTAATTCTTGGAGCCAAAGGTCTGCTTTCACTTGCATAGCATTTTTATAGATACAAAGTTTGGACATTTTGTCTCTTGGGTTTTTATTGAACAGTTGACATCTTTAACTACATCATCATATAGTAAAAAAATACTGAACCATTTACAGGGATAGATAGGTAAAAAAATTCAACTAAATGAGGATGTTAAATAGATGATAAGAGGGGTAAAGAGAATAGACTAGGTATGGATAAATACAAAACACCTAACTAACTTCGGTATTATTCGGCAGATCTTTTCTTCTACTTTTAAGTTATGAACAAAGAAAAACAGATTTTTTTTTCAGAAGCTGGTATGCACTAGTTTCTTTAACGTTCTTCCAAAATTCAAAAACTCTTTACATAAGTATTCAAACACTATTCAAAATAAATTTTCAAATTAAAAAATACTAATAAATATCGCTTGAAAAGCAAATGCAAACAGGGAAAATGGGTGGCAAGTAATTTATTTCTGGTTCTAACCCTACAATTGTTCAACTCCTCGTAAATCGCTTTGACATTAATGGAGGTATAAGATCGTAATCTCCTAAATTCGATTTTATCCCCCAAATCTCTAAAGCCATTGTGCACCGGTGAAAAAAAAAGAATGATCATTTTCATAGATGATAGAAGGCATAGATGACTCTCAAAATTAACATAGGATGAAAAAGTCAGTATGAATTATAAATTAGAAGTAAATATTACTCGAGAAATGAATTGTTGAAAAAAAAAAAAACTAGAAATCATATAACTAACACTATTTATCAATCATTTGGACAAGAATAAAAATAGTAGAAAATTTGCTTATTAAGATGTATGGGAAATATTATTTTCTTACTTAAGAGAAAAGAGAAACAGAAATTCAAAACATATAATTCCAATTAATACCCATTGCAGCTTCATCCAAATAAATCCATAGATGTACATCTGGAATTTGCAGCTGTAGAAGACAATAATAGTGGTGGTAGTAGTAGTACTAACAAAAATAATAGATAATATTAACAATTATTTTTTTCCTCAAAAAATTTAAATCAAGAACACTTAGGTAGTGAGGAAAGAGAAAATCCAGAAAATTGTTTTAAAGTAGTTGCAGCCTTAGAACCAAAGTACCAAAGAGAGACGGCCTTTGTCTTTCTCTTCCTTTAAACAATTCTTTAATGAGCAGGAGACTCATACTGCAAAACCATCACATCTCTGTAAATCAAATCTTAACAGTGAATCCAAACTTTTATATATATTAGCCTTCTCTTTATCCATCAAATTTTCAATTAGGGCAATGTACACTGCCTTCTTAAATCATGTAATAACCCCAAGAAACAAGAAACATCACAACCTTTCAAAAAAAAACAATAAACATCCCAAATCTTTCACAAAACAAAAACCATTTCTCATATAAGTATGCAAAAATTAAAGAGTAAAAATATAGAAAATTAAGAAAATAGGTAAAAAAAAAAAAAAACAAAGAGCTGCACAAATCTAGAAAATCCAAAGCAAAGAAATGTCATTAATAAGATATTGTGGTGAAAAGAACAAAGATATACAGATCTTGCATACAAACAGACAAAAACACTTGTATAAGATCAAACCTAAATGACCCAAAATCAAGCAAGAAAAAGAAGCAAAATGCTACAGATTTATATTTGGATAATGTGTAGAAGTGTGTGTGTGTGTGTGTGTGTGTGTGTGTGTGTGTGTGTGTGTGTGTGAGAGAGAGAGAGAGAGAGAGAGAGAGAGAGAGAGAGAGAGAGAGAGAGAGAGAGAGAGAGAGGGTATATAAATATATATATATATATATATATATTACCTATCATTACTAGAGAATTCATAAAGCTTGCCACGGCTAGAGAAGATGATGAGAGCAACCTCAGCTTCACAGAGGACAGAGAGCTCATAAGCCTTCTTGAGAAGTCCATTCCTTCTCTTGGCAAATGTGACTTGCCTGTTTATTTTGTTCTCTATCCTCTTCATCTCTACTCTTCCTCTCCCCATAACTCTCTCTCTCTCTTTCTCTCTCTATATAAAAAACAGAAGCTAGCTAGGTATATAGTATTACTTTCTCTCTTTATATATATATATTCCACTCCTAGTTAAGGGTTGAACCACTTTTGCAAGTGTGTGTGTGTATTTTATGGGCACCTATAGATATAAGAATTTAAACCATGGTGGGGTAGAGTAGCTATATATTCTTAGGTTACCTTGTTTTATCTGGTCCTTTCCTCACTTCTGTCAATAATATCTAGGTTTTTCCATCTCCACCCTTCCAAACTAATTGTACGGACTCACCTGAACATTATTTAAATATATTATTGTTATATCATGTTAATATATATATATATATATATGTATATGTATATATATATATGTATATGTATATAAAGATATATGTTTGTTTTTTGTATTGTGTTAGTACTACTTTGTTATGTCTATTGGACATCAAGAGCAGCCCTAGAGAGTGGCATTTTACACAGTTGGATTTACACGTGTCGACTCCACAATAATGGATTTTTTGGGTGCCTGAAAACTAACTGATCATTTAGATGCTTAAATTAGAATAATAATCATATATATGTCATTCTAAAATGTGCAAATTGCTGTGCTAATTATTTAAAAGATTGGTTTTAAAAATTAAATCCCTTTATTGAAATTGTAGAGGGATTTCATTTTATGGATATTAATTTATCAATTAGATGCAATTGACATAAATAAATAAATTAATATATAAAAGAACG
This sequence comes from Cornus suecica, assembly GCA_963922005.1. Taxonomy (NCBI): domain Eukaryota; kingdom Viridiplantae; phylum Streptophyta; class Magnoliopsida; order Cornales; family Cornaceae; genus Cornus; species Cornus suecica. Next base: position 26,981,269 of record OY998238.1, read on the forward strand.
TAGTAATTAATTAATCACATTTACCGGTCACTATGATGGTGGTGAATGAAATTCTTATTCACATTTTCCTATATATTATACATATAGATATGCATATATATATGTACATATATCAATACATAAACCCGAAAATGGTGTCCAATGCCTTGTTTGAGTCGCATGGTAAACCATTTCTCGTGTTCGGTTTCTTTTGGTAATGAGTTATAAATTCATAAATAATAGTTGCCTTTATAAGTGTAGTGATATGCTTCCTTCCTCTTAACACTGCCAATGTTTCCAAGTCAAGAAATGTTAATTTCTTGTTACTTTGTAGGATACTGTAGTTCTATAATTGGAGGAATAATCAACGTGAGACTTACCAAGAATAAGAAATCAGAAAAATATAAAATTGTGTCTCTATCTTCTTTCATACATTTTAGAACTAGCTAAATATATTATCTAAATATATTATCAACTATGCCACACATTCATCTAAACATAGTAACAGACCTACCTGTGGTTCATTCTTCATTCAACAATTACTAAAAATAACAGGAAACCATTAATTAATAGGAAAAATTATCTTTTTAGTGACCGAATCTAAACAAAATTGATGTAAATGGACCACAAACTATTTAAAAGATGGATGGTGAGGTTGGATTACCACCGGCTACAATTCTGTTTGGGTCATTGAAGGTTTATCCGGTCGTTAAGTTCAGGGCTCAGAGGATTAGTCGTGGTGTGCTTAAGCTGGCCCGTATATCACGGTTACCGAAAAAAAAATGTATGGTAATTTAATTGCCAACAGTGACCATTTAAGGATAATTTGGTCAAACAAACTTACTTCTTAATTAAACTATCTACATCTCTCATATTTATGGTATCTAAAATCAAATTTAATTTTCCAACAAATTAAAACATGGAAACAAAAAATTCATCCCCATCTGCGAATATTCACCCACATCTTCAAATCTTTATTTTTGAAGAAAATTAAAATGAAAATTGCAGGATGAACTTTCGACCCAGAATCAATTTACATATTCCATGCATACAATTGTATTAGGTATGAAGTTCTCTTAGTAAACTTGGTGTATATATTTGTGCAATCTGGTAATGAGTGATTGGAGAACCCTAAAATATAATTTTCACTTTAACTTAATTGAAGGGGATTCAGATTTAAATTTATCGTATGATTCCTTTTTGGCAAAACTACTTAGTAGTTTGGAAGATCTGATATAGTATATACATATATAATAGTATATATATTCGATCCAGAATTTAATTAAATTGAATGTTCCGGCCCTTCCGGGTAATTTTATCTACTTAAATAATATAGTAAAAGAATTACATTTTGGTAATCAATTATTAAATTGTCACTAATTAATAATTAAGTTATAAATTTGATCACTATTCATCTTTTGACAAATTTGTGGTCACTTTACATGAATTTTGTTTAGGTTGGTCACTAAAATATAATTTTCCTAATTAATATTGCTTGTTGCAAGATTTTGTTAGTTCAAAGAAAATAAAATTTTACCATCTTTACCTGAATATTAGGGTTTTTTTTAACATGATTGACTCATCATCTTCGTACATACAAGGTTTATAATGAATGAACAGTGAGGGGCTCCATCTAATTTAACCCATTACTGTTTCAGCTTTTGTTAAAAATGCTTAGAGCGCAATGTTCTGCTCAAAACCCTAGCAATCATTAAAGAGTAATTTTTGTTCCCCAATGTAAATTCTGATACCACCAACGGTTAGATCCCAAATTATTTTTGTTCTCATAAAATCATTTTCAAATGCAAAATATCCAAGTGGTTAGTCTGAAAAACCCGACTATGTACGAGATGTGTAAATAGTTCTTATTATAGTATTTTTGTTGTAGAGTGTTGTGAGTCGAAAGGCATATTTGGTATTGTAAATCAAACATTTTTGTATTTTTCTTACTTTGGTACGGTTGTAAAACATCAAAAGAATACCAATCTCGTCCTTCTAAAATTTGTGTTTCTACCCTCAAAAATATCATTACAATGCAAAATAAAACTTCATAACCAAACATGCTTTTGTTGTCAAATAATGATACTGTAACACAAGAAAGCTTATCAATGAAATAAAATCGTGAACCAAATGGGGCCTAAGAGTTTCAATGACGATCGCAACCGCCATTACTCTATTAGGGTAAAAACTGCAACCATAAGTACTGTTAGTGGCGGACTATAAATTGCCACTTACCTTAGATTTCCTAAATAGAAAAATTAACTTGTTGTGCTACAGGCACATTTTGTTTATCCATTTTTTTTAGTGGAAGAGTTTTATGCACCTTTGAAAGTGGGAAAAAGGTAACAAAGAACACCTATTTTGAAACAAATGAGTATTGTTCAAAAGAATTGTCCAAACACGCTTTACGTTTGACTAACAAGGCAATGTAAAACATCGAGCGTGTTCACTGCTTAGCTAAGTGTATACGGTAAGATATTAAAACATCGCATGTGTGTGTTGAATAAGGGAATTGTTGGCAATGCTCACTCTGCACGAGTGTTCATTTCTGGAAAATTATATACACTTTTTCTCCTACATTTTAAAAATTACTTAGTATAATAATAAACATTGACCTTTCTATTTGTTTGAAAATTACACTCACTACCGTAAGATAAATGATTTAAGTAACACCCTTTTTTCTGTTTACAGTCAAGACCGGTAAATTGTGAAAAATTTATGTCGCCGCAAATTAAATAAAACTGAAACATACGAGTTAGACTTGGATGTGGTTGAGATTTGTTGGATACTCCCTATGTCCCAATTTATAAGTCCCTTTTGGAGAATCCAACTTTTTAAGATGTTGTATTGGTAATGAATGAAATACCAATTTTACCATTGGTCCCACCATAGTGATGTGATGGTTTATTGTGTAGATAATTTATAATTTCAATGCATGGAGGGTAAATTAGTAAAGTGGTATGATAAAGTGCTTTGACTTTTCAAATAGGATACTTATTTTGGGACAGAGAAAAGAGTCAAAGTTGACACTTATTTTGGAACGGAGAGAGTATATTGTAACATAAAGAATTAAGAAGAGTTTAAGGTAGGTTGGGTATGGTTATAATGACCATTGGTAAAAGTCATGACCTTTTATGTAATTTGAATAGGCATATCTATTTGTGAAGAGTACTTGTACATATTTACAAATAGTCACATCTATTCTTAAAATACATGTTTGTTCAGCGGTGATTTTTAGATTCAATTTGGTAACCATTCGTACTCTATAAATAGGATACTTTGGTTCAGAATTTGATAACCAGATGTTGAAACAAAGATCAATCACAAATAATAAAACAGTAAAGAATTAAGAACACACTTGATTAATCGTGGTTCGGCCAATTTGATCTATGTCCACAAGATCAGCCTTTGTATTTTGTTTATCATCGAATTAGGGTTACAATGATGTATATATACACCTAATTCATATGTACTGGTAAAATACCAAAATCACCCTTTACTGTACCCCCCAACAAGTTAGTTGATCCCCCAACCGGCAAGGTATAAGGCCTTCACGGGCCTCCAGCCCGCCTTTTGGACCTAGGGACTGTTGTAAATTCCTTCCTAGATCATGAGTCATAACCTAACAATCTCCACCTTGGCGAATATACTGTCACCTTAAAGATCTCTTGCATTACCTCGAACTCACTCTGTTGACGGGGTCTCATTTTTCTTTAACATAACGAAACATTAACCAAATCCAAGCAGTGTTTGAACTTATCTGTAGTCAACGGTTTTGTTAACATATCTGTTGCATTCTCTATAGTGTGTATCTTCTGCAAATAAAATATCACATATAGACACCAACTCTCGTATCTTGTGAAACCTCACATCTATATGCTTGGTTCTCGTATGATATACCTGATGCTTTGTCAAACAAATGACACTCTGGCTATCACAATGCAACTGAACTCCACCTTGATCAATACCAAATTCCCTAACTAAACCTTTCACCCACAAAGTTTCCTTTCCAGCCTCAATAACTGCCATGTACTCTCTGCCTCTGTTATAGACAATGCGACTACGGACCTGCTAATATGAACACATACCCTGTGGTCGATCTCCTATCATCAATATCACCTGCATAGTCTGCATCCACATACCACACAACTGACATAATACCTTGTTGCCTTGCAAACATAATCTCACAGTCTGCAGTACCTTTCAAATACCTGAAGATCCACTTCACTGTCTTCCAATGTTCTTTCTCTGGATTGGCCATATACTTGCTAACTGTGTTGATTGTTTGTGCTAGATCTGGCCTGGTGCATACCATCGCATACATCAAACATCCCACAACATTAGCATAAGGTACTTTTCTCATCTCTTCAGTTTCTACTTCTGTTTATGGGCTTTGGGTTGCAGATAATCTGAAGTGGTTGACCAATGGTGTACCCACTTCTTTAGCATCACTTAAACTGAACATCTCCAACACCTTCTTGATGTAACTCTTATGAGAAACTCATAGTTTTCCGGCCTCTCCGTCCCTATGAATCTCCATACCAAGAATCTTCTTGGCTGCCCCCAAGTCTTTCATCTCAAACTTTTTACCCAACAAGGATTTTAGGCTATTAATTTCATCCATATGCTTAGTAGCAATAAACATATCACCAACATATAACATCAAGAAAATATATGAACCATCATCTAAAATTCTAAAATAAACGCAACAATCATACTCACAACAAGTGTAGCCAATCTGTAACATGTAAGAATCAAACTTCTACAAATAAAGTGAAAGACTTGGGAGACTGCTTTAACCCATAAAGTGACTTATTCAGTCTACAAAAAAGATGTTCTGATTCAGGTTCCTTGAATCCCTCCGGCTGTTGCATGAAGATTTGTTCCTCCAAATCACCATGAAGGAAAGTTGTCTTCACATCTAGCTGCTCTAACTCCATCTCATCATTTGCTACCAATGCCAAAACCGTTCTAATAGAAGTGTGTTTCACAACAGGAGAGAACATTTCATTATAATCAATGCCTTGTCTCTGTGAGTAACCCTTCTTTACAAGATGAGCTTTGTACCTCTATCCCTCTTTTTCGGATATCGACCCCTTTTTCTTAAACACCCATTTGCACCCAATAACCCATTTTCCCTCAGAAATCTCCACCAACTCCCATGTATGATTTTTAGTAAGTGACTTCTTTTCTTCTATCATGGCATTCATCCAATCACTCTTCTCTTGACAACTAATTGCCTCTTGATAAGATAGAGGATCCTCATTAGTAGCAATAAGTGCAAAAGAAACATAATCATCATACCTCACTGGTGGTCTAGTAGTCCATCTGTAGCAATGTGATGGTGCTCATTTTTTGGTTGTAAAATATTCTCCTTTTATGCCCTCTGCTATTCTACCTCTACCTTAATTCATTGCTTCTCATTTGCACTATTTATTGGTTAATATGGTTGCTCCTTTTCCAATATTGATTTTTCATCAAAGACTACATCTCTGATAATCACCACCTTTTGAGTCTCTGGATTCCGAAGCTTATACCCTTTTACTCCTTTCTCATAACCAAGAAATATGCAACTTTTTTATTTTAGATCAAGCTTAGACCTTTCCTCAAGTGGTATATGAACATATTCAGGGTACCCGAATACCCTCATCATAGAATAGTCAACCTCATTCCCTGTCCATACCTCTTCAGCAACTTTCCCATAAAGAACTGCTCTCGGTGATCTGTTGATAATATAGCAAGCCATATTTACTGCCTCAGCCCATAATTTTTTTGGTAGACCAACATTCAACCTCATCCATCTCGCCCTTTCTGCAATGGTCCGGTTCATCCTCTCAGCAACACCATTTTGTTGTGGCATTTTTCAAACTGTGAAGTGTCTCTTAATCCCATGCTCCTCACAAAATTTCAGAAATTATGTGCTCTTACATTCGGTTCTGTTGTCTGTCCTGAGGGCCTTGATTTGTTTCCTGGTCTTATTTCTACCTCTGCTTTCCACACCTTGAACTTTGCAAAATTTTCTGACTTGTGTTTCATCAAGTGGACCCAAACCTTCCTAAAGAAGTCATCTATGAATGTTACAACATAATATGATCCTCCCTTCGATTTTACATCCACTGACCCCAAACATCCGAATGTATATAATCAAAAGTTTCTTTGCTGTTGTGAATCGCCATTTTAAACCGAACCTTGCAATGTTTCCCGAGAACACAATAATTGCATAAGAAAAGTTTACAAATCTTCATTCCCTTTAATAGATTTCTCTTATGAAGTTCCCTCATTCCACGTTCACTCATGTGTCCTAGTCTCATGTGCCATAAAAGCAAGTCATCCAGGCTGATTTCAGAAGATTTAATAGCAGCAGCTCCACCCACAACTGTGCTTTATACCAGTTTATAAATATTTCCAACAACCTTCTGTCCTTTCATCAACATCATTGCTCATTTTAACACCTTCATAATTCCTCCTTCTGATTTATAGACACATCCATTTGCATCTAAAGTTCCTAAAGAAATTAAATTCTTTTTAAGTTCAGGAACATGCCTCACGTCACACAACGTCCTCACAGTATCATCAAACTGTTTAACCTTAATAGTACCCAATTCGATAACTTTTCATGAAGCATCGTTGCCCATAACAACATTGTCATATTGACTAACCTATAAATGTTGAACCAATATGCATATGGGCACATATGATAAGAGTAAACTGAATCAAGTATCCATGAATATGTAACTCTATTATTTCCAGACAATACTGAAAACATATCTCCATCGTTGTTATCTGCACTATCCTCGGCTACATTAGCTAAGATCGATGTTTTTGTGTTCTTTCTTTTTTCTTCATGCTTCATCCGAGGACAGCCCCTCTTCATGTGTCCCTTCTCGTAACATTTATAGCATTCAACTGTCTTCATCCAGTTTGGCATTGATCTCGATCTAGACTTCTTCCTATCAGATGATTTCCCCCTCTCCCTTTGTCTTCCATGCTCCTAGTTTCCTTTTGCTATCAACCCTTCCCCTTGCAAACCCTCGGTAGTAACCTTCTGTTGGTTATAAGATAATAGGGCAACAATAACTTCCTCTAATTCTAGAGTTTCCTTACCCCATAATATGGTTGATAGGTGCTCAATATTGTCCATTTTAAGCCCCTATCTTACATTTGTTATGTCTTTTCATTCTGTTATTTAGTATTTTTATGTTTTTTGTGTGTTTAAGCGTGTTTTATGAGTTTAATGAAGAAAAAAAGCTAACTATGGTTGATTAACTAGAGAAATGCTCATTTCTATTCAAGAAGAAGGCTTAAGAGGTGTTTTCAAGAGAAAAATGGCTCCCGAAAGACAAAAATGTTATTTTATCGAGCCGCAACTTCAAGAACCATTCTAATGGAGTCGAGGGTGTTCAAACGGTGAAAATACCAAGAAAATGGGTTTTCATTAAAAATATTACGGACCACCTACGACCCAAGTAGATAAAAGTGGCTGGAAAATGCTATTTTGACGGACTACCTACGGGCCTTAGAAAAGGAGCTACGCACCACCCGTAGGACAAGCTACACACCACACGTAGTCCCTGCGTACGCGCCACGCGTAGGGTCTCTACGGGCCACATGTATTTGTTTGGCAATTTTAAGATGCTGAAAAGTCCATTTTGACCCCGACTTGTTCTCCTTATGGAGACTACGACTTGATACCTCAATACACGTACAAATACACACACACACACATATATATATATATATATATATATATATATATATATATATATATATATATATATCAGAATATAGGGTTTTGATGAGTTTTTATGTAAAATGACCAAAAAGGGCAACCATTATGGTTTCCCTCGACCTTTGCTTATAAATATTGAACTTCACATCATTTGAAGATAGATTTTTCATACGTTGAAATTTCAGAGCAGCCTCAGGAGTTATATATCTTTTGAAGAGAGAAAACCATAAAGGACCGAGAGATCCAGAGCTGACAACCATGGTAGTTGATTCTACATCAAAAGTGTTGTCTCTTCCAACCATGAGCGGCTAAACCGGTATCTAGGGTTTTCTAGCAAAACCCTAGCAAAGTAATGTAGCTTTTAATATATTTTTTTCAATTGTAATGAAGGGGAAGCTGAGACTATACCATGATGATTATTATAGATGAGTAAATGGTTTTATTCTTGACACAAGTTTGTATATTTATTAAGTAATTATTGTCTTAGATTGAATGAGTATACTTTCTTACACAATCATGATTATTATAAACTAATTGTAATTTTCTACAATAATGGTTCTTAACACTTTGAAACCCTAGGTTTACATAGGCCATGCCTCGGTGAGGTATCATAGACATGCTTTAGTTTAATTTCATGTTTTAGGAATAGATTAAAGTAACGTAAATAGCATGCACTAGATACACTCTGTCCGGAGATGGGTTGTAGCGAACCCGGTCGATGGTATCCTTTTTCGGAATGTATTCAACTATTTGCGGTACATTCTGATTCATGGGAATAGATCGTCCTTCTTGCAATTGAGAAAATTGAAAGTTATATTATGAGGTTAGTGGTGGAGTGATGAAAATCCTAGTTTTCTCTCTCTCTTGAATTACAACTATCATTTAAATTCTATTTTAGCTAATTTAGTTTTTAAATCTCAAAATCAAATCAAACACCTTTTCAAACCATAATTCGATATTTTTAAATTGCTGAAGTGAATAGTCAAGTCCTTGTGGGTTCGACATTATCTATCATAAGTCATTTTATACTACAATTGACTTGTGCGCTTGCAGATAGGTAAAACCTAGACCGTCGTAAGGGTGTGTATTTAACACATTTTTAATCGCCCTAAACGTGTACCAATTTTTTGGCACCGTTACCGGGGACTTTGCATTATTCATTGCTTTAGAAGTTTAGTGATATTGCGTTATTATAGTGTATTTAAAGTTAGAATTTTTATGTGATTGACATGTATTCTAAAAAACATAAAAGGAGATAGCGGAGCTGCGTGAAGTTGCATCGAAGGAACTCTTGTGAGTTTTAGATTAGCTTAATTTTGCACTTAGATTTAGCTTTATTTTCTGTTAATATTTAGAATAATTTAAAAGTAGTTGAATTTAGTTTGATAAAAAAAATCTTGTTTAGTGCATGACCGATAGGAGATCCCATTTTGACCCTAATACTGTGTTAGTACCCTTTGATCCTGAGATCGAACGAACGTTTTATCAAAATCGTTGAGCTAGGGAATTAGAGCGTCGTCAACAGTTGGAGAAAGACGAGATGGTCAATCAGAATGCTACTACGTGAAGGGCACCAGCCACATCTTTGAAAGGATATTACGTATCATCCTTGTATGAATCATATGCTGAATTTCCAGAAGACGATGGAGTCAAACACTTCAATATCAAATCGAGTGTCATTTATATGCTTCCGAAGTATTTTGGACTTAAGATAGAGGACCCATATCAACATATTAATTTCTTAGAAATGGCCTCTACAGTCATAATGGAGAATCTAAGTACTAATGTTTTGCGTGTGCATTTATTTCCTTTTTCTTTGAGAGAGAAAGCTAAAACATGGTTTATCATTCTAGATAAGAAGATCAAAAAAGACTGGGAAACTTTACAAGCTGAATTTTAAAAAAAATACTTTCCAATAGGTAGGACCCATGAAACACAGGAAGCGATTACCCACTTTCGATAATTGCCTGGTGAGGAATTCCATGACGTGTGGGATAGATTCAATAAAATTATGCGGAAGTGCCCCCATCACAAGTTCGTGGAACAGGATATCGTGCGGAACATCTATCTTGGACTAGGATTCGAGCATAAAAACTTGATTAATGCAGGAGTAGGAGGTAAGTTCGCACTGACGCCAGCAAAAGAACTTTTAGATATATTTGACAGTATTAGCAACAATTCGATTTAATATGAATCCGAGATGCGTGCGCGGAATGGACGTGATAGAAGATCTAATAAAGCATTTATCATTGATAGAGGTGATACCCACAATGATGTTAGAGAGTCAGTGGCGGTGTTAGGGGAGAAGCTTGATAAGTTCATTAATCTTACACAATCAACCCCGAGAGAGGTCTGAGCAGTAGGACCATATTTTCATCAAAATGAGTGTCAGGGTAGTGAGTTTGTTACCGCTGATGTTAATACAGCATGGACCAGTTCGAATAATACTCCTTTTTCTAATACTTACAATTCGAATTAGCAAAATCATCTACATCTCTCATACCATTCTCATAATGTGGAAAATCCTCCAACAAATTTTCCTCCGAGTCAACAATCATTCAATGCTCAACCACAAATCATGACTCGGAATTTTAGCCTAATTCTCAAGGAAATCGACCTTTCAATTACCAATCCCAACCAAATTTCCAACCCAAACTCAAAGGAGTCAGACTCCACCACCACCATAACTATCAATGTATGAATTTACTAATCTGGATAGAACTTTGCTAGCCATTCAGAACCAGTTAGGTGTTAATACTCAAGCGATCGTGAAGCTGGAGGTGCAGGTGGGTCAAGTGTGTAATTCGATGAACAAGCGAGATAAAGGGAGATTGCCCAGTCTGCCGGTAGTCAACCCAAGGCCTAAACAAGCATTGGAGCACGAATCTTTCTCTCAAAATCCTTTTGAGACGGTCCAAGCTATCACGACTTTGAGAAGTGGGAAGGAGATGGAGAGTAGGGTTGAAGAGCAGCATGAAAAAAGGGTGAGTAAGAGAAAGACAACAGAAAAGACTGGATTGTTAGTTATTTCCACTATCTAATTTAAACAAGGAGTCCAAATATTTTTTATCTATAAGTTTGATACATTCATCTATAAATACACCCATTGAGAGATACAATTCATAATTCACACAAGAGTTTGTACAAGATGGCTAGTTTTTCTTACTCTATTCTTTTTTCTATTTCCTTGTATAATCTCGAGGGTGAGCATGTAGAGAGTGATTATGAGATCGAATCTGATCCTGAGGAATTTATTGAAGAATATGTCTTACCCAAAGACGGAGATATGGGAGGAGAGATTGGAGAGGTAAGTACAAACAAATGAGCTACGAGCCGAAAGAGGAAACGACTCACACTGAGTACGTTCACAATATGCAAAATGTAATTTGAGTTGAAGTTTATTCGAATAGAATGAACGAGTCATTGACTGCACCCAGGAAAGAAATCCTAAGTCAACTAGGATTGAAGAGATTAGAATGTCAGGACGGACGGAAGGTGTACCCTAGGTTGGTTCGAAAATTTTATGAGAAGATGTGGATTGAGGGACCGCTAAGGGGTGAGGAAATAAAAGCTCAAGTGATTGACAAGAGTGATCCTATAGAGATAAGAAGGAGATTGATTGCCAAGGCATGGAAGATCCCTAACGAATGCCCAACTCATTTGAAGAGCAAGTTGAAAGAAATCTCGTCAAAATTGACACATACAGAAGAGGAAATGATGACAGAGATATGTGTCATGCATGTTCCTAAAGAATGAGGAGCGAGTTGTGAAAATTTTTGGTTAAAGAAGGAACTGCTTTATTTGGATTATGTGTTTGCTGCTTAAGTACGACAGAACCATAGGATAAGTTTGAAAGGATACTCATACATCAAGTTGTTATATACAATGACTAAAGGTTATTGGGTGTCGATTCCGACAGTGACTTTGGTTAATATTTTGATGGTTCATAAGATTGTGCGTGGACAATTTCCATGCAGGGATATGATGGAGTACTATTTCCCATATCCATTTTTTATATCAAAGATCATTGAGCAACAGTTGGGTGAGCGATTAGAAGAGATGGGTGAAGTACATTTGAAATTCACAAAGGAATACCCGGAAGAGGATTTTATTCGATTGAAGAAGACAAACGATCTCTATAGGGTTTTAGGACAGATTCCACGTGCAGAGAGAGATTAGGAGGTGGACATGAGAAAGGACTAGGATGTATGAGTATAATTTTATTTTGTTTTAGTAGATAGGTTGCAATTTCAATTTTTAGAGACAGTAGTCATTTAAGGTCACATCTTTGCAATTTAAATTCATAGTGATTGTAGGCCCTTAAGGCCAAATCTTTGTTATTTTATTTTAATAAAAAATTTCATTTCTTGAGTTATATTTTGATGATTTTCGAATATTTTTTATGCAATTTCTTTTTCCTTGCTATGATATTGGGTATGTGTGTTTTGTTGAGCATATCTACAGGTGATCCAAATCAAGTTTGGGGGAGGAGATCAAGTGTTTTACTGTGAAAAATTGGAATTGCGCTTCAAGGATAACTGTATTATTTCTATTATTTTATGAACCATGGGGACATGGTTTATTTCAAGTTTGGGGGAGAGGGTATAGTTTAGGAATGAAAATTTTGAAAAAAAGTTGAATTTTTTTTTAAAAAAATGGAATGAAATTCTTTGTTTTCACACATGATTGCTTTGCATTACAAGTTGACTAAGTTTGTATTTATGATGCATGAGTAGTATATGTTGTGATATTCCCATTCATGAGAGTGATGATTAGATCGAGCTGAGTGAAGTGATGTGGTTTTACATGGGTGAGTGGATTAGTAAAATTGAAACCTAAAAGGACGACCTTGACTTATATGCACAAGCACACATTCACTATGGGAAAAATAGTTAATCTTTAACTATGTAGTTGAAATAATAATTTTGCCACATTAGAAGGGGACATGTTATGGTTGAAATGGAAAAAGTTGAAAATATATTGTGAAAAATAAAATGAAAAAATTAGTTTTTCAATCTGAGTAACTGGGCATTGGTATCACCAATATCATTGTTCGCGTAAAAAAGGGAGAAAACTAATGATCATAAATCTCACTAAAAAAGCTCGGGCCCAGTTGGTCGGAACTAAAAATCCTCGCTAGAAAGTCAGAAGCTTAGAAAGAATAAAAAGGATGAAAAAAGGAAAGATGATTTTTTATGAAACAAAATAGCAAAGTTTGATCAATGAAGTAAGAGAAGAGGAATTGAAATACCATGGTAGAATATTTACAAAAACACGGGGGGTTGCCGAATTGGGAGTAGAAAGTAATGAAGTCATTCACTTAAGTGGGAATCATTCATGACATGAAGCTCGGGATAGTTATTGTTCGGTAGTGAGTGAGAGTATTTGCGTCCATATTATCTTATGCATTATATCATGACTTGGTTAATGTGTGTGTGAACTCATAATTGCGTGATTGCAGAGAATTGAGAAGTTGTGGGTAGTATATCCAACCCTCATGAGACTTCACTCGTCCACTTGGTGTTGCCGAGGGGTTTAAAAGGCTTGTTACACGTGCTAAGTGTAATCGTTTACCCTCACGAAAGCAAGGGAGTAGTGTAGATTAGTATAGGTTAGTTAGGAAAAAATCATTATGGGGTAGGTTTAGATTGTTTTCCTGAATTCATTGCTAAGGGACTAGCAATATGTAAGCTTGAGGGTGTGATAGGTGCTCAATATTGTCCATTTTAAGCCCCTATCTTGCATTTATTACGTCATCTCATTCCGTTATTTGGTATTTTTATGTTGTTTGTGTATTTAAGCGTGTTTTAGGAGCTTAGTAAAGAAAAAGAGCTAACTCTGGTGAATTAACTAGAGAAGTGCTCATTTCTATTCAAGAGGAAGGCGCAAGAGGTGTTTTCAATAGAAAAATGGCTCCCGAAGGGCAAAAACGTCATTTTTTCAAGCCATAACTTCAAGAACCATTCTAATGGAGTCAAGGGGGTTCAAATGGTGCAACTACCAAGAAAAGTGGTTTTCATGAAAAATACAACGGACCACCTATGACCCTAGTATCTAAAAGTGGCTGGAAAAGGCTGTTTTGAAAGACTACCTACGAACCTTGGAAAATGAGCTACGTGCCACCCATAGGACAAGCTACGTGCCATGCGTAGTCCCTACGTACGCGCCGCGCGTAGGGCCTTTACAGGCCATGTGTATTTGTCTGGCGATTTTAAGATGCTAAAAAGTCTGTTTTGTCCCCGACTTGTTCTCCTTGTGGCGGCTACGACTTGATACCTTAATACACGTGTAAATACACACACACACACACACATATATATATATATATATATATATATATATATATATATATATATTGTGTAAAATGACCAAAAAGGGAAACCATTAGGGTTTCCCTCAGTAGTTTCTTATAAATATCGAACTTCACATCATTTGAAGAGAGCTTTTTCATACGTTGAAATTTCAGAGCAGCCTCTGGAGTTATATATCTTTTGAAGAGAAAAAACCATCAAGGACCGAGAGATCCAGAGCTGACAACCATGGTAGTTGATTCTACATCAAAAGTGTAGTCTCTTCCAACCATGAGCGGCTAAACCGGTATCTAGGGTTTTCTAGCAAAACCCTAGCAAAGTAATGTAGCTTTTAATATTTGTTTTCAATTGTAATGAAGGGGAAGCTGAGACTATACCATGATGATTATTGTAGATGAGTGAATGGTTTTATTCTTGACACAAGTTTGTATATTTATTAATAAATATTTGTCTTAGATTGAATGAGTATACTTTCTTACACAATCATGATTATTATAAACAATTTGTGATTTTATAAAATAATGGTTTTTAACACTTGAGACCCTAGGTTTACATAGGTCATGCCTCGGCGAGGTATCACAGACATGCTTTAGTTTAATTTCATGTTTTATGAGTAAATTAAAGTAACTTAAATAGCATACACTAGATACACTATGTCCGGAGATGGGTTATAGCGAACCCGATCGACGATATTCTTTTTGGGAATGTATTCGATTATTTGCGGTACATTTTGATTCATGGGAATAGATCGTCCTTCTTACAATTGAGAAAATTGAAAGTTATATTATGAGGTTAGTGTGGAGCGATGAAAACCCTAGTTTTCTCTCTTTCTTGAATCACAACTATCATTTAAATTATGTTTTAGTTAATTTAGTTTTTAAATCTCAAAATCAAATCAAACACTTTTTCAAACTATAATTCAATATTTTTAAATTGCTGAAGTGAATAACCAAGTCCTTGTGGGTTTAACATTCCCCATCACAAGCCATTTTATACTACAATCGACTCGTGCACTTGCGTATAGGTAAAACCTAGACCATCGTAAGGGTGTGTATTTAACACATATTTTTAACCGCCCTAGACGTGTATCAATGGTCGTAGACAGATGTTCATAAGACGTAGGGAAAGAACTCACTAGCATCATTACCTTGTCTTCATCGTCATACTTCACATGAATCCTCAATAGATCCTTTATTAATCGATTGAACACATTGATGTATTGCACTAGATCGGTACATTTAACCATCTTAAGGCCATACAACTTATGCTTGAGAAACAGTTTGTTTGTCAATGATTTTGACATATAGCGACTCTCTAACCTCGTCTAAATCCCTGCAGGAGATTCTTCGTCAAAGACATCATACATAACTGAATCTGTAAGACATAGACGAATGGTACTTACCACTTTCAATTATAGATCTTCCCAATCATCGTTGCAGGCTTCATCGATTTCCCGTATAACGCCTTTTCCAGACCATGTTATACTTGCAGATCTTTCACCCTTTGTTGCCAAAGCCCAAAATTTTGAGTCCTGTCGAACTTCTTCATATCGAACTTTTATATCAAAGTATTCACCATTGTTGAGAATCCAACCTTGGCTCTGATACCAATTGTTGAAACAAAAGTTCGATCGCAAACAATAAAACAGTAAAGAATCAAGAACACACAAGATTTATCATGGTTTGACCAATTTGACCTATGTCCACTAGAGAAGCCTTTGTAGTTTTATTATCATCGAATTAGGGTTATAATGATGTATATATACACCTAATTCATACGTACTGGTAAAATACAAAAATCACCATTTACCGTACCTCGGGGGGCTACGCCCCCTAAACCTTCCACGGGCCTCCGGATAGCCCTTTGGACCCAGGGCCTGTTGTAACTTCCTTACTGAATCATGAGCCATAACCTAACACCGAAAGTAACCAAAATAGAAGCCATACAACTCTCTCCCTCTTCTATTGTTATCTCACGGTCAAATGGTATAAATAATTTCACCGAGTGTTTAAGGGAATTCTTTAGTATTGCTAACTGCAGATTCCGATTTTGTTGTATCATGGGGGTGTTTTTCTATAGATATCGATAGCAAACTCTATATGAGTGGGGGAAAATAACACCTTAACGAAAGTGACTATACGCCTCAAAGCCACTATCCATCATTCCGGTTAGTGCTCCCGTATTCTGTTCTAACAAGATTAGTCTGGATAAATTAAAATTTCTATATTGCATAAAGATAAGGGTGTTCATGGAACCAAACTAGAACCGAAACCGAACTGGACGGTTCCGGTTCCAAAAATCAAAGAACCAAAATTTTAGGTTCGGTTCCGGTTCTTACCCCTTTGAAACCGAACCGAACCGGTTATATATATATATATATATATATATATATATATATATATATTTATTACTATATTATTCTTTCCTTTATATATATTATTTTTAAAATTAATTATAAATTATAATTTGATATGGGTTAATTAATTTTATATCAATATGTATTACAGTATATCATGATAGTCTTCTCACTCATAATGTAGTGTATATTATGTATTATCGAACTATAATTTCAATTTGTGTGTACAAATGTGTAATCTATTACTGTAATGATATTTGTTTTTCTACTAAAACATTTTATCATGGACCAGGGAACTTATAGAAAAAGGTGAATTAAAATTTATTATTTTTTGAAAGGTGTTTAGCTCAGTGACCTCAAAAAAATATAAATACCAAATTGGGTTTGTTTAGGACAGCCTCGACCCATTTTGTGAAGTAATCAGTTTCTACAAGGATCCAATGATTCCCTTTTGATGAGGGAGGATTTATTTTGTCAATTATATCCATTGCCCATCCTCTAAAAGGCCAAGGCTTAATTATTAGTTGTATTTCAATGGTCGATGTCCATTGAACTGGCCCATGTTTTTAACAAGCTATACATCCTCCAGCATACTCTATACAATCCATTTTTATCTTTGGCCAATGGTAACCATACCTCCTGATTAGCCACCTCATCTTGATCCCTGCTTGATGAGCCCCACAAATTCCTTCATGTACCTCGGCCATGATCTTGAGAGCTTCAGCCTTGCTGATGCACAACAACAACTGCTCATCTTCCACACTTCTTTTGTATAGCTCTTTGTCAATCAGCACATATTGCACAACAAGCCTTCTAGTTTTTCTATATGTTCTAACATTTGGATTCTTCAAATATCTTGTAATGGGAGTTCTCCAATCATCATCATCATTTAGTCCCTCCAACTCAATGGTAAATATTTCTGCCATATCATTGTTTCTTTCTTCAAAAGATGGTAAGCTCCTCCTTATGACTTTAATTATCCTTTCATTTAAGTCATCTGGAACTTTAATGCCTGAAGCCAATTGAAATAAATCATTGGCCTCTTTATTCATCGCTCTTGGCCGATATTCCAGCTTTAGTGATGTAAACTACTACAAAAACTGAGTAACCATTGAATGAAAAGGCCGCGAGTGCCAGCTTAGACACTTAAAGTCTTCTAAAATTTGGTTAAGGACTAGAGTTGAGTCTCCCATTATGTGGACATCTCTAACTACTATCTCCAATAATATTTCTAGGTCAATAATCAAAGCTTCATATTCGGCCTGATTATTTGAACACTTAAAATCAAGAAAAAAAGAAAAAACTGTCTTTACCCTATTTGGTGAAATTATGACAATCTTAGCTCTAGCCCCATTGATGGTGCTAGAACCATCAAATTTCAAAATCCAAGGCTCCATGAATAAAGCATACATCTCTAATTCATCTGGAAGAAATTGATTAACATCGGTAGAAGGATGAGCGGCTAAAAATTAAGCCAATGTTCTTCCCTTTACCGATGTTTGTGGTAGATAGGCAAGATTGAACTCCATCAAATCAAGAGCCGACTTGCCTATTCTTTCAGTGATCAGAAGTCTAGACAATATGTATTTAATCAAATCAGTTTGACACACAACGTACACATCAACGGGCATCATGTACACCCTTAATTTCATTACCGAAAAATACAAAGTCAAACACAACTTTTCAATAGGTGTATATCGGTACTCTACAGAAGTAAGAATTCTACTAGGATAATAAATTGCTTGCTCTTTGTCAGTCTCATTATCTTGAGCTATCATACTACCAATCGATCTATCAGCAGCCGATAAATATAACTTCATCGATAGC
The DNA here is from genome assembly GCA_963922005.1 of Cornus suecica. Lineage (NCBI taxonomy): Eukaryota > Viridiplantae > Streptophyta > Magnoliopsida > Cornales > Cornaceae > Cornus > Cornus suecica. The sequence continues at coordinate 26,999,471 of OY998238.1, forward strand.
TTCTTCCTTGAAGGCATAATGACTGGTGGATTTGACAGATACTCTTTGATTTGATCAAACATCCTTTAATGTTCTTCTTCCCATTTGAACTCATCTTCTGATTTCAGCTTTAGTAATGGCAATAAAGGTTGTGTCTATCCGGCGTAATTGGTGATGAAATGCCTAAGGAAATTAACTTGTCCGAGGAACCTTTGCAATTCATTTTTTGAATTTGGCTAACCTACAGCCTTTATTGCATTAGATTTATTTATGTCGACTTGGATACCACGCTAATGTACCAAAACGTTGCCTGTTGATACTCCGAATGCACACTTTATTGGATTCATTTTCAACTTGTGTGCTCTTATTCTTTTGAAAGCGGCTTCAAGATGCTTCAAGTGTTATTTCTCGGCCAAAGATTTAATGACCACATCATTGATATAAACCTCCATAAATTGGCCTAACATGTCATGAAAAATAGCATTCATAGCCCGCTGATAAGTTTCCCCCACATTCTTCAACCCAAAACGGCATGACCACCCACTCAAAAGTGCCTATTGATCCGGGCAGCGGAATGTTGTTTTAGCTATATCTTCTTCAACAATGTAAATTTGATTATACCCTAAGTGTCCATCCATAAAAGTCATGATTTTATGCTTAGAGACCGCATTAATCAATTGATCGGCCACTGGCATAGGATACTCATCTTTAGGGGTTGCTGAGTTTAGATTTCAAAAGTCAACACATACCCTTAATTTTCTGTTTTTCTTGACGACCGGCACAATATTTGATATCCACTCCACATATCTTGTCGTTCGGATGAATCCAGTACCAAGTAACCTTTCAATCTCGTCTTTGACCTTCAACACTACTTATGTCGACATCTTCCTTGGGGACTGTTTGTAAGGTTTAAAACCTTCTTTGATTAGCAGCCGATGTTCAACCAGCTCTCTCAATAAACCCAGCATTTCTTCATAACTCCAAGCGAAATAATCTTTATATTGCCTGAGTAAATCAATATGTTGTTGTTGAAACTCGGCTTCAAGTAATGCACTTATATAAGTAGGTTGTGGTTCCACTTTTGTACCCAAATTTATTTCTAACAACGGATCTCCAACCTCAGTAGCCTTCACATCTTCAAGTTTAGAAGGGGCAGCTTCTAAATCGGCTAACTGAATTGTATCCAGCTGATCTTGATATCCTTCTTCCACTTCGGCTATCTTAGCCGAATAAATATTCTCCAAGTGTTCTGCTCTAGCAAGTCTCTTCTCGGCCAGATATGCCTTGAGGCGAATACAAGCGGCCCTAAAGGCCTGCTCATACTCATTCTTCTTTCCTTCATTCGGCAGCATCACTAATAGTTGATTTAGTAACAAAGGCCTGAGACAACAACAACCTTGGACGATTTCCATCTTCCATTAACTCTAACACTTTTAAATTTGCCAATTTGTATTTTATTGTGGCCATTTTTGGCTTACCTTCCTTATTTACCCCTTCAAATCTTATTGGTACACATCTCTCATCATATAGCACAACTTCTCCAGAGTAAACCCTTGTTACGAAAGGCTTGTTATCTATTTTCACAATCTTCATTTCATTTCCATCCCAAAATATGAGCATATGATGTAGAGAAGATGGGATGCACATATTCGGGTGTATCCAATCTCGGCCTAACAGCATGTTGTATGCAGTAATAGAATCAACAATGAAGAAGGACGAAATTGAAGCTCGTCCTCCAATCGATATCTCTTAAGGTAACACTTCTTTTGTATTGGTGACACTTCCACTAAAACCACTAATGGCTACATCAGTTTTCACCACATCATTCATAGTCTTCTAAGAGTTGGTAATGTAGAAGAAGGTATTACATTCAAAACTGAGCCATTGTCGAGAAAAACTCGATCTATTGGCTATCATTCGATCCATACCTTCACATACAATGGCCTAAGCTGCTGATTCATGGCTAATGGAGGTTTTTTTAACACAATCTTCTCGGCTAATTCTGCCTTGATGGGTTCACCTCTCTGCTGATCTGAATGAACTGCCTCGACAACTGTTAATTCTTCTCTGTTTCTTTATTTGAAGCTTGAAAAGTGGTTGGTAAGAAAAAATCCATATTGTATCTTACACCTAGGAATACAGTACCAAAGTTGAGTCTTCATTTTTCAGAATGTTTGGGATCCCGATCTGAAAATTCATCACTGTCATCATATCCTTTTAGAATTCTAACAACTTCAGCCGAGCATTTGGAATCGGCAGACTAGTATGAATCCTCAACAACCATTAGTTCATCCTTTTCTAGTGAAGCCAAACGAGAACGCTCCAATATTTTCCTCGTGTTCGGTCCTCCGCCTTTATATTCTCCTTTTCTGACTTCGAGAGGGCCGATCTGGGCCATCTTCTCTCCTTGCTGGGAATTTTGGATGTTGAACTCGGGTCCATCTGTTAGGCGGCACCACTGGAGGGCGTACCATTCTTACTCTACGAGAATCAACATCTTTTCAAACCCAAACTTCTAACCGCATCATAGGCCTTCTCACCGACAAATGATATCAATCTTGCCCCCTAGGCTCAATGTTTGCCCCCAGCTGAGGACCAATAATCACTTCTCGGCTCCTTGTTGAGTTGCAGTTGAACCGATCATGTACACTTCTTCTCCTGATCTCGGCAGGGCTCCTGATCTAAACCGTGACCTTGCCTTTGCTTCTGCAATCTGAACATCTCCTCTGTGCCAAATCAGCATGTGCTCTTCGGAGCTCTCTCTCTAACTCTTCCACTATCTTTGTTGATCGGTTGAGCTCACCCTTTTCTTGCTTCTTCTCTAGCCGATCATCCATAGTGATAGTATTTGTTGGAGCAATCTTTGGGAAAGGATCTTCATCTATCCCTATTGCCTCCTCCTTCTTTTCTGGAAATTGCAATGTACCATCATCAATGGTCTTTTGTAAAGTATTCCTGAAAATAGTACAATTATTAGTATTATGAGTCCAAGAGTTGTGAAACTTGCAAAATTATTTCTCTTTCAACTCATTGGACACATGGATCTTATGTCCCTTAGGTAAAAGTATTTATTTGTTAGCAAGTAAATAATTAAATATATATTCTGTTTTAGTAAGATCAAAATAGTAGGTTTTCCCCGTATCGGCAGATCCTTTCTTGATTATTGATCCTGTTGATTGATCAACTCTAGTGACTAGTTTTGGCTTGCTGAGTACATCACAGACATATGGCTTCTTGATGCACATTTCAGCCAAATTTACCTCCAAATCTTCTTTAACTTCGACTTAGAACGTCTCAAAATTAGGGTCTCGGTAGTAAGTCCCCTTTGAAGATGTTTTTCATTCTTTCTCTTCTCTCAATAATGCTTCATACCTTGAAGCATTATCAGTGAGATCAAACAAATCATGAAATTCGATACCTTCGAAACGCTTTATGATCAATCTGTTCAAGGTGATCCGTACGTATTCTGCTTCTAGCAGATTCACTCGGCACCTCATCTTTGCTCACCTGAAATGAGATATGAATGTCTCAACTGTTTCACTCAGCAATTGGCTTAGATGAGAAATATCAGCTAACATTGCTTCGGTTTATGTTCTGTAGAATTGAGCATGAAACTATTCCTCCATTTACCTCCAGGTAAAAATCGAATTGGTCGGCAAACGAATATACCATGAAAACGTCGGCCCTGTTAACGAATTTGGGAATAGCCTCATCTTTAGGAATTGGTTGTTGTTATCTTCGCCACACTGAACCGTGAAGCGGACGATATGCTCAATGGTTGACTGATTCCCTTCCCCGCTAAATGTAGTGAAATTGGGTACCTTGTACCCTCTTAGATATTCATTCAGATCCACTTATTTTAGATATGGATTTCTGTAAAGTAGTCGGCCATTGCGTCTGACTCCTTGGCCGAGTTCTTGCTGTATCAAATCTAAAACCTGCCCCCTGTCAAGTAAACCATGAGGCAAGGCTTGTTATGCTGGTATCATAATTAGTTGTTGAATAGGGTGCTGATTATTTCTCCACCTATTCTGGTTGATTCCGTCATTCCCCGGTTCTTGAACTGGCATAATTAGGGGCCTCTGCTGATTTTGTCTTACTGGCTGCTGAGGTTGATTCACTAGTGGAATTAGGTTATCCACGCCTACTGGGATTGGAAGTAAACCAGTAGCTGCAACGTTTCTCGATCCAGTAGCCGTTTGTTACTCATCTGTTAGATTTTATGGAACTAGACCTTCCACGAACTACAGACGCCTTTCGATAGTTATCATCACGACTTCATTAGCAACCAACCATCGAGATATATCTATCGTGGCTTGAAACAACGGCTCCAATTCGTTCCTCAAGGATGCTTCTGTCAATCCAACACTAGTTGACAAATTTTGACCAGATTCCTCCGTGGGTTGATCATATTGAGACTCATCTTGCTGGAATTGAGGAATTCATTCATTATCCTCACCATTAGTTAACCTCGGACTCCTTCAAGGTGGCATGCTTGATATTTCTCCCAACCGGTGGTTCGACTGGGCATGCCAAAAATTGTTTCCTTCTAAATCGGTTAGGTCAGCCGATTATAGTGATTTGTGCGGGCGTGCCAGAAATCTTGACCTAGATTCCAAAGGATAGTGGAAAGCAACGAAAGTCTCCTTTCGACTTTGACTTCTCAAGCAATTACGTGAAAGGGAGAACAATAAACTTCCACTATAGGTTCTTTTATATGCCTCAATGAAGAGGACTTTAAACGGTCGGGAAAGCAATCAAAGAGTATGCATCAGAATCAAACAAAGTTTGATTTAGAATGAACTTTGAGCTCAATTAGAGAAAGGATCGACAAAGTATGGGGTGAGAAAAGTAAGAAAGGAAAAGATATATAGTGAAGTTTGGGATGAGGGTGAAACAGATTGAGTGTGTGATGGGAAAAGAAAGAAATGAATAGATGTAGAACGAAGTAAGATAGAGGAAAATGGTAAAGAAAATTTTTACTATGAGAATAGTGATTTGTTTAATTGATCTGGACCCTTTGCAAAGTAGTAAAAATATCTTTATTTATAGGGTTACATAATAACAAACTCTCCAAAAGTTTGTTTTTAAAAATAACATCCTTGTCTACTTTTGAAATTTAAAGACAATTACAATTATGAATTCAAATTTAGAGTAATCCATTCTGTTGGCGCAACAATATCATCTTCACTAATTGACTTCATCTCTTAAATCGGTTAGTGTGCATTATCCATTAATCTCCTATTGAAACTCAAACTCTTGGTAAAAAGAAATATTCCTTCCCGATGTTTATCACTGAATTCATTGTGCCTCCCATCTTGCTGATAATCCTTGGCTCATTTTGATCAACTACTTGAACTCCTCCTTTGATTCGGCTCAATGTTTAGGCTTGACATTTATCTTTTCTTGGTCCATTCAAACCCATAATGCAAGCCTAAAACCCATTAAATTGGAACTCATTTTACCTAATTCATGTGCCACGTCACCTGTCAAATTAGGGAGTCAACAGTTCCTTGCATGTTCGGTTCCGGTTCTGACCGGTTTTGAACACCCTTAGATTTAGACCCAAAGCCATCTTAACCTACTTTGTTGAGAATCATTGTAGGTACTGCATAAATTCTGATTTTTTTTTTTTACATGGCAAGAATGTTAATTGTTAGATTAAGTTAAACGGTGCACAGCGAGAATTAAACTCTGACCGCTACAGTGAAATGTGGGGCACTTAGGCCATTAGGCAAGCGCATAAATTCTGATTTCTTCTTCAATCATAATTCAACTAGGACTAAAAGAAGATTGCAGTTAGAAATGGTACAATGTGCATAAATCCATGAGTCTATAACAAAAATTTAATTCTCAAAAACTTCAATCCCAGAGTTTAAAAAAAAAAAAAAAAAAACTATGTAGTTTACATGTAACTAAAATCTAATTTTCTTCAACGCACAAAGTAAAAAAAAAATTAAATTAAATTAAATAAAATATTGATTTGGGTCCAACTAGGAGGAGTTTGAGTCTAGGTTCAAATTGTCTTTAATTATTTACGTATTAAGTACATTTGTATATATATATATATATATAAGCAATAATATGGTGGAAAAAAAATGCTCAGGGGTAATTGGCTAAGGAAAATATATATAGAGAGAGAGAATGAGTTGGGAAAATTAATAATGTTTGTAATGGATATAACACTCATTATTATTCCTGAAACATTTTCGGAACCCTAAAAGGACAAAATAATCGTCTAAAGCTTGCAAATTGTGTATTTTCAGCCTACATTTTAAAACGGGGGTTCAAAATATTCCAAGTATATTACAAGAGTGTTATTTGTACTAGGCCATGTTTAGTGACTTGTGATTCTGTTAAAAAAAAAACAGTTTATTTATTTTCTTCTCGGATTTTTCACTGTTAGTCATCTCATCAATTTTCACAATCTGAAAATGTTGAGCGCCAAAAAAAGAGTTACTTAAGTGGACGATATATTAATGCGTTGAGAATTTTTAGGGTGCGTTTGGATAAGAGTGTTTCCGTTTTTGTTCTTGTTTTTTCAACTGTTCACGGGAACAAAAACGCGTTTGGGAGCCTTTGATGGTTTTTGTTTTCGTGAACAGTAAACAAATGTTTTCTCACCCTTAGTTCAAAATTTGAGAACATCAAAATTATGTTTTTTTGTTTTCGGCACTGTTTGTTCTCAGCAAAAAAAAAATTTAATTGTTGCAGATTCCCTAACCACCATCTTCAACCTCCAAACCCTAACCTCCATCTTCAACCTTCAAACCCTAACCTCCAAATTTTTTTTTTTTATTTTTGTTCCCGAAAATTTTTTAGACAAAATTTTCAACCAAACGTGTTTTTGTTTCCGGATTATCCTTAGGACAAGAACAAGAAATTTTTTTATTCTCAAGAGATAAAAAACGAAAACGAAAATACTAGTTTTCAAACGCACTCTTAGTCTTTAATCAAATATATTCCCTCCGTTCCAAATTATAGGTTCACTTTAGGGAATCCAACTTTTTAAGATGATGACTTTTATTATAGTGTTAGTTAATGAAATACCAACTTTATTCATGGTTTCATCATAGTGATGTGATGGTTTATAATATATATGTTTTATAACTTAATGATTGAAGGTTAAATTGATAAATTGACCAAATAAAATATTTTGACTTTTTAAAAGTGAATATTTATTTTGGGATAAGGTAAAGAGGGAAAATGAATCTATAATTTAGGACGAAGGGAATAATATATATCAAGTAAACAAACAAAGGATGTAAGAACCGTCTCTCATGTTCCTCTACTAGTTATGTATTCATTTTAGAGTATAAATTATAAAATACAAAGAAATATCTCTTATAAGCCAATTAAAAATTGCAAATAAGCAAGTAATGTATAGTTCAGAGTTGCCACCTATAAGAATAGGGTGTGTGACCTATAAATAACATATTTATAGTCATTAGTAAGACCTATTTATCAAAGAATTTCGAGTGAGTTAACGGATAGAAAGAGCTAGTTTAGTAGAAATGACACAAGGCAAGAGAGTGTCTCATGGCCCTCCCAAAATTTTCAATACTTTTTTTTAGGGTAAATTGCAGTAGCACCTCTGAAATTTAGGTTAATGCCATAAATATGTCGGTCAACGCGATACTTTGCAATGACATCTCCTGAGGTTTGATTTTTCTTGCAATGACACTCCTTGGGCCTGTGAAATGACTAGAATGTCCCTTTAATTGTTTCACTTATTACATTAGGGCAATATATAAAGTGTGAAATTACCCATATGCCCAAACACTTCACCCCTCTAAAATTACTAATTACACTTCCACCCCTTATTACAATATATATATATATATATATATTACGAATATATATATATATTACGAAAATTACAAAATATATATTACGAAAATATATATATATATTACGAAAATTACAAAATTCTAAATAAACACAAAAAATTCAAAACAAACATATAAAATTTAAAAATATATAAAATTTGAAAAAACATATAAAATTCAAAAAAATATATAAAATTTGAAACAATATATAAAATTCAAAAAAAACATATAAAATTCGAAACAAATATATAAAATTCGAAACAAATATATAAAATTCGAAAAACATATAAAATTCAAATATATATATATATATATATATATATATATATATATATATATAAAGTGTGACTGAAGTGATTCCTACCACATTTGGAAATTCAAATTATTTTGAAATTTGAAATAATTTCAAAATATATATATATATTTGAAATTTTCATTCAAATATATTTAACAGATTGCTAAAGTATTTATTTTGAAATAAAAGAAAGAAAAAATTCCTTAGTTAAGATATTTCTAGCACTAGATTTTCCTTTTTTATTATTTAAAATTTAAATACCGTTATATTGATTCCTTGTTTTTAGAAGTGGAAGCAAAGAATGACAGATGAAAGAAAGTGATCTTGCAAAGGAAAATTTTATAATATTTTTTTACCTTACATTATTTTTATTAAAAATGAAGAATTTTAGGAAGGAATAAAGTTGATATTGCATGATTCTATTATAAAAAAATTTCTTCTTTAGGAAATGTTAGATATAGAAGGGAGAAAATGTGGTAGGAATCATTTCCAAAAAAATTTGAATTTTCAAATGTGGTAGGAATCACTTCAATCACACTTTATATATATATATTTGTTTCGAATTTTATATGTTTTTTTGAATTTTATATATTGTTTCAAATTTTATATATATTTTTGAATTTTATATGTTTTTTCAAAATTTATATATTGTTTTACAAATTATATATATTTTTTTGAATTTTATATGTTTTTTTCGAATTTTTTGTGTTTATTTAGAATTTTGTAATTTTCGTAATATATATATATATATATATATATATTCGTAATATATATATATTTTTTGCAATAAGGGGTGGAAGTGTAATTAGTAATTTTAGAGGGGTGAAGTGTTTGGGCATATAGGTAATTTTACACTTTATATATTACCCTAATGTAATAAGTGAAACAATTAAATTGACATTCTAGTCATTTCATAGGCCCAGGGGGTGTTATTGCAAAGTATCGCGTTGACCGGCATATTTATGGCATTGACCTAAACCTTAGGGGGTGCTACTGCAATTTACCCTTTTTTATTTTCCCAAAAGTTATATATTTTATGCATAAGTTCAAAAAAATTGCATATGACCCAGGCCGGCCTTGAGACTTTAAAAAATTGAGAGACTCTAGGCAAGAGGTCAATAAGAGGCCATTTATATATAAGGTTTTATATGTTTCAAAAATATTTAAATATTTTTTTTATAAAAATAAAAATATATATACTAGTATTGAAAACAAATAGTTAAATCCATTTTTTGGGCACTTTTATAAAAAGTACATCCCATTTACATACAAAATTTCTACAAAAACTATGATCATCATCTATTCACAAAAATTAAAATTCAATTTCATATCACAGTAAATGTGAGTGTATTTTTTCACTCAAAAATGTTGTTTCCGCCATATTTTATTTCATGTCACTTTTTATTCACACATTTAGTTCTATTCTAACTCCTAGTTAATTAATTAAGTAATTTATTTTTTTATCAAAGAATCAAATATTAAGCATGTTGAAAATAGTTATATATGGACATTGAAGAAATATTATTGGACATTCATAAATTAAAAGAAGGTGAATAATTATGAGGAAGGAGTGTTATTTTCTTGGTTGGATAACTTATAAGAGTAATTAAAAATAAAACTTAATTAATCCACCGGCAACAACATAACATAGTTTATGTAATTTTTAATGGGTCATATTGCACTTGAATTTCATTTGGGTTGATAGAATTAGGAATTTATATAATTTATGATTAGACAACAACAAATTATAGTTGTGTAATTTTTAATGGATTATATTACACTTGAATTTCATTTGGGTTGATAGAATTAGAAAAATGTGTAATTCCTAATTAATCAAATAGGCTTAGCTTTCATTTAAATTCAATAGATTTATGTTTTTGTAATTTCTAATAGGTCAGTTTGGAGTGTAATTTTTATTTGGGTTAAAATTTTGAATTTGTTAAAGTAACATTTTTAGTCTATATAAACCACTTTTGAAAATTTTGAGGTCCCGCCGGCACCGCCTAGGTCGCCGGGCCTCAAGGCCGGCTCTGATATGATAATATGATCCCTTCCAAAAAAATTTAAAAATTAATAAGCTACAAATACAAATACATTTTAGGATAAATAGCTTAAAACCCCCTCAAGTTTACTCTTTTTCTCTACTATACCCCCTCAACTAAATTTAGCTCCTTAAACTTTCATTTTTTTGCATCATGGGTTTGCCCTCCAAATTTTTTATTCTTTTGCCCTCCAAACTTTTTTATATTTTCACCTTACATTTAACCCTCTTATAAGATAAAGTAGAAAAAATCAATTTACCCAAATCCTATTATAAAATACTATCATACCCTTATTATTATATTTCTTAATTCTTTAAATTACAAAAATATTATTTCTTTTGGCTAAAATATTAATTATACCATTTACCTTTAATGTATTAGACTAAATATACTCTCAAATGCTAAAAAAAAAATTTATGAGTTTTAATTATTTTATTTGTAAATCAATTAACTTGTTATTAAATTTTAGTTTGATTTAAATCATAAAACTTATTATCCTAATTATTATTTTTATGTCAAATGAAACATTCTTTTCATAAAAATATATTCATAAATAAATCACAAATTACTTAATATTAAATACATGTTAATTTTCTCACGTTATATATATATATATATATGGATGGCAACGAGTGCGGTTCTAGGCAAGTGTACCCTGCCCCGCCCCAACAACTGTTAAGAAATCCCCACCCTATCCCTGCCCCAAAACCAGCTAAACGAGATGGGAGGTTACCCCATCCCCGTCCCCATTGAGTTGCTCGCGGGTACCCGCTAACAACTGAAATTTTTTAATATTTCACTTTAAAATTAAACAATTTTACAAAATCATATACTTAAAACACGAAATTCAAGATTATAGAAACTAAATACACATCAAATTATCCAACAGTCCAAATTATAATACATTTTACGAAAAATAACAACAACAAAGAAGTTTGTCCAATATTACATTCACTTCAATCTAGACAATAACAAAAATAAAATTTAGGATTAATAGGTTATACTTATTTTTTATTCTAATATGTCTAAACGGGGCGGGGACACCTAAAACCGTCCCCGTCCCGTTTATGTAAGGGTTTTTTCCCCAACTTCATCACCACCCATATAGTATAAACGGGGCACCCAAAACCGTAATAAACATGGCGGGGCGGGGTGGGGCAAATTGTCATCCCTATATATATAACATGAGAAAATAAGTATACCGAAGATTTCTACTCCAAAAGTTCTTATCGGTAAGTCTCTTGTTATCTCTTGTTCTTTGATACTAGCTTTGGCTTTCTGAGTTTTAGCTTCTATAGTTGTTTAAAACAATTGTTTACCTAGGATTTTTTTTTTTTTTTGTTTTTGTCAAATTTAGCTCTTACTAAGAAAAAAAGACCATCACTAAAACACCAAATTATACACACAGAAATAGACAATAAAATAGTGGTTGCAAATGTATTCTTTAAAGATTTAAATGTTTAACCGGTATTCCTTTAGTTGATTTTCTATAATTTTTTTAGAAACAAAAAACAAAATCAAGTGTTGTATAATTTGGAAGATGATAAACAGGAGATGTGAGAGGGACAAGATTTAGGTCCAATTACATGATATGATTTTCAGTACCCGGGATTTCAGATTTGGATATTATCATTTTTTTAATGTCTATGTCTTCTTTTCGATAATGAATTTTATTTGCTTCTTATTATTTGGGTGTTCATTATCTTGTGTTGGATGAAAACTTGGTAGGTTCTTTGGTTAAATATACAATTAGGGCATTTGAGTGCATGTCCATACATTTGGTAGGTTCTATGAAATTTCCAAATTTCATATGCATTGATGATCGATTTAGCATATAGAGTACATGCTAAACCGAACTATATATATATATATATAACATGAGAAAATTAACAAATGAATTATCTATATATATATATATATATAACATGAGAAAATTAACGGGTGTTTATTATTAAGTAATTTATGATTTATTTATGAATATATTTTTATGAAAAGAAAGTTTAATTTGGTATAAAAAAAATTAATTAGGATAATGAGTTTTATGATTTAAATCAAACTAAAATTTAATAACAAGTTAATTGATTTACAAATAAAACAATTAGAACTTATAAAAAAAAATTAGCATTTGAGAGTATATTTAATCTAATACATTAAAGGTAAATGGTAGAATTAATATTTTAACTAAAAGAAATAATATTTTTGTAATTTAAAGAATTAAGAAATATAATAGTAAGGGTATAATAGTCTTTTATAATAGAATTGGGGCAAATTGATTTTTTGCACTTTACCCTATAAGAGAGTTAAATGTAAGGTGAAAATATAAAAAGTTTGAAGGGCAAAAGGGTAAAAAATTTGGAGGGCAAACCCATGGTGCAAAAAAATGAAAATTTAGGGGTTAAATTTAGTTGAGGGAGTATAATAATAAAAAAAAAGAGTAAACTTGAGGGAAATTTTAAGCTATTTACCCTATATTTTATAAATATTGAATCCAATCCTCCTAAATATTTTTTCAGGCTCCGCCCAGTCTCATAGTACAGATCGAGCACATTGTTTGGTTTAAAAGCAATTTCATATTAGTAAAGATGGTATAATAACTCTGCGTAGAGCCGGTGAACTTTTAAAATTAATTTTCCATAATTAATATTCCCTCTCTTTCAAAATAAATATTTATTTTTCCTCTTTTTGCCTTCTCAATATAAGTATTCACTTTTGAAAAGTCAAAACACATAATTTGATCAATTTAACGGAAGAAATATGATATAATAGCTCACATTAATAGATACTCATTTGAACATGTAATATTTATTTGACATAGCAACCGACTATATTATCAAAAGTACATATTTAATTAAGTATAAGGCCATCAATTAGGGTGGACAATTCGTGTCGGTGGGTTGTGTTCGTGTCGGATTGAGATCGTGCCAGATTGAGATCGTTTTGTGTCGAAAAAAATCTGATTAATATCAATGTCAAATATACTCAATCCTAATTCTATCCAGAAGTTATCCGTGTCGACCCATGTAATCCATTTAGCCTATTTATTATAATATATATTAAATTAAATTTGACACAATCCAATACGAAACGAACTATTTAACATATTATTAGCAAAATTAAATTGAATTTGACACGATCCAGTAATAGTTTATTGATATATTTCAACCCATGATCAATTAGAGAAGAGAAAAAGTAAAAATAAAAATAATTATGTCAAACGTATCGTGTTCAGATCGATATTTATATTCTCGTATCGTGTTCGGATCGACTCTTATATAACTTTATGTAAATAGTGAAAATTATAGGCTCAGGTCCATTTTATTAGGCCCAAAATATGTTAAGCCCATGTACAAGTGAGTAAGTAATTAGCCCACAATCAAATGTCCAAGTAGTGTAATGGGTCCATCATTCCTTAGAAAATGGGTAATAACAACCCACTATCAAGAAGTAGTGGGGAGTTATTTATCAAGTGGATCATGACTCCATGTAATAAGGAGCATGATCCAATAAAATAGGAAAAACTTGTATGAGATTAAGGGTATAAATACGGCCATTGGAGCCTAAATAAAAGATCTTTTTGATGTGAGTGAAATTTGACACTTACATTTGGCGCCGTCTGTGGGAAACGATAATATTTTTCCACTTGCAACAAGTTTTATTTAAAATGGTGTCCACACGGTCAACAAACAATGAGATCAGGTTCGAAGAAGTCATGAGGAGGTTAGAGGCTGTCGAGCAAAGAAATGCGGCCCTCGTGCGGCAGAATGCTGAATTGCTCCATCAAGTTACTCAGGGCCCTTTTCCTCTCCAGAGTCCTAATCCAGAAGAGTGCGCAGAAGAGCCAGAGCCTTTCAACTCTCATCACAGGCAAGACGCATCCGCCGCCCGAGGAGATAAAATCCCGAGGGAAGAGGAAGAGTCCTCTCACCCCATAACAGGGGGAATGCCAAGGATGCAGGTCCCGACTCAGAATGACCTGCACGAAATGGCTGCCAAAATCCAGAGAGAAGTGATGAAAGATTTGAAATTGCAGACCCCTGATGATCTGGCCATCCATGCGACAACGGATATGACTCAGTCTCCATTCACCGAAGAAATTGAAGCAGCAGAATTCCCGAAGAAGTTTGTGCTGCCAACTTTTACACTATATGATGGTACAAAAGATCCACTCGATCACATCTACCAAGTGCAGACCAAGATGACTGTTTATGGAAGGAACCAAGCACTCTTGTGCAAAGTCTTTTCAACCAGTTTGACGGAGGCACCACTTCTGTGGTTCAGGAAGCAGACTCCTGGATCCATCAGCAGTTGGAATGATCTCTGCAGACGCTTTATTGGTCAATACTTCAGCAATCGGAGGCAGAGGAAGACGATATCAAGCCTCTTCACCATGACCCAGGAAAAAGGGGAGAGCCTCAAGAGCTTTTTATCCAGATTCAACGTCGAAATGTCTTATATCGATGACTGCGATCAACTGTCAGCGGTAGAGGCATTCCGTATGGCGGTCATCCCTGGCACAAAATTCCACTCTTCACTAGTAAAATGACCCCCTATCAACATCGGTGAGCTCAACTCCAGAGCACAAGGGTATCTCAAAATAGAAGAGGAGGAAGCAGTCAGACACAGAAGAGCCTCTCTGGTAACGGTAGAGGCAAAATCCAAAGAAAGGATGAAGGATCAGAGGCCTCAACGACAAGATCCATCTCGGCAAACCTCATCATCCAGAAATTCAGACAAGCGTCAACGAACGGAAGAAAGATCCACTCCGCTCAAAACCAGCCTTGGGAAGCTCTTCCAAGAAAATAAAAATAAAGGGATTTTCAGACCACCTCCACCGATCAGACAACCGATGGAGTTGAGGGACATGACCAAGCACTGTGCCTTTCACAGCGAGTACGGTCATCATACAAATGACTGCAGAAATCTCCGAAGGTAGGTAGAGGCAATGATCGCCAAAGGAGAACTTGCAGATTACGTAATGAAGGATCAGCCGAGACCAGACAAACCACACAGGACACAGCCGAACAGCACTACATCAGGGCAACCAGTGAGGGTTATCCACATGATCCAAGGGGGTGAAGAGGCGTTGGAGGCCGAAGGAAGCAGAAGGTCAAAGCTAAGAAAAGCACACAAACTCAGGCGAGTCGGTGAAGTCTGCCAGACAACCCTCCTACAGGGAGAATCAATGATCATGTTCTCCAAGGCTGACATACAGAATATTCAGATGCCTCACGAAGATCCTCTGGTAATCACTCTTCTGGTAGCTAATTGTCTGATCAAACGCGTAATGATTGACCCAGGAAGCAGCACCAATATCATGACAAAATGGGCCTTCGACAAAATCGGAATTGATGTATCACAGCTTCAACCGGCTCGGATTCCTCTGGCCGGCTTTGACGGACGACGCGTAGAGCCAATAGGCGTAGTCCATTTGTCAGTATCAGCAGCACGCCGAACCCTGAGAGAAACTTTCGTAGTGGTGGACGTCAAACCATCGTACAATCTACTGATGGGACGCGGGTGGATCCATCGGATGCAAGGTGTTCCTTCGACACTCCATCAGGTCATGCGTTGTCTTGACCCGAATGGAGTGGACGTGACAGATATTCCTGGAGACCAGGTAGCAGCGAAGGAATGCTACTCAGTATGCATGAAGTACCTGAACCAGAGAAGTAAACAAGTGTTGGAAGCACCAGGAGAGTCCCTGTACAACGAGAAATAGCAATTACAGTCAGACCCTACCTCAGAAGGTCAGGGGACTCAGTCAACAACGGAATCCCTAGAAGAGGTGAAAGTTTGTCAGACGGATCACACCAGAGTCACGTTCATCGGATCGTGTCTCCAGAAAGAAGAAAAGGACAGGCTGATTCATTTCCTCCAATCAAATTCAGACGTGTTCGCCTGGTCTCATCTCGACATGCCGGGCATTGATCCTTTGATCGCTCAGCATAACCTGAATGTTGATCCAAATGTCAGACCTGTAAGGCAGAAGCAGAGGAGGTTCGGGATAGAAAGAAACCAGATCATATCCGAGGAAGTGGGAAAACTGCTAGAAGCTGGATTCATAAGGGAAGTTAAGTACCCATCGTGGTTATCAAACGTGGTAGTAGTCAGAAAGAAGAACGGAAAATGGAGAGTCTGCGTGGACTTCACCAACTTAAACAAGGCTTGCCCGAAGGATTGCTTCCCTCTGCCGAAAATTGATCAGATGGTAGATGCCACCTCGGGATATGAAAGACTCTCTTTTCTTGATGCATACTCCGGCTATAACCAGATCCCGATGAGCCAGGCTGATGAGGAGAAAACAGCCTTTATTACCGAAGAAGGTACGTACTGCTACAAAGTAATGCCTTTCGGACTTAAAAATGCAGGTGCCACCTATCAAAGACTTGTCAGAAGGATATTCAAAGGTCAGATGGGCAAAACGGTTGAAGCTTACATAGATGATACGGTGGTAAAGAGCAGGAGGAAAGGCGACCATCTCAAGCATCTGGAAGAAGTGTTCGATGCACTCCGAAGCTACAAAATGAAGCTCAATCCAGCCAAGTGTTCTTTCGGAGTCTCCTCCGGACAGTTCCTCGGACATATAGTCAATCGAAGAGGAATCGAAGCCAGCCCATCGCAAGTCAAGACTCTGATAAGCTGCGAAGAGCCAAAAACACAAAAGGAGGTCCAAATTCTGACAGGAAGGGTAGCCGCACTGAGCAGGTTCGTATCCCGACTGACAGACCGATGCAGACCATTTTTCCAGGCAATTAAAGGCAGAAAGGGCAGCGTATGGGGGCCAGAACAGGCAGAGGCCCTCCAGAAGTTGAAGCAGTATCTCCAAAGTCCACCGATCCTTGCCTCACCAAATCCAGGAGAACCATTGCATCTGTATCTTGCCATGTCAACAACCTCAACTAGCGCAGCACTGGTAAAAGATGACAAAAAGTGCCAGAAACCAGTCTTCTTCAGCAGCAAATCCCTATCTGATGCGGAAACCAGATACACCATGGCGGAGCGAGCTGTTCTTTCTCTAATCAACGCAAAGAGACGACTGAGGCATTATTTTGAAACCCATCCAATCGTTGTGCCAACCACCCTGCCGATGAGGTCCATCATGTCCAAACCCGATCTGACAGGAAGAATAACCAGATGGGCGTTGGAACTTGGGACATTTGACATCACGTATGTGCCACGAACAGCTATCAAAGGTCAAGCCTTAGCTGATTTTCTCCTAGAAGCAGAGCCAGAGTCAATCCTCCAAGATCCAGACGAACCCGAATGGACGCTCTTTGTAGACGGATCAGTTGGTTCAGCTGGCTCGGGAATTGGGCTCGAAATTATAACACCAGATGGGACCCGAATCCAGCAGTCAGTGCGCCTGGAGTTTCCCGCCACCAATAACAAAGCTGAGTACGAGGCACTCCTAGCTGGGCTGCGACTAGCTCAGAGCCTCTGTATTAAGAGGCTCCGTATTTTCAGTGACTCACAACTGGTGGTAAAACAAGTTCAAGACGAGTACGACGCTGGAGAAAAACTGCAGCCCTATAAGAAGTTGGCTCAGATGGAGCTAGACAGACTGGAGCAGTATTCCCTCAGTCAGATCCCAAGGGAGGAAAATGAAAATGCGGATCGATTGGCCAACATGGCTTCAGTCAATAATCAAGACCTGACCAGAATCACCCCGATCGACTATCTTGATGTCCCAAGCATCCATCAGACAGATGTGGTGTGCGCAATACCTTGGGAGCCGAGCTGGATGGACCCCATAGCAGAATACCTCAGAAATGGTGCACTTCCTGCTGACAAAGCAGAGGCTCGGAAAATTCGCATGAAGTCGGCCCGATATGCCTTGCTACATGGCCAGTTATATAGGAGATCTTTTGGTGGACCCTACCTCCGATGCCTCACACCTTCGGAGGCATCGGCTGTAATGAGGGAAATCCATGAAGGCTCATGCGGCAATCACTCCGGGGGACGAGCTTTGGCCCATAAGGTACTAAGCCAAGGATATTTTTGGCCGTATCTTTCCCATGATACTGAAGCCTTTGTCAGAAGATGCAAAAAGTGTCAGTTCCATGGAGACTTCATCCATCCGCCACCAGAACTGCTTAACCCCATATTCAGCCCGCACCCATTTGCGCAATGGGGGATTGATGCAGTTGGACCACTTCCCATGGCTCTCAGATCGGTAAATCAAGCACTGATAGCAACTGACTATTTCACAAAATGGGTCGAGGCAGAATCTTACTCCACCATCACTCACAGACACGTAATCAAATTCATATGGAACAATATCATCTGTAGGTTCGGAGTGCCGAGGGTGATAGTGATCGACAATGGATTAAATCTGGATAATCAGTCGACCAGACAATTCTGTAATGAACATGGGATCCAGTTGAGAACCTCATCGGTCGCATACCCTCAAGGAAACGGCCAGGCTGAAAGATCCAACAGAACCATACTGAATACCCTGAATAAGAAGCTAGAAGAGCACAAGGGAGTGTGGCCAGACAAGCTTCCAGAGGTATTATGGTCTTACAGAACAACATCAAGAGTCCCTACAGGAGAAACACCATTCTCAATGGCGTATGGGACAGAAGCAGTCATTCCAACAGAACAGATAGTGCCAACAGCCAGAACAGAGCTGTATCAGGAAGAACTGAACGACCAACAGCTGGTTAATGGACTCGATCTGCTCGAAGAAAAAAGAGAACAAGCTACCATCAGACTAGCAGCCTACCACCAGAGGGTCAGGAACACCTTCAACAAAAAAGTCAAAAGACGAGAATTCCAGGTGGGCGATATGGTATTACGAAAGAAAATCGGGCTTATCGGAAAGCTTAGGGAAAATTGGGAAGGACCATACACAGTCACAGAGGTCATTGGACGTGGGGCTTACCGCCTCATGAATAATGACGGCAATATGGTACCCAATTCACAGAATGCCTCACGACTGAAGAGGTACTATCCTTAATATTTATTTCATTTTTAGAATAATTAAACAGAGGCGTCTGAGCCTAGCTTTATAGATAGCTTTAAAAATTCCATGTTTGTTATCCTGATTCAGTCAGATGTTCTAATCTTTGTAATTTCACGGTTATAATAAAAGATGGTCATCCTTCTTGCAAACAAATAGCCTAAAATTAAAATATTTCCTAAGTGGTGAAATGACAGAGGCTTACAAGCCTGATTCACTCCCAGAGGAATAACATTAAAATATTTCCTAAGTGGTGAAATGACAGAGGCTTATAAGCCTGACTCACTCCCAGAAGAATAAAATTAAAATATTTCCTAAGTGGTGAAATGACAGAGGCTTATAAGCCTGACTCACTCCCAGAGGAATAAAATTAAAATATTTCCTAAGTGGTGAAATGACAGAGGCTTATAAGCCTGACTCACTCCCAGAGGAATAAAATTAAAATATTTCCTAAGTGGTGAAATGACAGAGGCTTATAAGCCTGATTCACTCCCAGAGGAATAAAATTAAAATAATTTCAAGTAATGAGATGACAGAGGCTCATAAGCCTGATTCACGATAAAAAATTGCCTGACTCGTACCATAGGAAAGTGCAGTTTCCATTAAATAAAGCAAAAAATTGCCGTTTTGTATTACAAAATTGCCTGAAAGGCATGTTACAAAATATAGCATTACAAAAGGAATACGGAGTGACCTAAGCTTGGCCTGAACCACTAAAATCTTTTCCTAAGGTATCCACATGTGTGGTCGGAGGGAAGAATTCTATGGAGGGGTTGAGAGGGTCAGCAGGGAGATATCCCTGAAGGAATTCTGTAAAAAGATTCTGAGCATGACTAGGCTCGGGGCTGGAATATGGCCTCTGCACCCCTAACACCTTATCCATGGCATCAGGATCTTTGATCTTCCCCCTTGCTGGATCCTTCTCTCCAACAACAAAGCCCTTCCTCCAGAATTCACCAGCTACAATCCTGTTCATCTGGGAATAGTGCTGGTGCATGTCAAGCCCTCCTTTCTTACACATCTCCAGGGCTGACTGAGAGATGCCGAATCGGTGTTGAAGAGCCTCATGGTCATATGCCAGCTTCTCCTTCTCACTGGACAGCTTGGCATTTTGCTCTTTTGCTTGAGCTAGCTCTTCTTCCAATTGAGCAACCCTGGATGGGAGGTCTCCTAGCTGAGCTTTTAGTTCATTCTCCTGATCGTCCTTCTCAGTTAGATCAGCTCTCAGGCGTTCAATCTCCTTCAGACCCTCCTCATGGGCGAGGCATAACGCATTAACACTGAAGAGAGCCTAAGAAGAAAAATGGAAGGCAAAATGGGTCAGGCATGTATACTTTTTGTAGGAATAAGACATGGAATCAAGCAAATACATACCCCCAATAACAACCCCGGAGTTTTGCGCACAAGGCGGTCAGGATCAGCATGCCTCTGTGCCTCGAGCTCCTCCGACGTCCAGAGTGCCTGCGCCCGTGTTATCATGGCAGACATAGAAGTAAGGCTGGAGGTTGATTGGTCAGAAGAAGCAGAACTCTTCTCCTTACCCTTATGCTTCCTCTTCTTACTAGGCCTTTCTTCCCCCACCGGTCTGGTTCGGGCGGAAGAAGGTTGAAGCAGTGCAGGGATGGTGGTCTGCACAAGTGCAGACCCAGAAACATCGCCCGCCGAGTTGACATTCGCAGCCTGAGCATTAGATTCCAGAGGCATTTGCCCTTGATCAGCCGAAGGAGCAGCCATCTCCTCGATGTCATCATCATCATCCTCAATCACTGGTCTGATCAGATCCATAATGATCTTGTACTTGGCTCCTAACCTGGATATACCCTGCAAATTGGCAGGAGTAAGCAGGTCAGCGCATGACATACGGTCCGACCAGACCTTAGACTTTAATAAAGAAATACGGGCTTCTACATCCTGAGCCACTATATCTGTATCCCTATAACCTAAAGACTTATAAACAAAATCCGCCCTGAGCTGGTCGCATCCGGAACAGAGGCAGGATTCCTTATGGATAAATGAAAAAGGAAGAAGGGCTAGATGCTTGAAAACACAGGGGATCGGCCATCTCCTAGAATAGGGGTAAAACCAAGCCCCCTTTACCAAAACCATCTTCTCCTTCCAGTATTTCTCTGTTTTCTCAGTCCCCTGACAGATCGCCCGACCCTTGAATGGGTAGAAGTTGTACCTCCCCTCACAATCTTTCAGACCTACAATCTTGTAGCTAAGCAGAAGATCTGCCAGACCCAAGGAAAGTTTTTTTCTTTCTGTTGATCAGGATTAACATGGAAATTATCCTGAAGAAGTTTGGATTGACTTGCAGAGGGGCTATTCCTAGGGTGAAGAAAATAAAATGAAAAAGAGGATGAAGAGGAAATCGGAGCATCTTTATCTGAAGGGCCGACAACAGCACCTCGTCCGGACCCACTCCGTCGCCCAATCTGAAGTCAAAAGAAGGATCGTACTCCATCAAGATCACCTATTTTGGGATCCTACAATCCCTCCTCAGACTTTTAAGGTTCGCAGATTTTCTTTTGTGAGCTTCAAGTGGGTCTGCCAAGAAAGGGGCTGGTTCAGTGGAGTATCCAACGGGAGCACCTCCAGGAGCATCGGTCCCAACCGGGTCGGATATTACAGGAGTCCCAATCAGAACAGTATCAACAATATCTGCCTGGTTGTTTATCTCCGGAACAGTTGCTCCCAAGCCAGATAGGTCCGGACGACTTGGTATGGGCAAAGAAGGAAGAGGGGATGAAGAAGATGGATTTGCAGAAGGGGGGCTGGGAACCTCAGATCCCTCATATTCTTGATGGGTCATCTCCTCGGTAGATCTTGTGGCGCTACTATCAGACATGATGAGAATGACAACTTACACAGATAACCGGCGAGAAGAAAGAAGAGCCTCCGGTAACCAAAGTACAATCGGCGGTCAAAGCTTGAACACTGCTAAAGATTGCTTACAAGATTTAAAAGTGATAAAGAATGAAAATGAGACCACACAAGGGTTTATATACACACGGCATGCCAACAGACACCATTAAGGCTGAAGAGGTGCGTCGATTCCCTATGCCTCAAATACAACGAACCGGCGGCTGCCATTATGAACTTTGAAACCGCACGTCTCTCCATAATAATGACACTGACGTCATCAAAAACGGCTGGCATCAATCACTTCAATTAAATTCGGGCCGAGCCCACGAACCGTATGCCTGACCCGAATGGGGCTAGTGTAAATAGTGAAAATTATAGGCTCAGGTCCATTTTATTAGGCCCAAAATATGTTAAGCCCATGTACAAGTGAGTAAGTAATTAACCCACAATCAAATGTCCAAGTAGTGTAATGGGCCCATCATTCCTTAGAAAATGGGTAATAACAACCCACTATCAAGAAGTAGTGGGGAGTTATTTATCAAGTGGATCATGACTCCATGTAATAAGGACCATGATCCAATAAAATAGGAAAAACTTGTATGAGATTAAGGGTATAAATACGGCCATTGGAGCCTAAATAAAAGATCTTTTTTATGTGAGTGAAATTTGACACTTACACTTTAACTTTTTTATAATTAATCTTAACCCTTTTATTTCATGCGGTGTCGTGTTTCATTTTGCAACTCTACCACCCATTCAGAAAAGCAAAGGTATTAAAACGAAAGATTCGTTTCTTGTCAATCCTTTTGTATATGGTGACTCGCAACTACATTAATATACTTGGATTGGATTGCGGGTAGAAACAAAACTATGTGATGTAACAAATCGAGGCTGTTGATGCTGTCAGATAAAGGAAGTTAAAAGCTTTCACGCTCCATTTTAAAGTCAAATGGATACAAATCCTATAAAATAATAATTACAGTTATCTCCTCTTTAAATTTGTTAAATTACATCCGCACCTATTATACTTTCCTTCCATGTGTACATATCATCGTTGTTCATGTTCCGTGATCGAAGATACTCCATGAAATTACTTTTACATTCTAATATCTTTAAAAATAAGTAGGGCTGACAATTTCGAGTTACGAGTTGTGTTCGTGTCGGGTTGATATCGTATCGGGTCGAAATCGTATTGTATGAAAAAGATCTAATTAATATACGTGTCAAATATCCTCAACCCTAACCCAACTCATGTCGTGTCCGTGTCGATCCACGTGTCGACCCATGTAATTCATTTAGCCTATTTATTATAATATTTTAAATTAAATTTGACATAATCCAACATGAAATAAACTATTTAACATATTATCAACAAAATTAAATTGATTTTGACACGATCTAGTATTATTTTATTGATATATTTCAATTCATGACCAATTAGAGAAGAGAAAAATATAAAAATAAAGATAAATATAAATACAATTGTGTCAAACGTGTTGTGTTCGGGTTGACCATTATATTCTCGTGTTGTGTTCGGGTCGACCTTTTTTAGGCCTCAATTCTTTTATGCTCAACCTTAACCCTTTTAAATAGCCTCGTGTTCGTGTCGTATTACCGTGTCGTGTCTCATTTTGCCAGCCCTAAAATAAGGGAGAATATTATAATCATATTATCACCGAAAAAAATATTTATTACAAAACATAAACTGTGGAGGAGGTAACAATAATTATCCAAATTAAAGGGGATGTGATCATAATTTAACAAATCTTAAAGGAAAGTATCCGCCATTATCCTATTGAAAATATCTCCATGTTAAATTTATGATTAATTTCTCTTTATTTATAATTCATCTTTTTAATTTTAAGTTGTCTCAAAATAGTTGTTGACTTTAGAATACCAATGTAATAAGATTTTTCACTTCTCTATATTACCTTTTTTTAATTACGAAAATACATTATAAAATAGTATAAAACTTATTCTCTTAAACACAAACTAAGATTACAAGAGTTCCAAGTTCCACTCATTAAAATCATGTTGTAGGTTAGGTGTAGGTAATACTTCTTTGCAACCGCACTAGTACTGAGAACTAGATTAGTGCTTTGGGAACCTTAGTATTCGAGAGAGAAAATAATGCATTCCAAGTACAAGAAAAATTAAATCCTTTATTTTCAAACTTTATGATGTTCTATCATCTCCTTTTTTTCTCCTTTCTCGTGTAATGTGACATCCTTTCCTTTCTATCTCTTTCAATTTTACTTAGTTTATGTTTAGTTTTTGTTTATGTTTGTTGTTGTGGAATTTAGAAAAATACAAATATATATTTGTGTTTGTGTAGTGCTGGAATCTAAAACAGAAACATGTTTGATATTTATTTTTTGCTGTGAATATATACATACGAATTTGTTGTGTTTTGGGACAAAGGGAAGTTTTGGTGGTGGTGGTATTTCGGGACAAAG
The DNA here is from genome assembly GCA_963922005.1 of Cornus suecica. Lineage (NCBI taxonomy): Eukaryota > Viridiplantae > Streptophyta > Magnoliopsida > Cornales > Cornaceae > Cornus > Cornus suecica. Next base: position 27,023,899 of record OY998238.1, read on the forward strand.
GAAAGTAATGGTGGTGATCGGAGGTGGTGGTAGCTGCGGCGGCGGTGGTGGTGGTGGTAGTTGCGGTGGTCGTGGTGTAAATATATACATATATATTTTGAGATAATAATAATAAATAATTTTAAAAAATATCTTTTTTTCGTTTGCAAAAAGGGTCAAAAAATACAAATATTTTTTACTATTTAAAACAAAATATGAGAACCAAATATATTTTTGTTTGAAAAATAGCAACAGTAACAAACAAAAACAAAAATTCAACAGGGCCTTCAATTTTGAAAAACTAATACAAAGAACTAGCTCAATGCACAAAAGTCCATTTATTAAATCAACTTTTTACAGTTGAGTTAATTCCTATCAAGTATCATCTAGCATCCACTATTGCACCTTCATACTAAATCTAAATCCATGGTTGGTGAGATTTGATGAAAAGATAGTGGTTTCTCAAACTAAATACTCCAAGTAAATAAATGAAGTTGAGGAAGCATTTGGAATTGGGTGGCAACATCAAATGCCTCTCCACCCACCAATCATATTATGATGTGGGCTTGACCGTGGGTTGTATTTGTATACCATTTGGCTACAAGTTTTATGTTAACACACCATATATAGGCATGTCTTGTCATCATTTCTTCATCGAAATGTAAATATCAAGTAGGGTTATTTACACTGACATCGAAATGTAAATATTAAGTGGGTTTCAGAAAATTACAGCTAGATGTAATATTTAGAGAGTGTGGTTCAATCACCCCTGAGATTTGAAAAAGTTGACAAAGATACCTCCAATGACGCATATGTCCCTTATGACATCTAGGAAATGTCCATAGTACCCTTTGACTTTGGATTTGCAATAAAAACATATTTTCTTTTCCTTTATTGTCATTTTTCCTCAAGTTAAATTGATTAAAATAACCATGTCTACACTTTAATTTTTCAAAATTTTGTCTTGTATCATATTAATCTTCAAATTAATTTTTTTTATTTATCATAAGTACTTTTTACCGTATTCAATATATGCCCCTGACACAAGTTTTTGATATGCCCTTGTGTTTGTGTAGATTTTAATTTTTTTAACTATTAACGATTAATTCTAGATATAATTGTAATACTTGTCGATTCACTTTATTTAGAAAAATAATTTGAAAAGAATAATGTTCATTTAGAATAGTAATCTCTACTTATATTTGGTAAAATTGTGAGACAAATCTCAATTAACTAAATTTCAATAATGATAATATATAACCAAAAAGCTTGTAGTATAATGGTATAACCTTTCCTCCCCAAATGGGGAGGTTAGGGGTTCAAGCCCCTTAGGGCTCATGTGGGTAGTGTGTGTGCGTAATGAACTACCTAAAAAAAATGAAAATATATACATTAGATTCTATCATTTGTAATGATTTTTACAAATTTTACATATTTATCACACTTAAAAATAATTAATTTGCAATGAATAATTTGTTACTAAAACTTAACTTTTTGGCACAAATTGCCAAATACAAATATTCTGCAACCAAATGGGATTTTGTAATAAAAAAAATATTTTTAAGCAACAAACATTCAAATTTGTTGCTAAAAATTATATTTTATGCAACAAATCGAAAAGTTATTACAAAAAGTTAATTATCTACAACAATAAAAAATTGTCACTAAAAATTAATTAATTTCCAACAAAGAGTTTGTAGCTATTTTTTTTTTCTTTTTTGGTACGAATTATATTTTTGTCGCTAAGTTCAAAAATTTTACAATTAATTGAAACTTTGTTGCAAAAAATACAATATTAGACAACAAACATACAAGTTTGTGACTAAAAATTAAATTTTAGGCAACAAATCCAAATTGTTGCAAAAAACTAATTATCTACAGCAAAATCTCATATTGGTACATAAAGAGGTATATGCGTCATTTTATTATCCAAATATTTTACTCAGTTAATCAATTTTTTTATTGAAGGGGCGTATGCGTCATTGGGGTGCCACTGTCAACTTTTCAGCTGACTGAAAGAGGAAGTCAGCTTGTTGATGTGTTGGCATCAGGCGATTGACATAGTAATGTCAGTCGACTGATAGACAGCAGTCAGTCGACTAACGCCTAGTTTCAGCCGACTAATGGCTTTAAAAATGGTTAGTTCAGAGCATTTAATGTCTTCAACCACCACCACTCTCGGCTCACTCAGTCCATTCTTTTGGGGTGTATGTCACTCTCTTTACTTTTGACCTAAGTATATATATGATAGGATAGAGCTTGTTGAAGACCATCTCTTCTATTGCTCTCTTGAATTAAAACTCATTACTCTCTCAACTTCCATCATTCTTTGAAAGCAAAAGTTTGAGCATTGAAAACTTGTCTTCTCTCATTCAATTCTAATAATTGTGAAAAGCTATAAAAGATCTTATGTTTCTTTTCTTGAAATCTACTCTCATTTATTGTTAAGAGATTCGAAGGTCTTGAGTGAACCAAACATACCACCAAACTCTATATGGCTCTATCTTTTCCCCTGCTTTATATTCCGCCTTGATTTGTTTGACGACAAGCTGAGAATCGCTATAAATTTTCAAATGTCGGATCTGGAGACTTTGACATAATCTGATGCTTGCCAAAAGTGCTTCGTATTCTGCTTCATTGTTCGATGCTGGGAACTTCAGACGGACTGATTGTTGAATTTTAGTGGCATCAGGAGTTATAACTTCTAGCCCGATGCTAGCCCCTGACGCCCTAACGAATCCATCAACGAACAGGTTCCATTATGGTTAATCTAGCTCTAAGTGTTCCATTTTTGGTTCTGCTTCAAACAGAAAATCTGCAAGTGTCTATCCCTTAATGGTTATCCTTGGCACATAAGTGATGTCGAAGGTGCCTAACTCGATTGTCAATCTGGTGATTCGACCAGTCAGATCCGGTTTGGACATGATTTCCCTGATGGGGAATGTCTTTAGGGCAATGATTGGATGTGTTTCAAAATAGTGCATGAGCCGTCTCTTCGCATTGACTAGTGATAGGATGACTCGCTCAGCAGTGGATTACCTCATTTCGGGATCGGTTAGAGACTTGCTGGTGTAGAAGACTGGGGTCTCGTGCATCTTATCTTCTTTGACTAGTGCAACACTTGTTGAGATGGTAGATACAACTAAGTAAAGGTGTAGTGGTTCGTCTAGCTTTGGAGATACTAGTACTGGAGGGCTTACCAAATACTCTTTTAACTTTTAGAGAGCTTAGGTTTGTTCTGGCCCCCAAAATGTTTCCTATTCCTGCTCTGATTGCTTGAAAGAATGGTTTACACTTATCCGTGTGTCTGGAGATGAACCAAATCAATGTTGTTACCCTTCTTGTTAGAGTCTGAAACTCCTTCTAAGTTCAGGGTTGTTCACTATGTATTTGTGTTTTGACCTGAGCCGCACTGGCTTCAATTCCTATTCGGTTGACTATGTGGCCAAGGCACTGTCCGAAGGAGACCCCGAATGAACATTTTGAAAGGTTGAGCCTCATCCCATAGCTTTGGACTGCTTAAAACACCTCTCTTAGGTACTAAAGATGGCCCTCCTTCCTCTTGACTATAGTGTCGTCAATGTAGGTTTCTACTATGTGGCCTATCTGGCTCCCAAAGACCTTTTTCACTAGCCTTTAGTAAATGGTACATGTATTTTTTAGTCCAAAAAGCATTACTTTCTAACAAAACGTACCTTCCTCAGTGATGAAGGACGTCTTTTTCTCGTCGGGCAGGGTTCATGGGGATCTGGTTGTATCCGGAGTAGGCATCTAGGAATGATAGTCGCTCGTACCCTGCTATTGCATCCACCATTTGATCTATTTTTACCATAGGAAAATAATCCTTTGGGTAAGATTTGTTTAGATTGGTGAAGTCAATGCACACCCTCCATTTGCTATTCTTTTTCCTGACAACCACTATATTGGAGATCCAGGTGGGGTATCTGACTTCTCTGATGAACCCAACCTCTAGTAGTTTTTTCATATTCTCTACAATGATTTGGTTTCTTTCCACACCAAAGTTCCTCTGCTTTTGATTTATTGGTTGGGCATCAGGATCAACGTTGAGATTATGTTGTGTGACTGATGGGTTTATGTCTGGCATGTCCAAGTGTGACCAAACGAATATTTCCAAGTTATTTTGTAGTAGTCTGATCAGATCCACCTTCTCTGTAATGGAAAGGGTATAACCACTGAATGTGGTTCTGCCATATCCTGATTGACCGATGTCGGCTTCCTGAAGTGGTTCTGTTGTGACTTGATTCTCCTGACCCTCTTCAAACGGGTCGAATTGTAATTGTTATTTCTCATTGTACTTAGGGCCTTTGTGTCCTTCTTTTGTTGGCTTTGTCCATTTGCTCAGGTTCTTCATAGTGACTGCATAACACTCCTTAGCATCTACCTGATCCCCTAGTATATCTGTCACATCTATCTTGTTTGGATCGAGACACCTCATAACCTGATGGAAAGTTGATGATAATCCCTGCATCCGATGTATCCATCCCCTTCCCATTAGTAGATTGTAGGATGGCTTGATTTCCACCACCACGAAACTTTCCTTTAGGGTCCTTCGTGTAGCCGAGACGAACAACTGGATAACCCCAATCGGCTCCACAGGACATCCATCAAATTCGGCAATAGGGACTCTAGCGGGGTGTACCTGTTCCATTTCTACTCCGAGCTTGTCGAAGGCCCATTTAGTCATAATGTTTGTGCAGTTACCAGGGTCTACCATGACCCTTTTGACGAGGCAGTTGGTCACCAGAAGTGAAATGACCAGCGAATCCTCATGAGGAACCTATACATTTCTTAGGTCAGATTCAGTAAAACTTATCTAGGGTTCTTCTTTCTTGTTAGACGTCTAACACACTTTCCGATTCTTCTGAGCTTGTGTGCCTGACGCATATGTAACCTCCTGCTTCCCTCTGTCTCCTTGGCTATATGTCATCCCTGAACCATATGGATCACCCGAACCGGTTATCCTGCCGAAGTATTCGTCTGAGTAACCTGCCCTTGACGCTTTGCTTGGGTCTGATCATTTGCTATGTAGTCGGTTAGTTCACCCTTTGTTATCATTGCCTCCACATGTCTGCGAAGGTTCCTGCAATCGTTGGTGTGATAATCATACTCACTGTGGAATGCACAGTATCTGGTCATATCCCTCTGCTCCATCGGCTGCCGTATCAGTAAAGGGGATCTGAAAATTTTTTTATTTTTATTTTCTTGGTAGAGTTTTCCCAGGATGACTTTTAGGGGGGTCACTTATCTTCTACCTTTTCCTTCTTATCTGCTTGCCTAATGGATGAGGAGGACGGTGCAGATTGACCGACCTTTTGATCCTTGATGCAGTCCTTTGTTCGAGCCTTTACGGTCACCATGGTTGCTCGCTTTTGTCTGACCGCTACTTCATCCTCTATCCTCAGTTAGCCCTGAGCCCGGGAATTGAGCTCGCCAATGTCATTAGGAGGACGCTTCACTAGAGAGGCGTGAAACTTGGTGCCTGGAATTAACACCATTTTGCATGCTTCCACCACTAACAATTGGTCACACTGGTCGATGATAGACATCTCTCTATTAAACCTGGATAAGAAGCTCTAGAGGGTATCCCCTTTCTCTTGCGTCACAATAAACATATTGGAAATGGTTTTCTTGCCCCTCTGATTGTCGTAGTACTGAACTATAAAGATTTCACATAGTTTATTCTAGATGTTGATTGACCCTGACGACTGTTTCAGTCAGCCTAGTAGGGAATATGTTACAGAGAAAGGATTCATCCTTCTTTTAGGAGGTCATTTTCTACTGGAATTGGTAGATGTGATCAAGCGGGTCCTTCGTCCCGTCGTATAGGGTGAAGGTTGGGAGGATGAACTTCTTTGGGAAATCTGCTTGATCGATTTCATCAGTGAAAGGCGAACGAATCATGTCTGTAACGACATGGCCCGCCAGGTCCTCCATGGTGGTCTGTGCTTTCAGGTCTTCGAGCACCTGCTTCTGGATCCTCACCGCCATCTCCTCTAGATCTTTCATGGTTGGAGGCTGATGGTTCGGCAATCCCTTCGTTGCTGGCATGGAGATTTCCTCTTGATCACCAAGCGTTTTGCTTTCGGTTCCTTCTCGCCTATTCAGATCGACATCTTCCTGTCCAGGAGGATTTGTCTCCCCTCCTTTATTGTTGACACCATTGGCTGGATTGGCTAGTGCTGGCATTTGGGCTATTTGCTGGCGTAGATCAACGTTATGTTGCTCTAGGCCTTCGTTCCTCTTTTCTACCGCTTCCAGTCGTTGCATGATCTGTTCGATTTGGGCATTGGGAATGGTGCTGCCTTCAGCGGCTCCGGAAGACTTGGTTACCGCCATCACCTTTTCTAAAAGGTTTTCTTAAAACAACAAGTATATATATAAAAAGTGTATAGAAAGAAATAATCGTCTTCGTTACAGATGGCGCCAAAGTGTAAGTGCACTTTTTTGCCTACACTCAGAATGAATGTTATTAAGGCTCTCATGACCATATATATACAAGAAGTTGATGAGCTTTTTGGCCCATTCGAGATTGTGATAAGATCCCTTCATTCTGGGGATCTGATTTACATCCCTTCGTCCTCTAATTCTATCCCTAATTGATAAGGATTCATTTCTTGCTTAACAAAACATTCTAGAATGTTTTGTACGGGTTGGGCTTGAGTAGCTAAGACCATATTTGATGGCCTGGAATCTATTCTAAATGTTGGGCTTGTATCTGTTGTGCACATTTTAGTGGGCCTGGGAATTTGGCCCTTACACCCCCACAATTTATTCCTTGTAATTAAATCTGAGCCAAAATCACAATCATCATACCTTCCAAAACTTGATACACGAACCATATTCTATGTACTATCTCTCTCATATCATTATCAGTGACTCAGCCTTACACTATTCAATGAGCAGTCTATTCTGTCCCATGTATGGAGGGCCAAAGATGCCCCATTGCATCAAAGTTCAAACCACTATTCCTATCAATCATCATTCATCACTTCTAAGCTTGCTTTTATTACAAGCAACTACAAAAATTTTATACATATGTATAGAAATATCTAATCCTAATCCTAATCCTAATACTAATACTAATACTAATACACAATCACAATATGAAACTCATGAATAAATCATGATGTCCACATAGAATGCTATTTTTTTGCTTATTTTGAAGAAATATCTTGAAATATAAACTGACAATTTCTTATTATAGAAAAATTATTAAATGATTTTGGATTATATAATTTGTTTTTTCATAACAATAACATACTCAGGTTTGTTTTTCATAACAATAACATGCTTTAGAATACAAATTTTAATTCAATCTATTTAGTCGTTGGTCTAGTGAAATTCGATATAGGGCGTAGCGGAGTTGGTTGGTAAGTCGAATATTTAATTCCTGGATAAACTGTATCCAGTATATCGAATATAGGTTCGAATCTTTGCCCCTCCGCACCTTAAATCCGCGACTTAACATTACACGAGTTGTGGAATCGATTCGTGTAACATTCTCAAATAACTATTTCTTTCCTAAGGAAATCGTCATTCGGAGTTAAACTTTTTGTTTTTTTTTTAGTAAAATTCAATGGGCTATATCTCATCTGGTTATCTGGCGGCCTTACATTAATAGATTGAATCCATATAATACGTTCCTATAAATGAAATCTTGATTGAATTCGTACTTTTGACTATAGTTATTAGTTAAGAGGACTCGTTGAACAAATTTTAAACTCAATATTTTAAATTAGATTAGGACAGAATGCAAAAAACACCCTAATTATATTTGAAGTTTGCATTAGAGTCCGGTATCCAAAGTCCATAGAATTGAACGGTTAACGGTCTCAAAAATTCAAAATATTTATATAAATATATATATTAATAATCTTATGCTTACGTGAGTAAGAAAATTTATACTCACCTATTAATATAATCGAATTTTAAATTTTAAAAGGTGATTTATATATATATATCAATCACATCCAACGATCATTGTTAGAAATGAGTATGAATTTCCTACTCACCATAGAACAAGAGAACATTTCAGTATATATATATATATATATATATATATATACAAAAATGATATTTTATTCTCTGACGAATAAGACATTTATATTGATTTATAATAATAACCGTCGGATATAATTAATGTAAATAAAAAAATTATCATTTAAATTTAAAAATTATATCTAATGATCATCATAATAGATGATTATAATTTTTTTTGTTATAAAAACAAAAGGTCATTATTATATATATATATATATACACACACACATGGGATATATAATAGGGCTATTAACATAAATTTTTTTATGATTTTAGTTTTTTAACAAATATTGCCCTTTCTATTTTAAAATCTTTCACTACTCCCTTTCAGTCTCAAATCGATGTAGTTTTAGGGCCAAAAAACTGAAAATAAAATAATTTTTATGCTAAAATATTAAAATTATAAGAGATTTTATGAGTTTAAAAGGGAGCTATGTGCAACCTATAATAAATGCAAGGGGCCAAATAACACACCGGAAAGTATTTGTTAAGATTTTGAAGTCAAGGGAGATTTTATGTTAATAGCCTGTATAATATACATCTTAAAATGCGCACGGCACGGCCCATGTGCATGTCGAAATCACTAATCATATTGGCCCAGACATTGTAATCCTATCAATCACCATCTAATGAAAATTATGAAACAGACAGTTACCAATGACAATTCATGAAGGAGAAACAAATGACTGGTTCTAGATTGTGAATAAACCACACCACATGTGCCCTTAAGTTAATTTTCAACACCACTTGGACAATGTGCTTTATTTTTTATTTGTTTTCGGGGATTTCAAACTCCTTTAATATAATATTAGCTGAAAGTCGAAAATATGTTTAACGCAGTTCTTTAATAGTAAAAGGCAAGGTTTTGAATTGTCACAAGGGTTTTTTACTTCAAATTGTCCTATTTTTATTTTGAGGGCCTGTTTTGTAAACATGTTTGGTGCCAAAAATATAGTTTTGGTGCCAAAAAATGGTACCAAATCATGTTTGGTAAAATGATGTCAAAAAATGATATCGTTACTGTAGCAAACCATGATGCCAAATTTGTGAAGGATTTTGGAACCATCTTTTTGATGGTTTTGGATGGTGCGGGTACTGTAGCAAACCACTGTAGCACTACTCCACTGTAGCAACCCGAATCACTGTAGCACCGAATATAATATTTATATTTTAATATTATAAATTTTAATATTAATATATATATATATTAATATTAAAATTTATATTAATATTAAAATTTATATTAATATTAATATTAATATATTAATATTATTAATTAAAATATATTAATATATTTTAATATTATAAATTTTAATATTAATATATTAGTATATTAATATATTTTAATTTTAATATTAATATTAATATATTTTAACCCATACCAACTCTACCAAACATGGTTTAGTTTTTCAGCATTACTTTTTTTCACACCAAAACCATCTGCACCAAATATGGTTTGGAGTCAAAATAAAACCATACCAAACCAAATCCAACCCAACCCAAACCAAAACCAAAAACTAACACTACACCAAACCGCTACCAAACGCAACCTAAGAGTCTAGAGAAAATTATTAGTTATTTCAAAGATAAGTATGATATTGTATCCCAAACCAATTAAAATATTTCATGCATATCATGCGCAAGTAATAGAATTCCATCATATATTACATCCATCCCTAGGTATATTACATTCATTTTATTATTGATTTGGGTACCACGTGAATTTATCCCCGGAATACCCAATATTTTCTCAAAGTCTAATACCTATGATATTTCTTTTATTCTTTTTTGGTATTCAGTTCATGTTTCAATCCCTTTTTTTCAGTTACTATGGCCATGTACTCTGTATTTGTGTGAATGTGTGTCCGTATACAACTCTACATATTTGGAAAATGCAATGAAAAGAACACTTATATATTACCATGAAATATAGCCTTGAAAAGTATTTACTATGAAATACAAAATTACTCAAAATAACCTATAAGCTGGAAACCAATGTATCAGAAAGTCAATTGCGACTATCTAGTAAAATACTAACACGGCTCTAATCGGTCAAGAACAAACTCTTTAAGAATCCGCGGATTCAGTTGTGATTTTTTACACGGGCCAATATACCCGATTAAAGCTGTATTTGGTGGCCAGAAAAAGGTTATGAGATGATCCCATAGACCGGATTAAACCTGTATTGAGTGGCCACGTTATGAATTTATCCGATATACCGGATTAAACCTATATCGGGTGGCCACGAAAATATTATGAATTCACCCGATATAGCGGATTAAACATATATCGAGTAATCAAAAAATATTATGAATTGATCCGATATATCAGATTAAACCTATATCAGGTGGCCACGAAAACGTTATGAATTGAACGGTTGGGCAAATAAGCACTCCTAATTACAAACGGGCAATACACCAAATTGCAAAAGATACAGGAGCAATACTGATACTTATTTTACTACTGTAAACCCGTTCGAAGATGCCGAACGAATCTCAACCTTTGTAATTTAAACAAAAGCTATGATATGGATACATGACAAGAGGAAAATAGAAAATTCAAGAATCAGCAAGTATTGGAGCAATTTCGGATCCTTTCCCTTTTCCTTTTTTTTTTCTTTATTTTATACATGAAATCTGGTCTTACCCACATGAATGAGTCTTAATACATATTAAAGACAATATCTACATTAAATTGAAGTTTAATGTTTATCAAAAACTGCTATAATAAAACTTTATGTCAGTTTTGATTCTATACATTTGAAACGGTAATTTCCTTAATGGCTTTATCCTGAAATTGGCTTATATCCTTGGACTTTATTTTCTATTTGGGCTTTGTTTTCTATTCGGGCTTTAAGACAAGTAAGCTGATCCAGTGTGAACTTTGTACGATGGGCCTGATGTAAAAATGGGCCTACACTTTGCCCCCAATTCCCAAGCCCATTTCATTTTTGAAATAGGGTGGGAATTCGAAGAGCCATGTGTAACTGCCACTTCCCTTATTTCCTTCGTTTCCTTCAATATTTCTTCCCCATTTACAAGAGCAAACTCATTCCCTTTGAAGACGATTCCCAGCAAGGAACTTCTTGAGGTTAGTTTTTCTCTTTCGTCATTCACATTTCTTTCATTAATAAAAAATATCATGAGTAGTGATAGCAGCCGAACCCTTTCTCTGGAGGTGGTTGTTGATGATGCCCCTGTTATTTCTTCCTCTGAGGTTGCCCCCAATTTGATTGAACCGAAATCTCAAAAACTTCCCGAAAACAATTACGTAAATTGCCTTTAGCCGATAGATGCCGAATTGAGTTTGACATACCAAAGGATGTTTCGATTTTTGAGTATTCTTCTGATTTAGATTCAAAACTTATGAAGAAGTTGAACCGGGCGAAGTCTTGTTCTCTGCACATCACTTGGTCGTTCTTAGATTTCCCTTACATCCGTTCTATCACTATATTCTTTTTTCTTTAGGACTTACCCCTTTGCAAGTAAACCCTAATTTCTTCAGGGTTCTATATGTTATGCTCGTTCTGAATCACGAACGAGGTTTGAACCTAGGTTTGGGTGATCTTTTGCTTTGTTACAAAGTCGATCAGATCAGAAAAAACCCTGGTCGGTACCATCTGCACCCCCACTCAACCTTGAAACTTTGCGAAGGCAATCCTTCTTTTGAGAAGGAATGGAAAGATAAGATGGTGAAAATTGGGGGAAATTGGATAGTGGATGCGTCCGGCCCGTATCCTCTGCCAAGGACCTTCGGTATTTGTAAGAAACTGAAGTATGGATTCAAAAATCCTGGCAAGTGTATTTTTTGTACTTTACAAATTTCGCCTGCTTTACTTTGATCTGCGTATTTGTTTGTTTGTTGATCGTATGCCCATGTTTTGTATACAGTCGAACGTGTTGAATATCTGAACGAGAAAGTATTTGTAACTCTTCTGTTCAGCAAGTCACTTTTGACTTCCCAAAATTTGAAATTAATTGATGCCCGTGCTTCAGAGGCTACTATCATGGAGATTCCCGTCACAGTCTCCAAGCGTGCTGCGGCACAAAAATCTACTCCCCCAGTCAGCTCGACATCTGATAAAGGAAAGAGCCAAGTGGTCGATCTGACCGAAGATCCAAAGAAGACGAGGGGGCATCTGAAGAGGACGAACACTGATGATAGTGGTAACGCTCCGAAAAAGTTGTTGTTAGGCCCCCTTTCTGAACATGCGAAAAGAAATGACTCTGAAAAGCATGAGAAGCTTGTTAAGAAGGCCAAATATGTGAGCGGCTACACTATTCCAGACTGCTACTTTCCTCCATCATTTGATCCTGAAGGCGAATGGATCCCCAAGTTTGAGAAAAGTGATGGTAATGTTCTGAATCGCCAAACGTTGGCAATGTCCGATCCTGATTCCTTGATGGCTCTATCTCGTGGAATGTGGCATCCCAAGGATAAACTCTTTCAGCAGCATGTTGATCAGAACGAGCTTCTGGCTAGGGCTCTTGTTTCTATTCTAGAGGTACCAAAGGTATTTTTTTTTTACTAACGTTTCTTCTCTTTTTAATCCATGTTCAATGTTCTAGCTCTCTGTAAGGCTGTTGAGATGGGAGAGTATAAGAGAAAAAACATTGATGATGCATACCTGCGAGCTGATAAATGCGCCATGTTGGCTGAAAAACAGAATAAAATCTTGGAGCTCGAGGTGGAGAGCTTAAAGAAAATCCATAAAAAGGAATCTGATCAGAATGCTGAACTGAATAAGCAGATCCATAATCTTGAAACTTCTAATGTTGTTCTGAAAACATGTTTAGAGATTTACTGAAGGGGAGGTTTGGACATGCACCGGAGATATGTGAATATTTTTGACATAAAGTTCTGTGATGGGTTCAGATTTTGTTATGACCAAATGACATCGGATCCATCTGCACGTACTTATGATAATCCGGCCGCCCATGATGCTGCTTGCGGAGTCGTTCACCCATATAAAGAGCCTGATTCCTCCCAAGATGAAAAATATTTAGCTCAATTTATTTTGCATGAGATCATTCCGACCGAACGACCAGAGCCTGTTGCAGATGCCAATGAAGTGTCAGCTGAGCCTTCCGTTCCTTCTTTAGAGAGCCAACAACCACCTACTAATGATATTAATCCTCCACCTTCTTGACTAGAAGTTTCTATCTTTGAACAATTTTTTGGGTCTGTAAAATTATATATATTTTTTATGCTCCTGTGGTGAGCGTTTTTTGGACAAGTTTTGAAATTGCACTGGTGTGCTTTAATATTTTCGAACAGGATGGCACTAAGGTGCATAGATATTTTATGAACAGATGACACTGTTGTGCTTTATATATTTTTGAACAGGATGACACTAAGGTGCATAGATATTTTCTGAACAGATGGCACTGTTTGTGCTTTATATATTTTTGAACAGGATGATGCATTCTTTTGAACATAACCTTTTTTGATGCGTATCTATATACGTCTTTATGAAAATAGGAACTTGGTGTCATCTTCATGATGGTCTTTTGCCTAATTGGCTTATGTATTTTGGCCAAGTTTTTTCACTTGGGCTCTTTTTTTTAATAGTTTGAACAAAAATATGAGAATAATATCTTTATTGATTCGAAATGGATCTTATCATACAAAATGATTAACACAAATTTTATTGAAAATACCTTTTCAGGTGTATAGCATTCAAAGCTCGTTCGATTTGTTTTCCATCCTGATCAGCCAATCTGTAGGCACCTTTCCCGATCACTTCTGTTACTGTGTATGGCCCATCCCATGTGGGATCCAGTTTGTTTGATCTGCTAGCCAACACCCTTAGTACTTGATCGCCAACTTGAAATGATCTTGGTTTCACTTTCTTGTTATAACTCCTCATCAATCTTTGTTGATATTCTGCCAGTCTTATTGAGGCCATTTCCCTTTTTTCATCTATGAGATCACCTTCGATTTTTAAAATTTCTTCGTTCTGTTCAGGATCGAATAGATGAGTTCTTGTTGTGGGGACTTCCAACTCAATTGGGATTACCACCTCGACTCTGTACGCCATAGCGAATGGAGTCATCCCGGTTGGCTTGCGAGGAGTCATTCGATAGCTCCAGAGGACCCTTGGTAATTCGTCTAACCATCGTCCTTTTCCTTAGATCCCCTATAATTTTCTTTTTATCCCGGAGAAAATCATTATGTTCGTTATTTTAGCTTGTCTGTGCTTGCGGATAACTGACAGATGATAAATTCTGATTGATGTCGTACTCATCCAGCAACGCCCGAACGTATTAATTGTCCAGATTTGTGTCGTTGTCCATCATTATGTACTTTGGTACTCGAAATCTGTAGATTATACGATTCAAAATAAAATCTATCACTTAAGTGTGAGTGATTCTTACATAAGCCTTCGCTTCCACCCATTTAGTGAAATAATATGTTGCCAAAAACACATGATTTTGATTTGATGTTGCCCTTGTTAATGGTCCGACCGCATCCATTCCCCATCGTGCGAACGGAATGGGAGAAGCCATCGCTGTGAGAAGCTCTGTTGCTTGATGGATTATATGCGAATGTCTCTGACATTTGTCACACCTTTTTGCGTATTCCTCCGCGTCCCGGATCATGTACGGCCAGAAATATCCTTGTGTTATTGCTCTATGAGATAATGATCTACCTCCAACATGGCTTCCACAAGTCCCATCGTGCAACTGCTTGAGTACCTATTGTGCTTCAGATGGTGTTAAACACCGCAGATAGGGCCCACTTGACGATCGGCGGTATAGATAGCCATCGATCACTGAATACTTGGTAGAGGTTGCTCTTACTTTCCTTGCTTCCCGTCGATCCTCAGGTAGAACACCGATCAATAAATACTCAAGGATTGGATCGATCCAACTTGGCTCGTACGAAATCACGCATACCTCATTCTTTTTACCGATCGAAGGGGTGAATAGTTCATCCACCGGAATTATTCTGATCATATCGTCTCCTGCTGAGGATGCTTGATTTGCTACATGATCGGCCCCATGATTTTCTGCCCTTGGAATTTGTTTAAAAGTGACTACCTGAAAGTTTCACATTTATTCCTGAACGGCATTTTTATACTGCAACATCATTTCCTCACTTGTATTATAACTTCCTGTGATCTGATTTACAACTAACTGAGAATCGTTGAACACAATCAATTCTTTGATCTGGAGCTCCTTTGCTAACCTTAACCCTGCATAAACGGCTTCGTACTCAGCCTCATTGTTTGAACTGCCAAAGGACAGTTTGATCGACTGCTGCTATTTGGTGCCTTCTGGGGATATTAGTTCTATCCCCACACCTGCCCCCAGACTATTCACTGATCCGTCTACATAAAACAACCACCTTGGATTTACATCGCGGGCCTCATCTTCGGTTGCTTCATATTCAAGGAGGAAATCTGCCACAGCTTGACCTTTTAAAGATATTCGTGGCTCATAAGTAATATAGAACATGCTCAGTTCTATCGACCACTTTGTCGTTCGTCCCGAGAAGTCGGGCTTTGATAAAATTGCTTTGATAAAAAATGTAGTTGGAATTCTGATCGGATGGGACTCGAAGTAATGTCGAAGCTTTCGTTTTGCCTGGACCAATACCAAGATGATTTTCTCTGTCTTCGAATATCTTCTCTCGGCGTCAAGCAATGTCTTGCTTGCATAATAAATTGTGTACTGTCTGTTCCCATCATCTCTTACCAACGCTGAACTGACTGCGTTCGGAGAAACTACCAAGTATAAAATTAAGGACTCATGATCCTTGGGTGCCGTAAGGATTGGTGGTTTTGCCATATAGAGTTTCAGCTGATCGAACGCTTCTTGCTATTTCTCCCCCCAAGAAATCGTTTTCTTAGACTTCAGGACGTCGAAGAACGGCTTTCATCTATCTGACAATTTGGATATGAACCGACTCAGAGCTGTTAATCTTCCTATGAGTACCTGGATTTCCTTTGGGGACTCAGGTGCCTTCATCTGAATCAATGCTTAAACTTGTGATGGACTTGCTTTGATTCCATCTTTATTAACTATGTGACCCAAGAATTGTCCGGAAGACACACCAAAAGTGCATTTTTCCGGGTTTAGCTTCATTTTGTGCGATCGCAGGGATGCGAACACATCTTCCAAGTGCTTCAAATGATCATCCTTATGCTGGCTTTTAACAACCATGTCATCAATGTATGCTTCCACCGTATCTCCAATCTGGGTCTTGAAAATCTTATTAATCAGTCGCTGATAAGTCGCACCTGCATTTTTTAGACCGAACGGCATGACCTTGTAACAATAGGTCCCTCGTTCGGTGATGAACGTCGTTTTGTCTTCATCTTTTGGATTCATTGGGATTTGATTGTATCCTGAATAAACATCCAGGAAGGTGAGACGTTAGAACCCTGTAGTTGCGTCGATCATGCGATCAATCTTTGGTAGAGGAAAACTATCATTCAGACCAACTTTATTTAGGTTGGTGAAGTCCACACACATTCGGAACTTACCGTTCTTCTTTTGTACAACGACAACATTTGACAGCCACACGGGATAGTGAACTTCTCTGATAAAACCAGTATCTAACAATCGGCTAACCTCTTCAGCTACAAACTTTCCTCGTTCGGTTCCGATCCTTCTGGGTCGTTGCCATACGGGTTGAGCATCGGAGTAAACATTTAATGTGTGCATCATGGTTCCTGGGTCGACCCCAAGCATGTCGCTGTGCTCCCAAGTGAAAACATTAATATTTGATCTCAACATAGAAATCAAGTTGTTTCTTTCATCAGGATTCAGTCCCCTTCCAATTCGGGTGGTTCTTCCCTTTCTCCCGTCGATCAGATCTACTGTGATGGTATCCTCTGCGGCCTTCTTATCATCGTCAGTCTGATCACGGAGGCTCGGTAATTGCTACATGCTTCGTTCGGAACTTTCGCCCTTTAAACCTTTGGTGACGATGGCATTACATTCTTTCACCACCACTTGATCGCCTTGAATATCAACAAACCCTTTCCCTGAAGGGTCAACACACCGCATCACCTGATGTAGAGTAGAAGGAACTCCTTGCATTCGGTGAATCCAACATCTTCCCATGATCAGATTGTAGGAAGGTTGTACGTCTACTAGCATGAAATTTTTTGTCAAAGTTCGCTTTGCGGCTGTCACTGGTAAATTCAGGATCCCGATCGGATAAATCCTCTTTCCATCAAAGCCTGCCAGCGAACTGGCGGTTGGTCTGATCAACTCCGTGCTGATGCCGATCTTCTCGAAAGCTGATTTAGTCAGGATGTTCGTGCTGCTACCTAGATCAACTAGTACCCTTTTAACTAAATAATTTGAAACTATGATCGAAATTACCAGTGGATCTTCATGTGGTAGTTGTACACGTCTTAAGTCCTCTTGTGTAAATGATATTGTAGGCATTGGGTAGTTTCGAATGACATTCACCTCCCCAACCCTTCGAATCTTGTTGGCATTGCGCATGCGTGAACGCCGAACCGAACGACTTTCCTCATCCTCTTCGTGTTTCCCATGGATTGTGTCAATAATTTTTACCGGCTGCCCACCCACAATTTTGTTGGGCTTTGGTCGATCAAAATTTTTGACTCCATTGTCCACGTACTCCTTCAAATCTCCTTTGGCTATCAAGGCCTCAACCTGCCTCCTCAATTGTCTGCACTCATTGGTTAAATGGCCAAAGTCATTGTGGAACGCACAGTGCCTCGTACAGTCCTGCAGCTCTGGTGGCGTTTTCAACGGAAATGGTGGGCAAAAAATACCCTTCGCCTTATTCTCGTTATACAATTTTGCTAAGATTGTTCGGAGTGGAGTTTCAGGTATGTCATACCTTGGCCTCCTCTCCTGTTGCCTGTACGGAGCCGATCGGTGGTTGTTCGTATTATCTACCTTCTTGATTATCCTTTCCTTTGATTTGTTTTCCACACTAACTAATGCCGAACGATGACCTCTTTCTTGTCCATCCTCTTCCAATCTCAGATATCCCTGTGCCCGTGAATTCAACTGACCCATGTTGAGAGGTGTTGACTTCACCAAGGATCTATGAAAGCTGGTCCCTTATTCGATAGCTACCTTGAAAGTTTCCACTGCTACTGGTTTATCACAACTGGGTATCATTCCCATTTCCAAATTGAATCTGGAAAGGAAATTCTTCAACGTTTCACCTGTCGCTTGTCTCATCGTGAACAGATTAGAAATGGTCATCTTCTGCTTCCGGTTTCCGAAATACTGGGCCAGGAACTTTTCCATCAGCGTTTGGAAAGAATCGATCGAACTACCTGGCAATTGCCTAAACCATAACAGAGTTGGGCCCGTTAGGCTTGTAGAAAAAGCTTTGCACATTAGTGCATCATCAGCCATATCGAGAGTCATCATCTGCTCCACATGAAACAGGTGCTCGATTGGGTCCTGTGTCCCATCGAACATAATGAATTTAGGCATCCGGAACTTATCTGGCCTTCTCGCCTGCTGTATTTCGGGGCTGAACGGAGATTTAATCATTTTGGCTGTCATTTCGATGGCTAGATCAGCTGGTGACTGTGTTCTGAGATCCTTTACTTGTTCATCTACGATCTTTTGAAGTCGGGTAACCATATCGAGCGGAACTGCACGATTATTGACATTCGCCTCATCTGCAATTGGTTGGGTATGAGTAGGATCTGATGTGCGATCTGCTGAACTTGCCTCATGATGATTGTCTTCTTCTTCAACACCAGGGCCATTATGGCGCCCTGCTATAGGCAATTCTGGGTGTTCGAATTGATCTAACCTTTGCTTTAGTTCTCAATTTTCTTTCTCAAGAGCCTCCAGACGCTGAAGGATAGTAGCTGTATCACCTAGCTGTGTGGTGGTTTCTCCCGCCATTGATCTAATAACTTCTGTTTAGAAATCGAATTCCCATAGACGGCACCAAAAAGTGTAAACCCATTCGAAGATGTCGAACAAATCTCAACCTTTGTTATTTAAACAAAAGCTATGATATGGATATATGGCAAGAGGAAAATAGAAAATTCAAGAATCAGCAAGTATTGAAGCAATTTCGGATCCTTTCCCTTTTTTTTTTTCTTTCTTTCTTTTATACATGAAATTTGGTCTTACCCACATGAATGGGTCTTAATACATATTAAAGACAATATCTACATTAAATTGAAGTTTAATGTTTATCAAAAACTGCTATAATAAAACTTTATGTCAGTTTTGATTCTATACATTTGAAACGGTCATTTTCCTTAATGGCTTTATCCTGAAATGGGCTTATATCCTTGGGCTTTATTTTCTATTTGGGCTTTGTTTTCTATTCGGGCTTTAAGACAAGTAAGCTGATCCAGTGTGAACTTTGTACGATGGGCCTGATGTAAAAATGGGCCTACAACTACTAATTTTAAAGACCGGTATTATTCAAATTCGTTATATTGTGATCAATCACAACAACAACAACAATCGTTTCGCAATTGCGAACCATGATTATAATAGTTTCCTATTAAGAAAAGGAAGTAAAATATCTAGATAGGTTTTTGATAGAATATGTTATACATGAAAGGCACTTTTTTTCAAAAATCAACATATTTTTTAAAACTTTTTTAAAAAAAGAGCAATATTTTAAGTCGGACACGCCAAAACACCTGGAGGAGATGCAAGGTACACTTGGAGCACATATTATTTACCAATAAGGGTCTGTTTGGAAAGGGGTTTGTCTGATCTTGTCTTGTCTTGTTTTGGCTGGTTTGGTTTTGTCTGGTCTTGTTTGGTCTTGTCTGGTCTTGTCTTGAATCTAAAACTCTGTTTGGTAAGCGGTCCGGTCTTTCTGGTCTGGTTTGAGAAAACAAAAACTTTATATATATATATATATTAGTTTATATATTATTTTATGTATATAACTTTATATATTATTAAATATATATATTTATAATATATTATTAAATATATATGTATATATTTAATAATATATTTAAAAATATTATATATATATATTTAATAAAATTATTTTATATATATTATTATAAAATAATAATATATATTATTCTATATATTATTAATATATATTATTTTTTAATTCTATATATATATATTATTTTTGAATTTATATATTATTATATATATATTTAATATTATTTTATATATATTATTATAAAATAATAATATATATTATTCGATATATTATTTATATATACAATATTTTTTAATTTATATATATTTAAGAATATTATTTTATATATATATTTAATAATATTATTTTATATATATTATTATAAAATAATAATATATATTATTCTATATATTACTAATATATATTATTTTTGAATTTTATATATTATTTTATATATATATATATTTTTTAATTTTATATATGAATTTATATATGTTATTTTTGAATTTATATATTATTTTTATATATATTTAATATATATATGTTTAATAATATTATTCTATATATATTATTACAAAATAAAAAATATATATTATTCTATATATATTAATATATATTATTATATATATATATTATTTTTGAATTTATATAATATTTATATATATATTTAATAATATTATTTTATATATATTATTATAAAATAAAAAATATATATTATTCTATATATATTATTTTTTAATTTTATATATATTTATATATATATATTATTTTTATATATATTTAATAATATTATTTTATATATATTATTATAAAATAAAATATATATATTATTCTATATATATTAATATATATTATTTTATATATATATATATATTATTTTTATATATATTTAATATTATTATTTTATATATATTATTATAAAATAAAAAATATATATTATTCTATATATATTATTTTTTAATTTTAGTACATGAATTATATATATATATATATATATAGGAGAGAGAAAAAAAAAGAAAGAAAAGTCAAACATTATGGGCTAAGACCAAGAAAGACCAACTTTTTTTTGGTCTTGGTTTTACTTTATTTTGAATCAAATCCAAGACCAAAGTTTTAAGTGGTTTTGGTTTTGAATTTAAAAACAAAACCCACCAAACAAGTTTTGTCTTTGAAAACAAAAACAAACCAAGACAAAACCAGCAAAAACTGGTTACCAAACAGGGCCTAAAGGTCATGAAAATAACGATGAGTTTATGAAAAATCCGACTGAATAAATAGAATTATGAATTTCAATATATATATATATATATATTTTTATTATTATTATTTCTTGGGTTTATAAGTATTGGACTTATGTGAGAAAGATGAAAATCTCATGGATTTTAGTCTTTAAATCGTGTAGTTCTCAGGTGACCGAGTAGGAAAGATGAACTTGTTTTTATGTCATCAAGGAGGGAGCTTAAGATGTGGTAGAATTGAGGAATGTTTAACATGTTGAAAATTTACTTAATTTATTTGTCTATTTTAATATTATTTAATCAATTCTTATATATTAAATGGTAAATTGAAGTATATGTATAATGTTAAATATATAATATATTTAATTAAATATAGGTTATGGTGAGTTTTGAATATATTATATATATACGAAAATATTCTCTTGTTCCCGAGAGAGCATAATAAGCATACTCACTTTTCATATTGACCATATTAGACGTGATTGACATAAATAAATGAGTTAATATTTAAAATTTAAGAATTATATCTAACTGTTAATATTAAAAGTGTGATTGACATAAATAAATGAGTTACTATTTAAAATTTAAGAATCATATCTAAGGTTAATATTAAAAGTGAGTATATTTATCTTGCTCCCATCATTTTCGTATATATATATAGATGCGATTGACATAAATAAAGGAGTTAACATTTAAAACTTAAGAAAATAAAGGAGTTACTATTTAAAATTTAAGAATCATATCTAAGGTGAAGAGTATATTTATCTTGCTCCCATCATTTTCGTATATATATATATATATATATATATATATAGATGTGATTGACATAAATAAATAAGTCAACATTTAAAATTTAAGAATCATAAATATATAAAATGAATATATGCTTATCTTTGCTCCCTAGATTTCATAAATGTATCCTAATGTATCGTGTCCTATTTTGTTTTCAAATTTCGTATTAATATTCTGTCGTATGAATTGTTATTAGTCTAAATCAATGTTGTCAAAATCTAGATCCTAGATCGTAGAATCACAAGATTCTATGATCCTAGGACTCGAAAACGATCCAAATCACTCAAAAATCATTCAAGTAGGTAGAATTGCGGTAGAATCGAGTGGAATCGGATAGAATCATACGATTCTACAATTCTACTATTCATATGATTTTTAAAGGTTTTTTTAGACTTTTAGGTCATAAGGTTGGGTTTGGGCTCACTTCAAAATTCAAATAGACTTTAAACTTTAAAGGACCCAACAAAAGGGAAAGGCCCAACCTCATACATTACCAAAAAAAAAAAAAAAAACCTTTTTTATTGATTTTTATTTTTTATTTTTTTAATGTTGGTTCTGAAATCTTGTGTTATGAGCTTATAAAAGTTTAATTTTTACACTTTTTGGTAATGGGTTTCTTTGCTTATCGATTAATATTCCTTCTTAATTATATTTTTTATATTTTGCATTGTTATTTGAATTATAGATCTTACTTTCTCTAACCCAGAATTTGTTTTCTCGGGTACTCTTTTGTGTGTATTTTTCGTGTAGTTTTTATGCTATATGCAAAGTTAGATTATTGTTGGGTTCTCATATTTAACATGGGTTTTTTTGATATTTGAAGATGATCCAATAATTAGCAACCCCATAATCCGATATTGTTGGAAAATCAACGTGGGTTTTTATGATATTTGAAGATAACTATAATTTTACACCCTCAAGATAAGCTAAATTACAATGACTAGGAATTTAACGGACGCAAGTAAGTTTTATATGTTTTAATTTTATATTATAATTTCAATTTTTTTTGTTTAAATTTATAATTTTATCATATGAATTATAATAATTTTCTTTGTTTATTTGTATATTTTAGTGAAGGAAATTCATGAAATAGATGATGATGAAGAATTTGGTAAGATGGACATCCGTTGTGTTGATAATGAGGATAGTAGCAGTAATGATGATTTCGACATGTATGGAGACTTTGCCGATATCAATGATCTTATTTAGTTAATTTTCATTATATTTGTATTATTTTAAAAAATTCAGTTATAAACTCATGTTTATTGTTTTGATTATGAACTTATGTTGTGTACGAGTAACTTTTAATTTATAAGTTGGAGATTGATTATTATTTTGTGTTAACATGATACATTGTTGGAATATGATATTGAATTTGTTAAATGATAGTTATTTAGATTTTTAGAAATTTTATTTTAATTTTACCTTTATTTTGTTAGTTAGTTTTTATTTTTTAAAATAAGCAGTAATGTGAGAAAACTTAACCATTTGCACCTTGAGAAAATTTTAGGGTGATGATTTTACTTAGATTTTTTGTTTTGAGTATGTTTTTGTTGTATTATAGAGATAATATTGTTTAATGAGTTAAATTGAATTATTTTTGTGAAAAATTTGTAAAATCTTACGATTTACGATTTTATGAACCCAAAATAATCATAACTAGAGTCCGAATTTTGACAACCTTGGTCTAAACATGGGTTTTGTTCATTATAAGTCTATAACGGCAGAGCAGGCCACAGATTTGAAACCATGGCCCAGGTGGGTCTGCGTTTGTTGGGCTTTGACTAGTCCGGGATAGGCCGAAATTAATGAAGTGGCAGACAGATCTACTATTGAACAACTTATATAGTTCAATGTATTTGTAAATATATACATGTACGATTGATGTATATAATATATAGGGCAATTTTCACGAAAATTCGGGTTTAAAAAAATATCAACTTACCCCCTTCTATACATAAAATTCACTAATATTAATAAATTTGATAAACTTGTTCCATTCCCTATAATTTCAAACAAAACTGCTCTTAAAACTAGAGGGGGGTTTAGTGATAAACAAATTTTTTTATTTACATATGCTGAAAAAAAACATTAATGCCAAAATAAATTTTCTTGCAAGAACCAATTAGAGTAAAATATAAAAAAATTAAGTCCGAAACAAAAAAAAATAGTTTGAACTACAAATAAGATTTTTTTTTTCGTTTTTAACTTTGTTTTTTTTATTTTTTACTATAAACGAAAAAAATTTGAATTATGCCGGAAAAAACATTTAATGCCAAAATAATTTTTTTTTCTGAACTACCAATTAGGCTAAAATATAAAAAACTTAAGTGCAAAACAGAAAAAAAAAAAAAAAAAATTCAAACGACAAATGAGATTTTTTTTTTTCGTTTTTAACTTTGTTTTTTATATTTTACTATAAACGAAAAAAATTTGATTTATACCAAATAAAAAATTAATGCATCAATATTTTTAACTGAACTACCAATTAAGATAAAATATAAAAAAAATAGGTCCGAAATATAAAAAATATTTTGAACTACAAATGAGATTTTTTTTTTTCGTTTTAATTTTTTATATATATATTTTACAATAAACGAAAAACAAAATGATTTATGCCAAAAAATATCTAATTGGAAATTTAAAAATATTGATGCATTAATTTTTTATTTCGGCATAAATAAAAAAAAATCATTTATAGTAAAATAAAGTTAAAAACGAAAAAATCTCATTTATAGTTTGAAATATTTTTTATATTTCGGACTTAATTTGTGTTATATTTTAGCCTAATTGATAGTTCCCCAAAAAAAATTATTTTGACATTAATGTTTTTTTCGGCATAAATCAATATATTTTTCTTTTATAGTAAAATATAAAAAACAAAGTTAAAAACGAACAAAAAACTCTTATTTGTAGTTCGAAATATTTTCTATATTTTGGAGTTAATGTTTTTTATATTTTACCCTAATTGGTAGTTACAATTTTTTATTTATTTTGGCATTAAAATTTTATTTTCGGAATAAACAAAAAAAAAATTTGTTTATCAGTAAACTCCCCTCTAGTTTCAGGGGTAGTTTTATCCGAAATTGTAGGGAAGAGGGCAAGTTGATCAAATTTCTTAACATCAAAGGAGTTTTCTGTATAGGAGGGGGGGAAGTTGATCTTTTTTGAAATCACAGGGTAGGGGTGTTCAAAAGCGGTCGGAACCTGAACTTATTAAAAAATAATATAATTATAAATTAGGGTATTTGAACTATTACAAACTCAAAATCAAATATATAATTAGTGGAATGAAAATAACTATATCAAACGAAAAAAAAATGTATATATGCTTATATATGTAAATATATATATATATATATAAGGTAAAACTTGTATGAACTAAAATATTTAAATCATACGAAAATTTTCAAACATTTTCAAAGTATGATAAATTTAGGTTGTGATCTATTTATGAATCAAATGCATCTCACACTATTTATTAAATAATTTTAAAAAATAAAAAATAAAAAATAATTTTTGAAAATTTAAAATCGGAACCGAATCAAAATTTTAGATTATTGAAATTTTAAAACTGGAACCGACGGTTCGGTTCCTGAACACCCCTACCACAAGGGGGTTTTCGTAATAATAGCCCTAATATATATGATGAGCAAAATGAGTCTAGCCTTGTACTTAGGGCTCAATTCTTTCCTCACCTCCCTAAATTTTTGTTTTTAAGAAGATAAAATAGAACACAGTCGAAAGAGACTAATGACCTTTTTGGTATGCATTTTTTAAAACTATTTCTATTTTTTGAAACCGAGAATCAGAAAATTGTATCAAAAATTTGTTTGGTTGAGTTTTCTGAAAAATATTTTGTAAAAAATCAATGATAAAAATCCCATTTTTTAGAAAATTCTCTTTTCTTATTACCAAAAATACTTTAATTTTTTCAGATTTCGAGAACAGTTTTTAGCATAATTGTCAGAATCCCGATTCTAACTGATAAAATCTTACGATTCTATGATTTTACCACGATTCTACTACGTTAAAATAATGGTTGGACGGTTAAACTCTCCATAGGAAATGTCAGAAAGTTTAATGATTTAGTCTAATATCTCAATATATGGCCAAAATTTATGAGAAAATATTTAAAGACCCAATGTATTAGAAAATTTTGAAAATTTTAATATGATTTAGACTTTTAAATTAAATATTTAATATTTTTTTTAAAAAATTAATACATTTAGGAAGAATATTACGATTTTACCATTCCGATTCTACAGACTTTAAAACGATTCTACCTAAACACTCTCGATTAAGACAATCTTGGTTTTAAGAGATAGATACCAAAAATGCTTTAAACATGGATGGTCTTCATGATCATTGAAACTAGGTAAGCATAACGGGCCAGGGCTTTGGAAAATTACAGCTTGTTTGGGCCTGAACTAATTAACATTCTTGGATGGGCCTGAAAAAATAGAAACAGCCCTTCATTCAAGTCTCACAAGCCCAATTCAAGTTTGGTATATCCAGTAGCTCAAATGGTAATTAGGAATAGTTGTATATCTTTTCCACAAACACTTCCTTTTTTTATTGATAAAATAAAAGTGAAGGAGCAACGATTTTATGCCTAATTTCAGTTTCTACCTGTATCATCGGTGATACTAGAAAAAAGTCTGTTCGGATCTCATCGGTCCAAATCTGATCTAGCAGGAGCGAGTCCCACCACCAGATCAATTCTGGTGCGCTATACTCTCCGTGAACCAAGTACAATTAAAATACTCTCATACTATAAGGCTCTGTTTGGTAGGTGATCTGGTTCCAGGTGGTCTGGTCTGGTCTTGCGTTTTATGGGACCAGACCGTGTTTGGTAGCATTAGTTCCAAATTTTTTGTTAGACCAAGTAAGACCAAATCAGACCAAAATGACCTCATTTCAGACAAAAAAAAAAGGTGGTTCCTGGTGGTCCGGTCTGGTCTTATTAATAAAATATATTTATAAATAATTAAAAATGAATAAATAATAATAATAATAATAAATTAAATAAAACATATTTTAAAAATAAAATATAAATAATAAATAATAAACAAAATGAAATAAATAATACCTAATAATAATAAAAAATGAATATAATAATAATAAATAAATGAATAAATAATAAAATATATTTATAAATAATTAAAAATGAATAATTAATAATATAAATAATAAATTAAATAAAACATAATAATAATAAAAAATGAATACAATAATAATAAATAAATATAATAATAATAATAAAAAATGGACTAAATAATAAATAATAATAATAAATTAATAAAATAAATAATAAATTACATAAAATATATTTAAAAATAATAAATAATAAAAAAATGAAATAAATAATAATAATAAATAAATATAATAAAAAATAATAAATAGATATAATAATAAATAAATATAATAATAAATAATAAGTAAATATAATAATGAATAAATACTTCATAATAATAATAAAAAATGAGTATAAAAATAATAAATTAATATTAAATTAATAAAATATATTTTTAAATAATTAAAAATGAATAAATAATTTATAAATAAAATGAATTAAATAATGAAATAATAATAAATAAATAGAATATATTTATAAATTAATATATAAATTAATAAATAATAAAATAATAAAATATATTGTAAAGTGAAGAAATAATAAATAAAGAAATAAATAATACATAAATAAATATTATAATAAATAATAAATAAATAGTAAGACCAAACCGCTTACCAAACAGATTTTTCCAGATCAGATTAGACCAGACCAGACTGGACCAGACCGGACCGAACCAGACCAGACCAGACCAGAAAAATCACCTATCAAACATGGCCTAAGTAATATATACTCATCCCTACATGATTTTATTTTTTATTTTTTCCATTTTTCAACCATTATTATTTATTTTTGTTTTCTTCTTTTGTAAGTAATGGGAGAAGAGGACAAGCTCTCCTCAGCAAAGTCCAACTCACTCATGGTCATTGATGTTGAAAGGATAAAGAAAAATATGAATGGGACACCACAAAGATCAGTATTGCAATAGGTAGAGTCCCTTTTAAAAGGCTGACCTCTTTTGTGGGCACTAAATAAGGTGGGTCAGCCTTTTAAATGGCCCTTTCAACATCCCATCTCCCACTTTTCCTTTGCTTTCCCAATTTTTACTAGTGTAGCTTGTAATCTTCTTAACTGAGCGGACAAAAAATGAATGGATAGGGTTTACCGTATTAGGATCTCCTTCCACTCCAACTGCATTGAAATATTATATATGTCTGTGTGTATATATATATATATATTTTGCATTACTTAGATTCAATGGTGGAAAGGTTGATAGTAGTGCCTTATATCCTTTTCCATTCTCCTTCCACCCACTAGCCAGACCTTTTAACTTTCTTATCCCGGCCCTAACACAACCATGCTAAAGTGTCTTAAATTTTATTATAATTATATTTTTTATTTAAAGTTGTATTTTAAAAGAAATTTTTTATTAGAAATTTTTATTCTCCAAGGAATTGTAATCCCTGTTTAACAATAAATTGAGTTTTTCTTGTTCATTAAAGAAATGTGTTTAACTCTATAAATAGGGACCTATGGTTTGTGTTGATATTTAGAGAAGAGATATGAGGAAAAAAAGAGAGGAAAGGAAGAGGGTGTGAAGGTGATGTGTGCACCGGGTGAGGGTGCTATGTTGTTCACCTATGTAATATCTTTCTAATAAATATTCCTTATCTCTGTGGACGAAGGCCAAAATTGGGATTGAACCACGTTAAATATTATGTGTTATTTGTGTAATTTATGTGTGTGAGTAAAGATATGTATTGATGATCTTGGGCGGGATTAATTCCCAAGTGTGAGATGATAATTAATTTCTAACAAGTGGTATCAGAACAAGGTTGAATCAGATCGGTATCAGAAAGTTCCAGGTTGAAGTAAAGAAGAAGCCCGTACGTTCTGGCCCATATTTGAAGATCAGAGTTGTTCAAAATCAGAAACCAATCATACCAGGAGATTCGTATTGACGAGACGAAGCCGGGGCAGTTAAGCGCATTGCCGAAAATAGCTGCACGCACCCCCGCGCGCCGCCTGAAGTTCCGACCAATTTTTTGACTCCACGCATAGTGGTTTTGTTTTATGCCTATTTCGTGGAGCATTGTTGATCGAGACAAGGCTTAATAATATATCAACGGAAAGATATTTCGAAGATAAACATTTCGGAACAAAAATCAGCCCCATAGGAGGAGGCACGCGCTTCAAGAAATTTATGACGTCGTCAGTAATTTTTTGTCTTTTGTGCTGATTTGTTTTTTGGCCTGTTTGGAGTCGTTTTTGACCCGTTTTAACGCGGTCAGAGGCGTTTTGAAGGTTTTGGACCGTTCCGGATGCAACCGTATGATCGGTTTTGCATGATTTGACTCCGAACATCTCGAATAGGCTCAGTGAGAGCTATGGGAGAAGAAAAAACAAAAATGTTAGGTTGCAAAACTTGGTTGAGGCTGTTTTTGATGTCGATGAGGTGGAGGTTGTGTTACAGTTGACGCATGGAGGCATATGGCGCACAGCAGTGGTGGCTCACATGTGCTAACAAAATTATTGGGTTTCAAGTTAATGATAATGCCGAGTCATTGAGTGATTTGAGTGAGACGGTGAAGAGGCAGGTGGTCGGGACGATGTTGAAGGCGCTAGTAGGACGATACGTGGGGAAAGAATTTGAGAGTAGTGGTATTTTTCTTAGAAATATTGTGTAGAGTTGATTATGAAGATGAGAACTCTGAGGATTTGAGACTTGGCGAAGTGAATGAGTTTCTGATCATTCTGATAGTGGATAGTATAAAAAAAAATTTAATTTGAGATGATGAAGATTTTATAAAGGTAGAGATTGCGGCTTGGTATAGAGGTGACTGTGCTTGAAGAAGATAAAGATGATGCTGTAGATGAAGAAGATGAAGTGATCGCGGAGAAAACACGGTCATGAAGATAGTGTTGAAGATGATGTTGATGCTGAAGAAGCGCACATAGTCACGCTGGAGGTGGATCATGATGCGTGTAGATGAAAAAGAAGAAATTGAAGAAGAAGTGTGTTGATGAAAAAGAAGAAAATAATGAATAGAAAATTGTTGATACTTGAAGCAAGGTGGAGCTTTGAGAAGATGATAGAATTCGAGCCAATGTGGAGATTGTTAGGAAAATGTCTCAAATTCTATTGTAATTAGGTTTCCTATTTAGAGTTGTATTGTAAAAGAAATTTCTTGTTAGAGACTTTTATTCTCCAAGGAATTGTAATCCTTGTCCAACAAGAAATTGAGTTTTTCTTGTTTAACAAAGAAATGAGTTTAACTCTATAAATATGGACCTAGGGTTTGTGTTGAGACTTATAAAAGAGATGTGAGGAAAATAGGAGAAGAAGAGGGTGTGAGGGTGATGTGTGCACCGGGTGATGGTGTTATGTTGTTCACCTATGTAATATCTTCATAATAAATATTCATTCTCTCCGTGGATGTAGGCAAAAGTTGGGGCTGAACCATGTTAAATATTGTGTGTTATTTGTGTGATTTATGTGTGTGAGCAAAAACAGGTGTGGATGATTTTGGGCGAGATTAATTCCCAAGTATGAGATGAGAATTAATTCATAATAAACCAAAGGTTATACTTTCACTTTTTTCCTAAATGCAATATCCTGAGTTTGTTTTTCCAAAAATTAATTAAAATAATGTTTAATAATTTTAAATTATTTCTATAAGTGAAAAACAAGACATATTAAGTATGTTTGATTAACATTTTGTTTGTATTAAAAATTAGTTAAAATATTCTAAAACAAATTATATTTAAAAAATCAACGAAAAAATTACAGTCTTTTGTTCAAAAATATTATAACTTCTTTTGAATTTTTTTTTTAATTCAGTTTTTTTTTTTGTTGGTTTTGAATGAAGTTGTGTTATAGTAAAAGAAAAAAAATGTGTTAAAAATAGAGAATATACACTTTTTTTTCATACTATCCCTTCTATTCATGAAATGTTGGACGTACTTTTCAAAAGAAATAAAGTAAAATTATTTTACTAAATATGCTCCTACTCATTTTTTTAGTTTTACTTTTGAAGCAGAAAATCCAATGCCTTTTGAATAATCCTCTCTCTCACACACAACACCGACAACATTCAGGCATGACCTTGTGGCTTACTGGTTGAGAGTCCAGTTCGATGAGCTGGTGTGGTCGTGATAAGTCATTGCTGGTTTAGATAACATGGATGCGAATGGCAAAAGCCACAAGACCGGATCATAAGTTTACGCATATTGTTTTCCAAAATATTTGACGAACTCATTTTGATTTAAAATTACCATTTATCTATATCTATATCTATCTATCTATATTTATATCTATACTATTCTAAAATGTGAGGCCCTAGGAATATTTCTATACATTTTCTCTATTTTATTAATTAAAAAAAATCACTAATCAAATCACTTCAATTTAATCTTTTCAAGTTTCCTTATTTAAGAATGAAATTAATGATGAAAACTTCTAAAAGTTTGCAGGAGTATGAAAGTTTCATTCCCTAGAGGTTCAGAGAGTGAATTAAAGCTACCCATCATGACATGAATCCAGATCATTACCAATTTGCTCTTCAAGAGCTTCAACAACTTTAGAAAGAAGGATTGGTTGAGCCAACGACATCCCAGTAGGAATCAACATCTCTGTAGTGCACCATGCATGAATTTCATACATTTTCTCAATCCATTTAGAAGGAGGGAGAAATGGATTGAGAAAATGTATGAAATTCATGCATAGTGCATTACAAGGATGTTGACTCCCAATGCTACTTTACAGTAGTCTTTCATCTACCCAAGATTTTTTTCACAATATCTTTGATGGAAAAATATATCTCAGAACTTGGATGGTCATAACTAGGGGTGCACAAAAAAATCATAGAACCGTAAAACTGATCTAAACCTAACCGGTGCTTTGATTCGGGTTTTGAATTGGTTTGGTTTGGTTCCGGTTCTCAAAAAGTAAAACCGTTCTAAAATGATTTGGTTCCGATTTTAGACTGTCTGAAACCGAACCGATATCTATATTAATATATTTATATACAACTCACTTGTACAAAAAAAAAATATTTAATAAAATTATAGATTCATATAAATTTATAACATCAAATAAATATAAATTGGTGTATTAAATAAAATAACAAGTTCACCATAATAGTTTTATAACATCCAAACAAATATTAGACGCATATACATAAAACCCTATAATTTATAAACATTAATCCCTCATATCTACTCTTGCCGCCTACCACAAAAAATCCTCTCCTCATTAACATCGACTTGTATACTTTCTACAAAAGGTTAGTTTCTCCCCTTTCCGTTAGGGTTTCCACACCCTCTATTCGAAGCCGTGTGTAACTGCAAATCAGAAAACACACACAAACATACACCAAACAATTGACACAAAGATATATACGTGGTTTGGCAAAATCAGCCTACGTCCACGGAGAGCACTGATTCACTATCGATCAAAGAGAGGATTACAAGGGGATGATCCGCAGATCATACATACTGATCGGTTCCAGACGTGTGAAAATAATAGTGTTAAAAATAAAGAATTAACACGATCTAGTTTTAACCTCTCAGTCGTAAGTATACGAGTAGTATATAGTATAGCTGGGTAGAGAGGATATCAAACCATATAGATGAAAGTCGTATTTCAAATAATTATAAAATAACAAATTGAATTATATTTATAAAAGTTATTTGCTTGGTTTGTTGTATTAAACTACTAAACATAAAATAAAATAAAGATAAATATTTTTGGTTTTACTCAAGATAAACAAGTCTAGGGTTGAATTTCAACTCCACCACTAACCTTATAATATAGTCATTTAATTATATTATTGCAAGAGGGCGGTACAACTCATATGAATCAGACTAGTAACGCTACAAGCAATTGCCTAATCCCCAAAAGGATGCAATCGATCCGTATTTGCTACAATTCATCTTCGATTAGTATGATTGTTGTATGCATCTATACTACAACTACTCCTAAAACATGAAATTGAAAAACACGCTAACAATCATCTTCTCTAAGACTTTTTCATGCCAAATAAGTACCATTATGTAGAAATATTTATTAAATCATGGAATTTCTTGCCTCGTTGATAAAACATAGTTGTTCAAGATAAATCATTAATTTAGTCTCAACTTAAGTAAATAATTAATAAATAAACCTTATTTAGGTGGTCTTGTTCATTCTCTCACTACATAATCATCATATGAGAACCCTTCAACAGATTCTCCTATTTGCAATAAAAATAAATAAAAGACTACATTACTCGGCTAGGGTTTCATTGGAAACCCTAGATACTGATTAGCCGCTCATGGAAACGGGAGACTCCATTGTTGATGAAACCACCGTCTTCATGATTGGATGATTGGTTATTGAGTTCTTCAGGAAGGGAACCTCTCTCAAAGATAGAGGTTTTTTTTATGAATAATGATACGTTCTTGAGAGAATACAAAGATAGATGTCAGAGATATCTTTTCTTCATGACTTTTACCCGTATTTATGGACAAAAGTTGGTGCAGATATGGTATGTTCCTTGCTTGCACTCCAAGATAACTTAAGGGCTAAGAAATGGTGTTGAATGGATGGTTTTGCCTCGCTATATACTTGTACACAAGGTCAGAATTCTGCAGTATATGTTCGCACATATTCCAAGATGGCATATTCCGAACAATCGAAAAGCCTCACCGATCGATCGGTGGCTCCTAAATTTTAATATTTATTTAATCCGCGAATTTTATGCTTCCACCACTTGTACCTTACTTCACTGACTTGTACTTTGCTAATTTTCGAGTACAAATATCTTCTAAGTGTTGCTCCGAATTCCGTATACTTGCTAATAACCCGAAATTAACACACTTTTTGCATTAAGACCCTGAAAATACACTTAAGATGCAACTTCCAAAAAAATACTAAATTAATAGAATAAAGAGACTAATAAGAGGTATATTAACGCCGAGAATACCAACTATTCTGGTCTCATCAAACCCCTAAACTTAAACATTGCTAGTCCCTTAGCAATAAAGAATCAAAGAAATCATGAAGAGTAAAAACAAATAAAAAAAATAAAAACTAACCCCTTTCTTTCGTGAGGGAAGACGATTATACTTAGCACGTATAACAAACCTTTTAAACCCCTAGACAAAATCCTAGTGGACGAGTGAAGTCTCGTGAGGGTTAAATAGACTACCCATAACTTCTTTATAATATTTAATTAGCACATATTTATGAATAAACTTGTTCATTGACTAAAAGATGATATAATCTATATAATAAATGTAAGCAAATAAATTCTATTTTACAAAACAATAATTATCTTAGATTAAAGTCAAGAATGGTCTCCACTAGTGACTAAACTTAGTTAATCTTTACTTCTAGAGCCAACAGTCTTCCGTGTTTTGTGAACTTTCTCTATAACACATTTACTCCCATTTATAGTATTTCTCTATATATTTTTTCTATTTTGAAGAGGGTTTTCCTCTTTCTTTTTGCTTTTTCCTCATAAATATATATATATATATATATATATATATATATATTTTCTTTCTTTTCTTGGATAAGGCTTTCTTTTCCTATTTGTTTTTTCCACTCTATCTTTTTTTAGTACGTCATTCTCCACATTTTCATATTTGATTTGCGGATTGATGATTTTCGAGATAATACCTTATATGCTGATAAATGAAACTATAGAGATCATATGCATGTGCTTATAGGTCAAGAATGTCTTTTTTATTTCAATTTCACCAAATTTATTCACTTATGGAGAACCACATATTTCCAATTCTCTAATTTAACTATTATTCAGAAAAGCAGAAAATAATCATAGACATCTATTTTTTAAATTAGTCTCATGTCCTAATAAATTCACAAATTTAATCAAGAATATGTTAAAATCAAAGTAAATATAACTTAAATTAATTTTTAAAATATACTATAATAAATATATATTTTACATAGATCAATATATAATTATGTAAATGTAATATATATATTGTTTTATTTTCTATTTTTTTTCCCGAACGATTGCAACATGATTCGATCGATCGAGCCATGTTTTTTACATTTTCAACAGTGGCCTCTAGTAGCCTACTACGGTATTTTTCTATTCTTAAAAAAAAACTTTACAAATTTTATATTCCTTATATCCATGTCTATATTATTCCACCCCCCAAACTTGAATTAAACCAAGTCCTCATGATTATAATAATCATAGAAACATAGGGATATAACAATATTACCATTGATTTGAGCAAGATGTCCAAATGGTGACGAAATCTCCCCAAAACTTGGTGTGTACAGTAATATGCATTCTAATTAGGACTAAAACAAGATCATAGTATATGTATTACATTTAGACAAAGACTATAAAGGAATGAAATTTTCATTAATAACAGAAAATTAAAGATAGCTCAGCCAAAGACCTACAATAAATTGAAATTGTATGAAAATAAAACAACCTAATTCTAGAACTTGAAATAATGCAAAAATAAAAATAAACTAATTCCATCCCTAGCAGTAAGATTCTTCCAAGCTTTCACTCCAAACCATTCTCGTTCCCATACAGAGAGATTACGTATTCCATCCACCTTTCTATTTCATGTCCATAAGGATTATTGGCCTCAATTACCTTTAGAAATTTGAACTCATCATAGTCTTTTGGACGCTTCCAACTAGGTATGATATGAGACCCTTCTTCCCCCAATTGGTCCTTAACTAATGCAGAAATCAAGAATGGATAAATCAACTTAATGGTGTTAGGATTGTCCCCTTCATTCTTAATTCTATTCCACGTTGCCCAAAAATTGTCGAAAATAATTTCCGGTAGGGAAATCCAATACCCATTCTTCAGGCTAGACCAACTTCACCAATGTATAATCACAGACATCCTTTGGCACAATCGAACAAACTTGTCACCCTAATAAGTTCAAAGTTACTCAAAAACAAGAGTCAACTTTAACCCTAGGAATTATAAACATTTGTGGCCCTACCATGAAACCGTCATAAATATCTTGAACCATGGTTTGGAAAGAAGGATATGGCTGAGGAAGATGCCTTTCACCACCCATCGGCTCATTAGGAAGATTCCACGCCCTAGCAGTTGACGCAACTGATACTTGGATGATTTGATTATGAACCTTTGTTTGCAATTGGTGTAAGGGATAAAAAATCAGTAACCCTTAAGGTACTATTTATAAGAAAAATCAAGGTCTGCTAATACTAGGAAATTCTTAAAAAGGGAAGTATATAACTTAGATATCAAGACAATATATATTATAGGTTAAATTTATAATAATATATAAAGTTAGATAGGAAAATATCAATCCCTCCCAAACTAATTATTGTATAATTTTCGAAAGTTATACCAGAGTTTGGATCAGATTGGTTCATAAAAGGCAAAAATCAATATTTTCCCAAAAATATGAAAGTTAGCAAAATCGCAGCCTACCAATCGATTGCTATGATACTCGATCGATCGGTTAGTCATTTTTTTTAATTTTATAATAAAAATACTAAATAAATATATAAATCAATACATAAATACATATATATATAATATAAAATTTTATTATAATTAAAAAATGTACATATCCCTATACTCCTTCCCCCAAACTTATTTAGAGAAGAACGTAAAATAAATGTAATTATATATGAAATAAACAATATGTATATATTTTTAATATATGTATATATATATTTTCTACATATGCAAAATTCTAAATAAAAAAAAACTTCAAAGTATGCTTTCTGTGTTTTTTTAAATACAAAAGAACACCGAAATGTGAAGCATTTCTGGTAAAACAAAAATGGAAGACACGAGCGAATACAAAAATGCCTATAATAATCACTCTCACTCATGCTTGTCGATCCTACCTACATATCCCCTGATGCGCCATCTGGAGGAGGTCTAGGCGGCACACCTCTAAGTGTACGTACCTCCTCTATCAGTGTCGTCAATCTCTCCATGATAACATCCAAAGTAGTTCGAAATCTATCCCACTCAGCCCTAGGAATAATAATTATAGCTATAGAGGCTGATGTAGGTGGCTGGGTGGAAACTGACGCAGCTGCGCGTGCAGCAACCTGAGCTGCTATACGCTCTGCTCTATGAGGAATGAGGTGAGAATAAGACTGTGTCCAATCAGTATGTGTGAAGACAATTCCTGCCTCTATGCACGAATCATCCAGGGTAGGTCAGATACCTGCCTGAAAGATAAGGCTCATCGCCAATGTAGGAAATGGAATCTAATATAAAAAGCTGTCCACCTCCCCTGGATTCGTCATCCATTCCATCACCCATCGTATTTGATCAAATATAATATGGGGGAGAGAAATCCAGTAACCCCTCTCAAAAGCATAGAGCGCTGTCTGGAAGTGTTTGCGCCTCTCAGTATTGTGCCCCCACGGGTGCACCTGTGCCTGAAACACCTCTACAATAAACCATAAATGCTTTGGATAATCCACCTTGGTGGTGCAAGAAGGTGATCCATACCTCCCACCATAACATGCCTCTACCACTGTCCGTGTGGATGACAATGCTGTTGGTAGCTCCGGGTACCTCGCTCGTACATCCGGAGGGCAATCGATAGGCAAACCTCATGTTGTAGATATCGGCCTAGGGGTGATATTGAACTGCTGGCCGCGGATACTCGTATATAGGTGTATCTGACCCCTCTCTATCCGCACTTCCATCCCTGAACAGAACTTCCAGAGTAACTCTCCATATATAACGGGTGCATGGCGAAATAATATGGATCACAATCCATGTGCAATAATCTCACCTACGACCCATAAAGTGGTAGGCTCTGTCAGAAAGTGCTGGACGTCGTAAACACGCTCATGGCGTAATGACTTTATGACAACCCTAGCTACAATAGCCTGTGCCTCCTCTAATGTAGTGGCCCGAATCTTTTTGTGGCTGGGCCCCATATCGGTTGCGTGCTTTCGGCATGGGGCCATTGGTAGAAGCTAAGATATGATTAGGGTTGGGGAAGTGAAAATCGAATGATCGTTGCAAATAGCGATCGATCGCTAGTGCTGTATCAAACGATCGTAATAAGGATCGATCGATCGCTGGACAATTATTAGAATGAGGGGGGATCGATCGCTAGAAATCGAATGAACACTCAATCGATCACAAAACTATCCAAATATATGTCAAAAAGGCAAATTTGAAATTTATAATATGTGGTCTATGATGAACGGTTCAGATTTGACTAGTATTTTTTTTTCTTTTCTTTGATTGACGTGATTATTCTATATAAATTGAATTTCTTTAATAACCTAATAAATATGAACTTTTAATTATCGCTAACTACCTACCTCGATCGATCAAGAATATCTTCAATCGATCGGTGAAATAAAATTTTATAATTTTTCAAAATTTTAAGTTAAATAAATAAAATAAAGCATACTTAAAATCCTAATTAATACACTCGGTTAAAATCTTATGTAAGTTTTAAACCAAGACCATTGTTTAATGTTGATGGCACTACAACTTTAATGTGGCTAACTGGGCTCATCCATGATATCTATCATATTGATAGATGTGCTAGTACCCTGAACTTTTAATTTGTTTTCCTTAATACGATTCTTATTTTGTTTAATCGGGTTAAATTGAAATTCCCAACACCGGCCCATTTTTTCGTAACTTATGGTATTAAAAAATTTCCAATGGTCATAGTCTTTACTAACAAAAATTCTAGTCTCTGATGGAATTTCGAAGTTGCATTCTAATTGAGCTTTAATCATAGCTTGAACTAAGAAATGAAAAATAATTTTTCCATTTCTTATCGAAAGGAATTTCATAATCTATTACGGCTTTCCAAAATATTTCCATATGATCGTAAATTATCTCGGGGATTGAAATCCAATATCCCCTATAGAAATAATAAAGCATTTTGATAAGTGATTGCCCTCATATATTACCAAATTTTAGACCAACTTGTCTTGAAATAATCGTATCTAAGAACCATAGTTCAGGTTTAATTCTAGCTTTTGTAATACCTCCCATGCTTAATTTAATATTATCATCTCCACATATTCTTCTAGTCATATTAAGAGATGTAGGACTGGGAATGATTATTTTTTGGAAAGCATTTTCTAAATTTGAGGGTATTTTATTGGGAATTTGCCATACTCTTGCGATGTGCCAGGGGATATTTCTATCTCGTGCCCCTGCACTATAGTATGTAATATTTTATTCATCTCAGGATCTTTTAAGTATATATTTTGATAAAACTCCTGAACTAAATTGGGATAAGCTGGTGTGTTTTAAAATATTACTCGCAAGTGCACGAATCAATTGTAGTTTAGGTTATGCAAGAACGAGGTCGAACCTAAGGGAATGCTTTAAAGAGAACTTAATTAAACTCAAATTAATCTAAAACTAACCTAGTTTCTCAAAGTTTGTTTGTTGAAGTGATTTTTATACTAAACATGCAATATCGAAATACAAATAATTAAAGCGAGAATTATAGGGAGAAAATACTAAGGTATCGGAATCCACCACCACTAATCCATAAACTTCTAATTATTCCTTTATCAATTCCAATTTTAGAGTAGTAATTTAGAAATCAATCTTATTACTTTCTCAAGATTTAACAATAACGCACTAATGAAATATATTTTCATGAAATAGATTTTCTTTCGCTTTAAAGTGTAAAATTATAAGCATCCTATGTATGCAATTTAATGGATCACATAAGATCAAAGATTTTTACTTATAAACTCATCAAATTCAAGCTTGATTAATTGTGATAAGAATTCTTAACTACTATAAATACATGATATTTATAGTGAAATGAATTTAAAACAATTAATACTATGAAGCGAAAATCATAAGCATTTAAACCATACACATGGAAATTGATAAAAGACTAAAAGGAATTTATTTCATAAATGGTGGTTTCATCCTCAACCTTAGTTAAGAATTTAGTTACACATGCTTAAAAAGAAAATAACAAAGTAAGAACAATAAAACCCGGAATTGAAGATAAATTATTCTCCTCTTTGGTGTCCTTCTTGCTCTCCTCCTCCTTCTTCTTCTTCTTTTTCTTCTTCTTCAAGATGTATCCATATTTATAGAGAAATATTGGAATCAAATTACAACTTGTAAAGAGAAATGAAATATTCTTTTCTTTTCTTTTTCATAACTTTCCATCACATTTTGTTCTTTTTCCATGTGCATTTGAATCTTCCAACTTTTATCCATGTGCATTTGATTCATCCAACTTTCATCCATGTGGATTTGATTCATTTCTCACTTTACACCTATAAATGAAAGACATAAATGTAAATGTAATTTAATGACATTGAAAATGATTTATGAAACAATTTTATTATATAAATTAAGTTTTGTGCACTTATCATTATTATACTTCTAAATTAATTAAAATAAATAGTTTTACCTACTAACAAATATACATTTGGGGATAAAATATGTATGTAAAATGGACTTATCAAATACCCCCAAACCTATATTTTGCTAGTCCTCGAGCAAAACAAAAAGAAATAAAATTCTAACTACACCATTTTCGCTGGTTGTCTCAATTACATTTAGCATATGCAATAAGCCTTTGAACCCCTAGGTTTCCTCTAGTGGACGAGTTATAGTCTCGTGAGGGTTTCCAGTGATGATACCCACAAACATCGATTCTCGTGAGGGTTGGATATACTGCCCACAACTTCTCAATTTTTTATAATCACGCATTCATGCATTCACATACTCATCAACCAAGTCATGATATAATGCACAAGATATTATGGATGCAAATACTCCCATTCACTACCGAACAATAACTAATCTCGAGATTCGTGTCATGAATGGTTCCCACAAAAGTAAAAGATTTCGTTACTTTCTACTCCCAATCCAGACAACCCTCCGTGTTTTTATGAACATTCTACTATGGTATTTCAATCTTTCTTTTTCTACTTCATTGATCAAATTTTGCCAAAAAATTATTCCTTCCATCATTCCACTTTTCATCCCTTTTTATCTTTCTAAGCTCCGGACTTTCCAGCGAGGATTTTTAATCCCAACCAACTGGGCCCTAACTTATTTATTGGGATTTATGCTCATTAGTTTTCTCCCCTTTTTACGCAAACAATGATATTGGTGATACCAAGGTCTGGTTACTCAGATCGAAGAACTACTTTTTGCATTTTTTTTTCAAAATTTTCTCCATTTCATCTATATCAACTCCCCATCTCCCATTTTATTCTGGCAAAATTAATTTCTCAACTACTTAGTCAAAGATCAATTGTTTTTCCCATAGTGAATGTGTGCTTGTGCTTATAGGTCAAAGTCGTCCTTTTCGGTTTCAATTTTACTAATCTATTCACCCATGTAAAACCACATCACCTCACTTAGCTCGATCTAATTATTACTCTCATGAATGGGAATATCGCATCACATACTACTTACACATCATAAACACAAACTCAATCAACTTGTAATGCAAAACATTCATGCGTGAAAACAAATTTTTTTTATTTTTCTGAAACATTTCAAATTTTTTTTTTTTTTTTCAAAATTAATGAATTATAAAATAACAAATTAGACACTATACCCCCAAACCTAAACTCAACATTGTCCCTAATGTTGGACAAACTCACACTTTGTAAACAAAAAGACAAGAGTGAAAAGGTATCACCTGACTCATGGTAGGTTGATTTGGTCAAACTTGCTATCAAACAACAATGAGTTGTTAGAATTCAAAACAAAAATTAAAAATAAAGTAAAAAATCCTAAAATAGATATGTACAACAAGAGCACATAGGTCAATCCTGATAAATAGGATCACTCAGAAAGATCTCCTCCCCTTCTTGAGAAAGTAACTCTAAAAATGGTTTCAAACGCTGACCGTTAACTTTGAACACATCACCATTTTTTGGATTTTCAATCTCAATGACTCCATATGGATGAACAATTCGAACAATGAACGGACCAGACCATCGAGATCTCAACTTTCCTGGAAACAAATGCAACCGAGAATTATAAAGCAAGACTTTTTGACCAGGTGTGAAAGTTTTCCTAAGAATACTTTTGTCATGCCTTATTTTCATTTTCTCTTTATAGATTTTTGTACTCTGGTAAGCATCATTCCTAATTTCCTCCAACTCATTCAACTGAAGCTTCCTATGGACTCCTGCTCTGTCAAGGTTAAAGTTGAGTTGTTTAATAGCCCAAAAGGCTTTATGCTCTAACTCAACTGGGAGATGACAAGCTTTGCCATACACCATTCGGTAAGGAGACATTCCAATAGGGTTTTTAAATGCAGTACGGTATACCCACAATGCATCACTAAGTCTCAAGGACCAGTCTTTCCTATTTGGGTTAACCGTTTTCTCCAAAATGTGTTTAATCTCTCTATTGGATAACTCAACTTGACCGCTAGTCTGGGGATGATAAGCAAGTGCAATTTTGTGGGTTACACAATATTTTCTCATTAATGCTTCGAAAACCCTATTACAAAAATGTTTCCCCCCATCACTAATAATAGCACGGGGTGTACCAAAACGTGAAAAGATATTATCTTTCAAAAACTTGACTACCACCTTGTGATCATTAGTTTTACATGCAATTGCCTCAATCCATTTAGACACATAATCAACTGCGACAAGGATGTACAAATTGCCAAACGAATTAGGAAATGGTCCCATGAAATCAATGCCCCAAACATCAAAAACTTCAATAATCAGAATTGGGTTTAAAGGCATCATATTTCGACGTGAAATACTCCATAACTTTTGACATCGTTCACATGCTAAGCAA
Source organism: Cornus suecica (assembly GCA_963922005.1). Lineage (NCBI taxonomy): Eukaryota > Viridiplantae > Streptophyta > Magnoliopsida > Cornales > Cornaceae > Cornus > Cornus suecica. Next base: position 27,066,681 of record OY998238.1, read on the forward strand.
TAAGAATGACAATCTTTAAAGATTGAGGGCCAGTAAAATCCAGATTGCAATATCTTTGCAGCGGTTCTCTTTGAACTAAAATGACCTCCACATGCATGATCATGACAAAAGGAGATTACATTAGTTTGGTCACAATTGGGGATACATCTTCGAATAATCTGATCAGGACAATACTTGAATAAGTACGGATCATCCCAAAAGAAGTGACGAACCTCAGATAAGAATTTGGATTTATCTTGCTTAGTCCAATGTGAAGGCATTTGACTTGTGACAAGATAGTTCACAATGTCGGCAAACCAAGGTGACTCAGATACAACAAAGAGTTGTTCATCAGGGAAAGACTTAAGAATAGGCATGGAGTCTAAGGATGTCTCAAGAATGAGCCTAGACAAGTGATCAGCTACTACATTTTCAGACCCTTTCTTATCTCGAATTTCTAGATCAAACTCTTGTAGCAATAGGATCCATCGAATTAAGCGCGGCTTAGCATCTTTTTTAGAGAAGAGATACCTAAGTGCAACATGATCTGAGAAAATGAGGACTTTAGACCCTAACAGATAGGACCTAAACTTGTCTAATGCAAACACAACTGCTAACAATTCTTTTTCAGTGGTAGAGTAATTCAGTTGTGCCTCATTTAATGTCTTACTTGCATAATAGATCACATGGGGTAGCCTTTTCACACATTGCCCTAACACAGCTCCAACTGCATAATCAGATGCATCGCACATAATCTCAAAATGCGCATCCCAACTCGGTGGCTTCATGATAGGTGCTGTGGTCAACAATGTTTTGAGCTTCTCAAAGGCTTTCAGACATTCGTCATCAAAGACAAAAACAACATCTTTAGCAAGTAAATTGCAAAGTGGTCTGGAAATGCTGCTAAAGTTTTTAATGAATCGACGATAAAATCCAGCATAACCTAATAAAGACCTAATCTCTTTGACCATACGTGGTGGTGGAAGATTGGAAATTAGATCAACCTTAGCTTTGTCAACCTCTATACCCTTCTTTGAAATAACATGCCCCAAGACAATCCCCTTTTTCACCATAAAATGGCATTTCTCCCAATTTAAGACCAGATTTTTCTCCTCACAACGTGTAAGCACGAGTTTCAAATGAATGAGACATTCATCAAAGGATGAGCCAAACACGGAGAAGTCATCCATAAACACCTCAAGAAAACGTTCTACCATATCAGAAAATATGCTGAGCATACACCGCTGAAAAGTAGCAGGTGCATTGCATAATCCAAATGGCATACGTCTATAGGCAAATGTTCCAAAAGGACAAGTGAATGTGGTTTTCTCCTGATCCTCAGGTGCAATAGGAATTTGGTTATATCCAGAATAACCATCTAGGAAACAGTTGTACTCATGACCGGCTAATCTCTCAAGCATCTGAAAGATAAAAGGAAGTGGAAAATGATCTTTCCTAGTGATAGAGTTCAACTTCCTATAATCAATGCACACTCGCCATCCAGTGGTCATTCGGGTCGGTACTAACTCATTGGCATCATTTGTGACTACCGTGATACCTGATTTCTTAGGCACGACCTGAATAAGACTTACCCAAGAACTATCGGAAATAGGATATATGATCCCCACATCTAACAACTTCAAGACTTCTGCCCTAACAACCTCTTTCATGTTAGGGTTAAGCCGTCTTTGCATTTCTCGCGAAGTTTTAGCATTTTCCTCAAGATGGATACGATGCATGCACACAGATGGAGATATGCCCTTAATGTCTGCTATAGTCCACCCAATAGCCGATTTATGCTCCCTAAGGACATTTAAGAGTTTTTCCTCATGTTCTTTATTTAACTCAGAAGCAATGATGACAGGAAGACTCTCATTTGGACCTAAGTAGGCATACTTCAGTTCAGAAGGTAAAACTTTCAGATCCAATTTTGGAGGTGACTCAACAGATGAGACATGTTTAGATTCAATTGATGAAAGGGGCTCTACCTTGGCTTTCCAATTCTCAATGTCCATAAAAGGGACAGAATCTAACAAGGTATTCACTTCTTCACAAGGACTATCCAGATCAAAATCATACCCAAAGTGATTTAGACATGCCTCTAAAGGATCATCAAAACTTGAATGTTCAAAAGTCTCCTGTACTAGACTCTCTATTAGATTCACATCACTCATATCCTCAGATTCTGATGGTTGTCGGCTCACATTAAAAACATTAAGCTCAACAGACATGTTTCCAAATGAAAGTTTCAGGACACCATTCCTACAATTGATTAAAGCATTTGAAGTGGCTAGGAATGGTCGACCAAGGATAACAGGAATTTGGCTATTGGGATTAGCCACAGGTTGAGTGTCTAAGACTATGAAGTCTACTGGAAAGAAGAATTTGTCAACTTGAATTAACACATCCTCAATGATACCGCGAGGTACCTTGACTGAACGATCTGCCAACTGTAGCACTACCTTTGTGGGTTTCAAATCACCAAGACCGAGTTGCTCATACACAGAGTATGGCAACAGATTTACACTCGCACCCAAATCAAGCAAAGCTTGCTCAATTATCTGGTTACCTATTGTACATGAAATTGTAGGACAACCGGGATCCTTGAATTTAGGTGGTGTGCGGTGCTGGATAATTGAGCTTACTTGCTCTGTAAGGAAGGCTTTTTTATACACATTCAATCCAAGTTTAACCGTACACAAATTTTTCAGAAACTTAGCATAAGAGGGGACCTGTTGAATTGCATCGAGAAATGGAATATTGATTTTGACTTGTTTGAATATTTCCATAATCTCTTTGTAATGATGCCCCTTCTTAGGCTTTTGGAGTCTTTGAGGAAATGGTGCAGTAGGAACAAAGTTCCTAACTGAAGGTTATACTAGAGAATTGGGGACAAGATCGGGAATTTGGACTTTTGGGTCAACTTGAGATTCCATTTTGTTTTCCTTTTCTAGTTCATGGTTACCTTTCACAGTTTCCCTTCTTGGAATTTTGACTTGATTGTCAACTTGTTTGCCTGACCTTAGGGTTATGATTGACTGGACTTGATCAGTTGGACCAGAGGTCGACTGTTCACTCACATGATATTGACCCTTTGGGTTGGGAATGGGCTGACTTGGAAATTTTCCTTTTTCCCTCTCTCCTACAATAGTGGCTAACTGGCCAATCTGTGTTTATAATTTAGAAATCGATTGACTAGTTTGTTGCATGAACTGTTGTAATGTATCTTCCAGTGTTGGTTTCCTTGGTTGTTGGGGGACATATGGATGAGAATTTTGGGACATGGAAGGATATGATGCTGGTGGTTGCCTTTGGGATTGCATATGTTGCATACCCGAGTTGTTTTGAGACTGATTTTGACTCCATGAGAAATTAGGATGATTTCTCCAATTGGGGTTGTATGTGTCAGAATAGGGACTGCCAAATGGTTTCTTATAGCCGTTTAGTGCATTAGCTTGTTCAGTTATACACTCATGGAATGATGCTATAGAGGGACACGTCTGAGCAGTATGAGATGGACTCTCACAAAGTTGACATGTCTGACTAATAACATGGACTGAAGAACTTTTTACATTTTTCATCTCTATAGCCTCCACTTTTCTGGTGAGACTAGCTATCCTTGCACTCAAATCAGTTCCCTCACTAACCTCATATACTCCTCCCTTTTTGGTATCCATAGACATTGGTAAACTTCTTCTCTCAACCCTCCCTGAGTATTCCCAATGTTGGGAACTCTCAGCTAACGCATCTAGAAATTTCCAAGCCTCATTCTCATTCTTAGACATGAAATCTACCCCACCTCGTGACTCACTTAGTTGACGATTTTGAGCTGATAATCCATCATAAAAGAATTCAACTAAGCGCTATTTTTCAAAACCATGATGGGGACACTTAAGTAGCAAATCATTGAATGTTTCCCAACACATGTAAAATTGTTCACCTTCTTTTTGAGCAAATTCCATGATATTTCGGCGAAGGGAATTAGTTCTATGTCTAGGGAAGAATTTGGTGAGGAATTTTTTACAGAGTTCATCCCAAGATTTGATTGATTCTGGTTCCAACGAATATAACCAAGACTTGGCTTTCTCTTTCAAAGAGAACGGGAATAACCTCATCTTAATTGACTCTTCGGGAATATTCTGAAAATTCAAGGTGGAACAAATCTCTAAAAATTCCTTAACATGAAGGTATGGGTCTTCAAAGTTCGAACCTCTAAAAGTCGGCAGTAAATTGATTACTGCTGCCCGTATCTCCAAATGGGCATGTTGTGTAGCAGGCAAGACAATACAAGAAGGATTTGTGATATGTGCAGGAGTATAATAATCCTTAAGGGCTTTCACTTCATTTTGTTCTCCCTCCATCTTGACTTCAATGATCTTTTCAACACTAGAATTCCTTACACCTTTTCTAAAAGTTCTCTCAATTTCTAGATCTAAAGGTGCCAACTTTGATTTCAGAGATCGACGACCTAACATGCACTAGGAAGACTCCATGACTCAACAAACACACTACCAAAACAAGTATTTTCTTTATCTGAAATTTAATTCAAGGGTAGTGATTTCTATTTTTTTTTTTTAATTTCCTATATGAGAGATTATTAGGACTAATTCCAAAATAATCTTCACCTAGTTAGACAGCTCCTACTCCCTTTCAGAGAAAACTAATGGATGACCAGTTAAGGACCATCAAACTAACAACGAAGTAGTTCCCAGGAAAGTGTGGCGAGGCACTAGGCCTGCTTAATGCCGCGTCAGCCACACTCCTAGACAGAACTGTCCTACCGTTTATCAATTTGATAGTGACTCATTGGAGTTACCAAAAGTTTAACAATGTCCAAGAGGATCCTATGAGCTATATGAAAACCTATTGGCCAACGTCTACTTGATTTTAAATTAAACTAAATTTAGCCAATGGTATACAAATGCAAGAAGATTTTTAACCTAATGGGCAAGGAATTGGTGATGAAATCCAATCCTTATCTTGTTAGAGGGTTAATGCCCTTACAAAAAGATTTATGCAAAATGCTAAATTAAAAATGCACATACAAGCAAGTCAACAAAAATAAAAGTAAAGGGAGTGAGTGTGTGAACTTTCTTCTTTTTTTTTTTTTTTTTTTTTTATAAATAAATAAAGAAAGAAATAAACGAAATAAAATAAAATAAATAAAAATAAATAAATTTGAAGAAAATGTGTACCTAAAGGTTATTTCTAGTGTTATTCTATCCTAAAGGTAGCATGCAAAATTTCACCTATATAAAAACTATGTTCACCTAATCTAAAAAAAATAAAAATAAATAATACTATTTACTAAAGATAGGGGTACTTACCTGGATTCCGCAATAATGCTAGTGAAGTTGGCACAAAGAAATCCAAGTATTTGCTTATCCAATGCAATCTCAAAAAAAAAATATTACCTACAAAATTCAAGAAGTATCAATTACTTAAAAACAAATAATACAATAAACAATAATAAAAAAAATAATAATAAAAATTCTCAACTTAAGTAAACAAACGCTAATTTTATACTTAAGCAAAGAATAAAGAAAATAAAAATAATAATTTTTTTTTTATTTTGCTACAGTAGCCGAAATGCTACAGTAAATTTCAATTTTTTTTTTTTAATTTGTTATCACTAATAATAAAAAAAAAAACGAACCTCTAAATTCAAAAGTGAAGAAACACTACCTTACTATAGTACTATTAGAATTAGAAAGAAAATTTTTTTAAACAAAACAGTAGCTTAAAAAAAAAAATTTATAATTTTTTTTTTACAGTTTTTTTTTTCCGCTACAGTAGCGGAAATGCTACAGTAGTTTCGATATATTTTTTTATTATTTTTTTTTTAAAATATTCGAAACAGTAGATTCAAGCAAAACAGTAGCTTCTAAAATCTTTTTTTTTTTTTTTTCTTTTATTTATTTATTTTTTAAAATAACTAGTAGAAGAATTAAATCAACTTAAATTTAATTAATTTCTTGTTGCTATTCCCCGGCAACGGCGCCAAAAACTTGGTGTGTTTTAAAATATTACTCGCAAGTGCACGAATCAATTGTAATTTAGGTTATGCAAGAACGAGGTCGAACCCAAGGGAATGCTTTAAAGAGAACTTAATTAAACTCAAATTAATCTAAAACTAACCTAGTTTCTCAAAGTTTGTTTGTTGAAGTGATTTTTATACTAAACATGCAATATCGAAATACAAATAATTAAAGCGAGAATTATAGGGAGAAAATACTAAGGTATCGGAATCCACCACCACTAATCCATAAACTTCTAATTATTCCTTTATCAATTCCAATTTTAGAGTAGTAATTTAGAAATCAATCTTATTACTTTCTCAAGATTTAACAATAACGCACTAATAAAATATATTTTCATGAAATAGATTTTCCTTCGCTTTAAAGTGTAAAATTATAAGCATCCTATGTATGCAATTTAATGGATCACATAAGATCAAAGATTTTTACTTATAAACTCATCAAATTCAAGCTTGATTAATTGTGATAAGAATTCTTAACTACTATAAATACATGATATTTATAGTGAAATGAATTTAAAACAATTAATACTATGAAGCGAAAATCATAAGCATTTAAACCATACACATGGAAATTGATAAAAGACTAAAAGGAATTTATTTCATAAATGGTGGTTTCATCCTCAACCTTAGTTAAGAATTTAGTTACACATGCTTAAAAAGAAAATAACAAAGTAAGAACAATAAAATCCGGAATTGAAGATAAATTATTCTCCTCTTTGGTGTCCTTCTTGCTCTCCTCCTCCTTCTTCTTCTTCTTTTTCTTCTTCTTCAAGATGTATCCATATTTATAGAGAAATATTGGAATCAAATTACAACTTGTAAAGAGAAATGAAATATTCTTTTCTTTTCTTTTTCATAACTTTCCATCACATTTTGTTCTTTTTCCATGTGCATTTGAATCTTCCAACTTTTATCCATGTGCATTTGATTCATCCAACTTTCATCCATGTGGATTTGATTCATTTCTCACTTTACACCTATAAATGAAAGACATAAATGTAAATGTAATTTAATGACATTGAAAATGATTTATGAAACAATTTTATTATATAAATTAAGTTTTGTGCACTTATCATTATTATACTTCTAAATTAATTAAAATAAATAGTTTTACCTACTAACAAATATACATTTGGGGATAAAATATGTATGTAAAATGGACTTATCATAAGCCACAAATGAAGTAGGATGTAAAAGATTTTATAATCTTCATTTCTTAAGCTCTGATATAACTTTTTCGATTGCTAATTTGGAATATTCATCCTCAAAGAAAACGCATTCATATTTTAAGGGATGATTTGTAAGATAATTATCTTTTGTAGGTTGCGGATGCAATTTTGGTAAAGTAGGTTTGGGTTTCATCACAGCCTTTCTATTCTTCTAACTCAGTTATGTGTTGATTTCGAATCGCTTCAAAATAGAAATCTAGGACGCTTAAAAGAGTCAGATCTCGGAGTATTTGTTGTCTTGCCATCTTTTGGCAGTTGTCTGTCCTCCAGCGTGTCTAGTGAATATGCTAAGCATTTTTCAGGTGGTTATCTACTGGTTGAGGTATTAGCTTTGGTAATGGTTTAACAAAGGTGTTGATCACGAAACATTCCCCATTACTATTGAACTGATTACCGGTTTCAAAAACATTCTTCCTCATTTTCATATTTCCAAAGGAAAGATCCAGAACCCCAGTTCTACATTTAATAGATGCATTAGCAGTTGCTAAGAAAAGTCTTCCTAGGATTACGGGTATTTGCTTAGTAGGGTCGTACACAGGTTCGGTGTCTAGAACAACAAAATCTACAAGAAAATAGAATTTATCAATTTGAACAATAACATCCTCTACAATTCCTCTAGGTGCTTTGGTTGATCTATCAGCAAGTTGTAGAATGACAGGTGTGGGAGTTAATTCTCCTAAGCCTAGTTGTTGATAAACATAATATGGTAGTAGATTAACACTAGCTCCTAAATCAAGAAGAGTTTTCTCAATTTCTTGATCTCCAATTACAAAGGAAATAGTTGGGGCTCCAGGGTCTTTATATTTTTGAGGAGAGTGTTTGATATTATTAAACTCACATGATTGGTCAATACGTTTTTCTTAGTATTGTGAGTTCGATTATTCCTTTTTTGTGTATATAGATCTTTTAGGAATTTAGCATAGCCAGGAACTTGCTTAATAACATCAAGAAGAGGAAGATTGATTTTCACTTGTTGGAAAGTTTCAAACATTTATTGAATCTTTTCTCCTTGTTTACTATACGGACGGAACATGATCTTTTAAGCATTGTGGAAAAGGTGCTTTTGGTTCATAGCTTGGTTCTCCTGTTTCTTTAAGTGGTGTGGAATTGTTCAGTGTTTCTTTAATAGGTTCTTTTCCTGTAGAGATTAATTCCTCAAACACATGTTCTTTTTCTTTTTATTTATTTGTTTCTTCATTAATATTTTGTTTCTTCGCTCGTGCCTCAAATTTCTCTTCAGCCTTATTGTCTATGACCTTTCCACTTCTAAGAGTGGTTATTGCTTGAATAGTTTCAATGGCTGGTTCTTCTACAGGAATGACATGCTTTATCATATGTTTCCCTTTAGGGTTTATTAACGACTGACTTGACAGTTTTCCTTCTTCCTTTTATTCATAGAATTAGCTATTTGCCCAATTTGGGTCTCTAGTTTAGAAATAAATTGGGAATGTATATGTAGGAGTTGGGTACCATTTTTGAATTCATTTAGGACACTCTTGATTTCTTGTTCAAAACCAAGTGACCTCATAGGTTGTGTATTGTTTGGATTTCTAAAAGGTTGTTGGTTAGGATTTTGATTAAATGGTCGGAATTGATTTGGTTGTTGTGTAGGGTTTTGGTTAAATGGGCAGAATTGGTTAAATGGTTGATTAGGACTTTGGTTAAAGGTATTATTTTGAGTCTTGTACGAGAAGTTAGGATAGTTTCGCCAACCGGGATTATAGGTATTTAAAAATGGGTTGTTATTCGGGTTGGTGAAAGTAGCATTAACATCCTCAGTGATAAACTCTGACTCTTGTTGTGTATAAGGACAAATATTAGCAAAGTGAGAAAGATTAACGCACATTGAGCAAACTTCTTAGATATTATTAGATTGAGTATTTCTCATTAATAGATCTTTTTATTTAACTCATCTACTTTTGAGGTTACTTCGTTTATTTAACTGATTTCAAATACACTATCCGTTCTTTTAGGATTAGACATGATAGTTTGTGGTGCTCTAATGTCCGACATATTTTGACGAGAATCTTCATTGAGATTCTTGAAAAGATTCCATAGAAAATCTACAGGTTTTTGTGTAAAGGTGTGGGGGTTCGATTTAAATGACCTTAGAGATATTTTCCACACAAGTGAGTTAGTCAAATAATGGTGCTTTTGCTTTTATTGCTATTTGATTGTTTTACAGAGAAATGAAAGAAAAATGGAATAGAAAATAATAGTTGCAAATGATTGCGAATTACTTTCTCTCCCTTAGTCTCTGAAAAGTCCCCTCAAACTGAGCTCTCTCTCCTCTATTTATAGATGCAAGTGTCCAGTAAATCCTCGTGGATTGCATTGCCCCGTCAGCACCTATCTCGCGACATGAATCCTTCAATATCAATCCACGCCATAAATACCCTACATAGTATCATCTCGCGCCCTCGATTGCGCGATACTAATTCGCGTAATCCCTTGCGCGGATCATACTGTACCCCGTGCCCTGTGATCCGCGCTTGTTTCATCGCGGATCTGATTTTTCCTTAGCCAAGGAACCATGCTGTTATAGCTTTCCTGGGTCATGACCTTTTTGCATGCATACCTTTTTCATGACCTCCTGAGTACTATCGGCCTCTCTAAGGTACTTTTTGCTTTAGAATGGTGTAAATAGGGTCGTGACCCATTATTTACATATCCTAAGCATTTCCCCTAGATTTCAAATAGTACTCCTTACGCGAGCAGCATATAGGGTTATGCGTTCAGATGTATAATGCAAGCTCTCGCGTATAAACCTTATTTGAGCCATTTTCCTAAATAATCCTTTATTTGGGCCAGTTTCCCAAATAAACCAAACCTTGGGCCATTTTCCCAAATAAATAATTCCTTGGGCCAATCTCCTAAAATAAGCCAATCCTCGAGGCTTACCCTTTTCGTGAGTCACGCCCTTTACATTTTTCCCTATTGTGCTTTGATACTTGGCAAAGTATTAAAGTGCAATAATCTGTGCCTCGCGAATCAGTGTACCGTGTATCATTATTTGTGGGCTGCACCATGCAATTTTTGCTTTTGGTCTCGTGGATGAAGTATTGTTACTACATCTCGCGACCTTCCCTTCAATCCGTGACCTTCCCTTACCAATTTTTCTATTTTTCGGCCAATCTTGTGCTCGTACTTATTTTGACCTTGCCCATGTTCATCTTGTTTTTTTCCAATCTGCCCATATCCTCGGATCTGTGACTTTTTTCATGCGCTTGGCTATGCGACTTTTCGCCTTCCTCGCGCATTTAATGCGCCGTTTTGGTTTTCGCGCCCAACCTTTATACATTTTTCTCATGTCATTTTCACTACTCATAACTTATATTTTCCTCAGAACTCTTCTTCCCAATCCTTTCATTTGCACTTCCTTCCCCGCATATCATTCCTTTCGTACATACTTATCCACTTTTAAAAGCTTTTCACAAATGTAGTTCCAAGATGACAAAAACTTCCACTCCCAAGCTTCTCGCACCTTCGTCTGGGGTTACTCCATCTGTTCTAGATGCCTCAGAGTGGAAGAAAACACCATTCCTTGATTCTCAAGATACATTATGGGAATCTGCGCGAGCCCTTCCTTCTCCCCTTATTGCAAGCCAACCCCTTACTCTTGACCCAGATAATGAAGCAGAACCTGCCTTTGTCCCTCTTCTTTCCGTTCCTCGCCTCGCTATTAAAAGAGATGATGCGCCATTTTCCTTTATTGAATATGAAGGACACGTAGCCCCCATTACTGATTGGAAGATGTGGTCCAACCATATTCTTAGTCAGGAGCGCCATCGTGTCATTCTTGCTGAGGCTGGCATTCTCGAATCCATTGAGTTATTCTCGGACTTCTATGTTCGTCGTGATGTGGATTCACTGAACACTTTGGTATCATGATGGAGCACCTTCTCGCATACATTCCTTGCTTCCTGGGGTGAGTTCACACCCACCTTAGAAGACGTGGTGGTTTTATTTCGTCTCCCTGTCCTGGATTCGTGCCCCATCAAGGCGCCCCTAGTTGATCTAGAGGATAAGAAGATCCTTAACCAGTTTCGTGATTATGGAAAATATGCTTGCAAGTGTGGCAGTTGGTTTGAAAAGGGCGTACTCCTTCCTGAACAGGCCATATCCAGTCGCTCGAAGTTGTCTTACTTAGCTTGGTGCCATCACTTTTTCCGCGAGTACTCATTGCGGAAGCTAGCTCATGGTTAAGCCCACGAGTCCGCTCCTGGCCCCCAATTCAATGGCCCTTTAGAGCTGGCAGGCTTTCTCGCGTACTGGCTTGACCGCTACATTTTTCAAGGCAAGCCAGAGGATGGTCCCAGTCGCATGGTGTTTCTACTAGCCGGCATGCTATCGCGAGGTGTGCGCATTACCTTAGCTCCCCTCTTTCTTGGCACCCTGTACTCGCAGCTGGACACCCTTGTAAATGAATTCGCCCGTTCCTTGGGTAGGTATGAGATTAGTACTCATATTTCAGGTACATTCCTCACTATTTTCCTCTTTGAGCGTTTCCCCAATTATGCTCCCATTCCTGCTTCCTTCTCTCCTCAAACCTCAGAGGCCAATACCTTTATTTTAAGATCGCGGGCTACCCGCTGGACTTCTCTCTCATCCTCAAAAACCCTCTCTTCTTTCATTGACAAATTTTCTTAGTTTTCTTGGCGTCCATACGCCATACCTCTTGAAGGTTTCTATTCTCCCAACTTTTACCCAAATGAGGAAATAGTCTCCTATGACATAGCGATAGATGACCACCTCATCTTCTCGGCCATCACCCATAAGTGTCACCTTCCCATTTTTAGTGAGACTTTTGACACTTTTACATCCTACAACCCTTCACGCGTGGCTAGGCAGTTAGGCTTTGATTAGGCCATTCCCCCACCACTTCCCCTATATCACAAGGATAACTTTGACAGGTGCTTTATTGCCTTTTGAGAATCCATTGAGAGGAGCCTTCGCATATTTTCTACTGTTATCTTCATTCAGCCAGGAACTCGCAAAGGTGGAGTGACCGTGGCCTATAGTGAGTTCTGGAAGGAGCAATTGGTGAGGTTTCAAAGTTTTATGGCTGAAACTCCTCTTGTTCCCATACTTGTTCCAATATACATCGCGGATCCTTCACTGAAGCTTCACAAGGCTAGGGGCAAGCCTACACTAAAACCTCATGCTCAGACTTCCCAGTCTCAAAAGCCCAAGCAAGCGACTCACAAGCGATCTCTCTGTGAGGAAGTTCCTCCCGCGAGACAACCTATCCGCGAGAAGCCCATCCGCGAGGAGCCCATCACGAGACGCCTGGTAAAATTTTCCAACTCCTCTTTTCCTTTGCTATGTCACGTGTTTTCATGTATCAATACTAACTTCCCTCATCTTTTACTGCGTTCCAGTGCCCAGACCACAGGTATCATCAGTGCTTCTACTGATTCGTTGGATCATGTCCCCTTTTCTGTCCGTCTTAAAAACTTGTCTGTTGCAGCAGCATTGGATGATGTGCCTCTTGCGAAGAGGAAAAGAACTCTTTCCAAAGCCTCCAAGACCTATGCAGCTGGAGAAACTCCTAGTTCAGGCGAGGCCCCACTGGTGCGTAAACGCAAACCAAGAAATGACATGTCTCATGTGGGTGCCTCAGCCCCACATTTAGAAGAGGCGTCTTTGGCTGCTAGGTGCAAGCTTGCTTTGGCCAAGTTGAAGAGTAAGCGGAAGGCTGATATGACCTCCTCTTTGCTAGACACAGTTGCTCGCGTCGTGGAAGACCTGAGGGCCGAAAATGATGCGGAGGAGACAGAGGTTGCCATCATCCTCTCTGATCTTCCCAGGATGGTTCTTTCCCAAAGTGTGTTTCTAAATTGATTTTTCTTTTCTGTTTAGAGGTCATGCTCCTAACACTTCACAATATTTTTTTAGGTTCCCGTGAGATAAACTCCCCGCATGTTCTAGTCTCTCCTAGGGGTGGCCTTCATTCTTACTCATCTGCTGCAACTTCAACTGATGATGATGAGGACCACCTCACCATCAACTCCTTACTCAACAAGTCTCCTCAGCCTACTCTCGAAGAGGATGAGGATAATGACATTTCTTCTTCATTTCTGCGACAATGTCATTTTCGCAATTTCTACTCCCGAAGCAGATCGTGAGATATCCTCAGGTCGCGATGATGAGGACGAGTCTACAGTAGCTCGCGAGGCTTTTCCCAAACTGCCTTCAGTTCATGTTTCCCCTAAGGTCATTACTACTGATGATAGGGCAGATGATCTCAACATTGATGACAGTCACTTGCAGCCTCTTGGTGGTGACATTACATCCGAGATCGTTGCAACACTGGCAGACGACCCCATTATTGAGAGATCTATCTTTGACACATCTATCCCAGAGGTTGAGGAAGGTAACCTTTTTGCCACTTCATCTATTTATTTTATTCTAAGTAACCAAATATGATATTTAACAAGCACATTTTTCTTCTTTAGGTGTGAACTCTGAAGACTAAATGATGATCGACGAGTTACTCCATGATGCTCAGAGGATTTCTGAGGGTCAAACGGTATTTCCTTCGGACATATTTACTGAGCCACTTACAGATGTACCTCCCTTTGCAGCTCGCGAGTCTGTTTCGGATTCTCGCGAGCATGCCTCTCGCGACTATGCTTCGACATCACGCGAGCTTGCCTCTCGCGACCCTGCGTCCACCTCTCGCATGCCTGTCATCGCTCCTGTTTATGATGCTGTTTCCTCAGTGCCAATACCTTGGCATCAGTGGCTCTGTTATCCTCGCGACATCCCAGTGCTAGATCTGATAGAGGTAGCTCATCCAGAGACTTTTGCTCACCTTGAAATTCATGATCCACTCCTGTAAGCTTTTCATCTTTAGCTTATTGCGGACGTATTTAGGACTCTTTCTGAGACTTCCATTCAGGACCTCATCCCGACACCCTTCCTAGATGTCATGCTCGCATAAAGGACTGGAAGAAGGTTGGGATGGATGTGTCCTGGTGGGAGACTCATTTGGTTGTTATCCAGAGGCTTTATGATCACTATCTTGCTGAACTGAGGGATCGTGATGCTCGTCAATAGAAATAGGCTAAAATTACAGAAACTCGCAGGCAGTTAGCACTTCTTGAGGAGGATAAAAAGAAACTTCAAGATGTTGCTGATCATTCTGAGCGGGCCCGTCTGTACTTGGAGGAGCATGAGGGTTTTAAGTTATCAGATCCATCACCCAGAATCTTTTCTAGCCACCATTTTTTTTTATCATGATGTATGTACTGTCCTCTAATTATAACCACATTTTTGTTGTATAACCCTGTACTATGATAGTAACTATGACGTGCTTTATACATACGGGATGACTTGTTTGATGCTATATATCGTTTTTTTTTGAAGAACATTTTTTATAACACCACAATCCGCAATGCCTTTATGCTTGATACAATTTAATCCATTTCACGTTAAGAGGTCCGACCTTCTTGCGAGTGACTTCATGATCCATTCTGTAATACCCACTGCTGCCCTCACTTACAATCACATACAGACCTTCCCACTTAGCTTCAAATTTTCTTACTCTTTGTCCCCTCATGATTGCTGGTACTACTTTCAACACTCTGTCCCCCTCTTTGAACCATTTGTACCGTACATTTTTGTTGTAGCTCCTTGTTTGTCGCTTATTGTATTCTTTTTGATTTACAAATGCTTCTGCTCTTGTTTCCTCCAATTCTTCTATCTCCAATAGTCTGTCTTCCAAACTGCTTTTGCATGCCAATATTTTAGCAGCTACCTCTAGTTCCGTGGGTAGCACAACCTCTACTCCATAGACCAGTGCATAAAGGGTCATGTTTGTCGCACTTCCGTATGTGGTTCGATGCGCCCACAGTGCTATTGGAAGTTTTTCCACCCATTTTTTTTGATTATCATGCACCAACCTGGAGAGGATTTGAATTAACACTTTATTAGAGGCTTCATCCTGTCCATTTCCTTTTGGATAGTAAGGTGTTGACTTGTGATGAATTACTGAGTATCTCCCTAACAAATCCGTGACTTTACTATTGACAAAAGGAGTCCCATTATCTGACAGTATCACCTCCGGTATCCCAAATCGACAGATGATGTTTTCCTTTATGAATTGAACCACATTGTCTGCTGTCGTCCGTCACAGTGTATAAATACAAAGCCAAAGATTGAATGAAGGATCCAATTTTAACCCCAATTATTATTGTGTATTTTTCTGCATCTACAAAATTGGCGCCGTCTGTGGGAAACTTTATTATTGAAATCTTTTTCAGTAAGCTTCCCATCCTCTACAAAAAGCTAAGATTCATACCAGCAATAACAATGATCACCCATTTTCACCAGACTGATTTACCTCCGAATAGAGGCCAGAAGCCTGAAGATCCGATCAGGTGAGCCCTGGAAGAGAGACTGCCGAGTTGGAGAGGCAGAACGCTGAGCTAGTTGCAAAACTGGCTCAACTTTAGAACCCGCAGGAGGTCCATAACGATGAACAGTCCGGCCAGAAGGATCGATCCATAGGCCACCAGTTAGAAAGGGATAACCACCATGTAAACTCCAACAACGACCGGGAGGAGCACGCGGAATCATCCCTATAGGTGCTTGGGGGGCGCAATTCCGAAGAGATCCTGACTATGAGGAAGTTTGAAGAGATTATGACAAGATTCCAAAGGGAGGTGCTGAAGGATTTGAAGGTGTAGACCCCTATTGATCTAGCATCCGAGGCATCCATCGACGTCGTGAAGACTCCATTCACCATAACAATCACATGTATGCCCTACCCGGAGAGGTTCAGACTACCGAAGTTCACCCTGTTCGACGACACGAAAGATCCGACGGAGCATATCTACCACGTGCAGACCAAGATGAATGTCTATAATGAAAACGAAGCCCTAATTTGCAAAGTATTCCCCACCATCTTGACCGAATCGGCCCTGCTCTGGTTCAAAAAGCAACCACCCCGATCCATTGGAAGCTGGCTCAGACTCTGTGAACTATTCATTGCCCAGTACTTCGGCAATAAAAGATAAAAGAAGACCATCTCAAGCCTATTCACCATGATTTAGGAGAAAGGCGAGTCCCTCAAAAGTTGTCTCGAGATTCAATGTCGAGATGTCTTCAATTGATAACTGCGACCAGCATTCGGCCATTGAAGCCTTCAGAATGGCCCTGATCCCCGGAACCAAGTTTCATCAGTCCTTAGTCAAGAGGCCACCAACTGACATCGGAGAACTCAATTCCAGAGCAAAAGGGCATCTCCGAATAGAAAAGGAGTTGGCTATATGCCAAAGAAGAACCTTTGTAACAGTAGAGGCAAGGGCATCCGAACCTTTCAGGGTAAAGGATCGGAAGCGACCGAGTGCTCCTCAAGCACCCTCCCCAGTCCCAGAGAAACGCCAGAGGTTTGAGGACAAGGTCACCCCCTTAAAGGTTACCCTGGCCAAACTATACTAGGAGACAAAGGGTAAAGGAATCTACCGGTCACCACCACCCATCAGATAGCCGATGGACCAAAGAGATATGTCGAGGCACTGTGCCTTCCATGGTGAGTACGGGCACCATGAACACGAATGCAGAAGTCTCAGGAGACAGGTGGAAGCCATGATAGCAAAAGGAGAGTTGACCGAGTATGTCACCAAGGAGGGAACCCGACCAGAACAAATGTCGCATACACCTGCTAAGGGGGCTATGGGACAGCCTGTATGGGTCATTCACATGGTTCATGGAGGACCAAGTCGGTCAGAGGTAGAAGAGGCCCGGAGGTCCCAAATGCGACAAGCTCAGAAACTGCGAAGGGTTGGGGAAGTCTGCGAGTTTAGAAGCCCGAAAGAGGACGCCCGGATAATTTTCACTTCTGCAGATATGCGGAGCATTCAGACACCACATGATGATCCTTTGGTTATCTCCCTCATGGTCTCGAACTACTTGATCAAGAGGGTGATGGTTGACCCTCGGAGCAGTGCCAACATTATCACCAAATGGGCCTTTGAGAAATTAGAAATCAACCCTCAGGAGATTGTACCTTCCAGAAGCCCAATAGCAGGATTTGATGGCAGAAGAGTGGAACCAGTGGGAGAGATCCAACTGCCAGTGATAGCAGTAAGGCGCACGCTCCGAGAAACTTTTATGGTGGTGGATGTCAATCCTTTCTATAATCTTCTTATGGGAAGGGGTTGGATCTATCGGATGCACGGAGTCCCTTCAACCATGCATCAAGTCATGCGGTATATTGACCTGAACGGAGTTGACATGATTGACATCAGGGGCAATCAGGTAGCAGCGAATGAGTGTTAAACTTTTACCATGAAAAGTCTAAAGGGAAAGGCGAAACCAGAACGAGGGTCACAATCCAAGGCGTTACTCGAAGACAAATAACAATTACAGGAAGAGGGTGCGGGGTCATCAATAGCAGCTGAACCTTTGCTTGAAGTACAGATCTTCCCCGATCATCCTGAAAGATTGACTTATATCGGTTCCGGCCTCAGCGCTCAAGAACAGGAAGAAATGAAGGACCTATTACTCTCCAACGCCGACGTATTTGCCTGGGGCCATATGGATATGACTGGCATCGATCCGTCAAAAGCACAACACATCCTCAACGTAGATCCCAACACGAAGCCTATCAGACATAAGCAAAGGCAGATGGGAGCTCGCAGAAACCAGATCATAGCTGAGGAAGTTGATCGGCTCCTCCAAGCAGGATTCATTAAGGAGGTACAGTATCCGTCCTGGCTGGCAAACGTTGTAGTGGTTCAGAAAAAGAATGGGAAGTGGAGGGTGTGCGTGGACTTCACCGATCTGAACAGAGGATGCCCGAAAGACTGTTTCCCCTTACCGAAGATCGATCAGATGGTAGATGCCACTATAGGGTTCGAGTGCTTGAGTTTTCTGGATGCGTACTCTGGATATAACCAGATACGAATGAACCCCGATGACGAGGAAAAAATGACATTCATCACTGAATCAAGTACATATTGTTACACAATCGTGCCTTTCGGACTAAACAATGCAGGTGCAACCTTTCAGAGGTTGGTGAACAAAGTTTTCCAGGGCATGATGGGATCCACCATAGAAGCTTATATTGATGACACGGTGGTTAAAATCAAAGTAAAAGGCAATCACCTGACCGATCTGCAGCAGGCATTCGATACCCTCAAAAAGTACAAGATGATGCTTAACCTATCCAAATGTTCCTTCAGAGTGGCTTCGGGCCAGTTCTTAGGACACATAGTCGATCGGACGGGAATACAAGCTAGTCCAGTGCAAGTCAAAGCCCTTGTAGAGACAGCAAAACCAAGGTCCCGGAAGAAGATCCAGGTGCTAACAGGAAGGGTAACGGTCCTCAGCCGTTTCATTTCTCGATTAACCGATCGGTGTAGGCCGTTCTTTCAAGCTA
The DNA here is from genome assembly GCA_963922005.1 of Cornus suecica. NCBI lineage: Eukaryota > Viridiplantae > Streptophyta > Magnoliopsida > Cornales > Cornaceae > Cornus > Cornus suecica. The sequence goes on from OY998238.1 coordinate 27,085,318, forward strand.
TAAAGATGGCAAAAGGAGAGGTCTGGGAACCGAAGCAATCAGAGGCTCTGAATAAACTCAAGAGCTATATGGAAAAGCCTCCTATACTGGAAACCCTAGAAGCAGATGAGCCGCTACACCTGTATCTAGCTATATCGTCAACGTCTACCAGCGCCGCTCTGGTCAAGGAGGGCAAGGGGTACCAGACACCAGTCTTCTACACCAGCAAAGCCCTTGCTAATGCAGAAACTCATTATACGAAGTAGGAGAAGCTGGTACTATCACTGGTCAATGCAAAACGACGTCTTCTGCATTATTTTAAAGCACACCCGATCATAGTGCCAACTGCAACCCCGATCACATCAATAATGGCAAAACCCGAGTTATCGGGGAGGGTATCCAAATGGGCAATTGAACTCGGGCTTTTGACATAACCTATGTCCCCCGAACTGCAATCAAAGGCTAAGAAGCAGCTGATTTCTTGCTAGAAACAGAAACTACAGACTCTTTGGAAGAAAGTGAACCTGGATTATGGGTTGTGTTCGTAGATGGATCCTCAAATGTCAACGGAGTAGGGATCGGTATGGAGCTCGTGACACCAGATGGTACTGAAACCCAGTAATCCGTTCGATTGGAGTTTGCTGCCTCCAACAACGAAGCCGAATATGAAGCCCTTCTTTCAGGAATTCGGTTGACCCGAAGCCTTCAAGTACAGAAAGTAGAGATTCGAAGTGACTCTCAGTTGGTCGTGCGGCAGATAAATAGGGAGTATGAAACCCTAGAGCCGAAAATAGAAGCATACAGGAATTTAGTTCTAAAAGAGGCCAAAGGGTTCCAGGAGTTAACCTTTGAATAGATTCCCAAAGGGGATAATTTTATAGCTGATCGTCTAGCTAACCAGGCCTCCACAGCAGAAGAAGGTATGACTTGCACTGTACCAATAAACTTCATCATCCGATCAAGCTTGGAGCCCCCCAAAGAGGTGATGGTCATTCCCTGAGAGCCAAGTTGGATGGACCTTATAGCAGATTATTTGAGGACTGGTGCATTGCCTGAGTCAAAATCAGAAGCCCAGAAGATAAGAATGAAGGCAGCCAAATATGCTCTGTACAACGGCCAGCTATACCGCAAGTCCTTCTCTGGGCCATACTTGAGATGTCTCACGCCCTCCGAGGCATCGACGGTCATTGAAGAGATTCATGTAGGAGCCTGTGGCAATCATTTCGGAGGAAGATCTTTAGCCCATAAGGTTCTCACACAAGGATACTTCTGGCCCTATCTGTCAAGGGACGTTGAGGTCTATACTCGACATTGTAAGAAATGCCAATATCATGGAGATGCCATTCATTCGCCTCCAGAGTTGCTGAACCCAACAATTGTCCCTCACCCGTTTGCCCGATGGGGTATGGATATTGTGGGTCCACTCCCGAAAGCTTTACGCTCTACCACTCATGTTCTTCTGGCTACAGACTACTTTACCAAATGGGTGGAAGTCGAGGCATACCCCACCATCACGGGTAGCCATGTTATAAAATTCATCTGGAGCCATATCATCTGTAGATTCGGTTTACCCCAAACTATAATGATGGATAATGGCACCAATCTTGATAACATGAGGGTTCAATCATTCCTGGCGAAGCATGGGATCAATTAGAATACTTCTTCCGTCGGCTATCCACAAGGAAATAGGCAAGCTGAAAGGACAAACAGAACCATTTTTGATACACTAAGGAAAAAACTTGAAAAAGCAAAAGGGGCATGGTTGGAGAAATTGCCCGAGGTGTTATGGTCCTATTAGATTACTCCAAGGCAACCGACGGGAGAGACCCCTTTCGCCATGGCTTTTGGGGCCGAAGCCGTTATCCCAATCGAGTTGAGGGTACCTACTTTAAGGAGTCAAGCATGGGAAGAAGGTCTGAACAATCAGCACCTAGCCCATGATCTGGATCTTCTAGAAGAAAGAAGGGAAGTTGTCGGGATAAGGCTGACTTCCTATCAGCAACAAATCAGGGCACGGTTCAATTAGAAATTCAAAAGAAGAGAATTCCATGTAGGCGATATGGTACTCAGAAGAAAGATTGGGATTATGGGCAAATTACGAGAGACAAGAGAACGACCTTACACAGTAATTGAGGTCATCGGGCGTGGAGCTTATTGGGTACGAAAGAACGAAACAGGCCGCATCGAGTCCAATTCTCAGAACGCTTATCGGCTTAAGAGGTATTATCCTTAGGAAGTTTCTTTTTTGTTAAAACACTAAAGCTGTGTCTCTCTTATGACATTTTCCTCTAATTATATTAAGGCATTTGTGCCCGATGTCAGCACCGCCGCTTCATAGTTCTTAAGATTTATCTCAATAAAGATACATTCTATTCTTATGAGTGTTCCATGACTAAATTCAAATTAAAAATTTCCTAAGTGTTGAGTTCGAACCTGATTTGAACTAACCAAAGGACAAATACAAGTCTCAGGGCCATATGCCCGAAGGCTTAATTTTAAAACTAAAATTTTCCTAAGTGTTGAGTTCAAACCTGATTTGAACTAACTAGAGGACAAAGACAAACCAAAGGGGCCATATGCTCGAAGGCTTTCTATTTAAAAAAAATTAAAATTTCCCTAAGTGTTGAGTTCAAACCTGATTTGAACTAACCAGAGGACAAATGCAAGCCTCAGGGGCCATATGCCCAAAGCCTCTATTTTTAAAATTAAAATTTTCCTTAGTGTTGAGTTAAAAACTAATTTGAACTAACCAAAGGATAAGAACAAGCCTCAGGGGCCAAATGCCCGAAGGTATCATAATTAAAAATTCCTAAGTGCAGAAATTTAAAACTAGCCAGAGGAAGAAGAAAAAGCATCAGGGGCCATATGTCCGAAAGCTAAATATTGCAGGAAAGCAAGAGCAAATCATACACTGTGATATGAAAATCCTTTTTCATTAAATAAAAAGATAGAAATTACAAAAGTACCCTTTTGAGGTAAGAACAGATAAACTTTAAAAAACCTATTCTACTGATTGGGAGGATGATATTCTTCTCCCTTCAAAATAGCGGTGAACATTAAATTCCTCTGCGGTCTTGAACTCCCGAGCTTCTAGAGGAATATGCTCCATTTTGTGCCTCTGTCGCCAAGCTCTGGCTGATCGAAGATCACAGATAGTGTAATATCGGTTGTACATATCGAGACCTCCTAGGCAGCACACTTTCACTTTGGCCCGCTCAAGAGCCAGAAGGTTCTCTAACTCTGCTTTTTCAGATGCCACCTTCTGGTTAACTGCTTTCCGTTCTTCAAGATCAGTAACTAAAACCAGCTTTTCAGTAGTCAGAGCCCGCTTCTCTGCCTCACTGGTCTTCAGAAGGATCTTCTGTTCTGAGACAGTCCGATGGAGGCCATTTGCCTCCTTAACTAGAGAAGCCCAGTGGGCATCATTTTTCTTGATCTAGGCTTGCATACTAGCCATTTCCTTAACGTCAGACTCCACGATGATGTTGTAAGCCTGAACCCCATAGAGAAGCTGCACGAAAAAGACATGTTAGTGTATAATGTGGCAAAAGGCAATAAACCGAGTTCCAAAACAAAGAGCAAGTGTATACCTCCATAACCATTATGGAAGTCTTCTTTGCCAGATCAGTCCTGGAGATTTTGGAGTAAACGGCCCTATCAGCTGGAGTCCAGATCCCTTTTGCCATAGCCCGAAGGGCTTCTGGCTGGGTAAGGGTAATTTGATCGGCGTAGACCGGAGCCACATATGGCAAAAGGAACTTCGGTTCCCAGGGAATTGAAGTACGGGTTGCCTCTAGAGCTTGGGGGTATTGCTCGTAGAAGCATTATCAACTTGAGTTCTGTCCCTCTTATTGGCCACCACGCCACCTGTACTGGAACGGGTCCTGATAACTGAAGGATTTACTGGAGGCTGGTGTGGAGCTACCGAATTCTGGGCTGGTGGCACTATCGGACTCTGAGTAGGAGGAGGTACCGAAGCCGCCGGTGGTGTTGTTGATAGTGGTACAGTATCAACCAGGGTGACCCCTTTGGGAACTTGAGGGCATTTGGCAGAAAGAGGTTTGTCAGACAAGTCCATCCTGTCAACAACAACGCCCAAATTAGAAATTGACTCTAGATTTTCCAAAGTCAGCAGGTCAGTAGTAGATCGAGCTTTGCCCCAGACATGGGTTTCAAAAGGCCTATACGTTGTTTTACGAAAGTAAGGGGAATGTCCCTATCCTCATAACCCAGAAATTTGTAGGCATAATCCCCCCGATGAAGATCACAGTGTTTGCAAAGGCAAGAGACTTTATGAAGGGGGCGAAAGATGGGCAGACAGATGGCCCCGAACGTACTTGGGATTGGGAATATACGGGAAAATGGGTAAGACCAGTTGCCACTCACAATTACCATTCTCTCTTTCCATCCCTTATCAGATTTTTTAGTGTTAGTACATATACTCCGACCATGGAATGGAAAGAGATTGTATATGCCCTTACTCACTCTAGCATTTTGGAAAAAATAACAAAGGAGCAGGTCGGCTAAACCTAAATTTAGGTCCAGATCCCTATTGTACAACAGGAGCATAGACATGATCCTAAGGCTGTTCGGGTTCAGTTGAAGGGGATGTAAGCCTAGCATAAAAAACACATAGTGAAAGAAGGGGTGAAGGGGAAACCTCAAAACCCTAAGGTGAAATGCCGATAACAGAATGCTACCGGGTGCTAGTCCCTGACTTCTGGTGAAATCAAAGTAACCAGGGTAAGGGGCCATATCAACATCCCTGGGTACTTGGGTTTTAGCCCGAAGATATTTAACATATACTTCGGGACAGACTCTTTTGAGAGGGGCCACTGCAAACGGTTCAGAGGACTTAGGGTTTACGGATTTGGTGGGACCCCTTGAAATGGGTGTTTCCGGATTTGTTGACGAACCCGGAAGATCAGTGTTTTGGGGAGATGTTTGTGGGGCTTTTTGGCGAGTAGATTGGGGACAGTCACTACTAGTGGGATCGGTACCGGTAGTAGAGGACATGACTACCTCTTCTACCAACCGGGTATCGTTGCTATTAGACATAGTACTGAGAAAGGTAAAATAGACAGAAGGGAGGCATAGGTGAAAATAAAGAAAAAGGAAGAGACCGTCCGACTTACTTAGATAATAGTGATGCGTCAGGGAAGGCTTCAGGCGGAAGCAGACTACCGTGCTATTGAAGGGTCTGAAATTGACCAAATGAAGAAGATTTTAGGGAGTAGAGAGGAACGTGCTTCAGAGATGGAAGTTGAGAGTAAATAGTGTAGTTGTAAAATGAGGAATGAAGAAATGAAGTAGCTTTAGGGGGTTTTTATAGGAGAAAGGAAGGAGGCCAAAGGACTGCACGAAGCCCGAAGGTCACACAACCCACGACGAGCCGTCATGGTGCTGAGATTGAGGAATTAATGGCCATTCATTTCAAATGTCAATAAATGCTTAGGAATGATTGAAAGCCCACTAACCATCATTTCCCAAAAAGTGCATGTATGTATATATATGTGTATAGTACCTCAAATTTCGGTCATGGGCTTTTAGAAAGAGAATCACAAAGCCCAAAACCTCAGGGGCCTGTGTAATGGTCAAAATAATTTATGGCCAAACCAGGATGAGCCACATGACTGATGGGCCATTGATAGATGGGCTGAAGACTGATGGGCCGAAGACGGATGGGCCGTACAATTTATTAACCCATGGAATTTTCTAGAAATTAAGTGATCCATAAGACAGGAAGTTATCTTGCTTATGGAATAAAGAGTCCAAAAAAGGGGTGTGTTTATCAAATCCCCTGATTTAAGGGATTGATAAACTTGGGTAAATGGGCTTGACCCATTTACCAAAATTATGTATAAATACAAGGCCAAAGATTGAATGAAGGATCCAATTTTTACCCTAGAATATGTAGTAGATGTCGAGCCCTCAATCGGCCGATCATCCAGGCAGGTACTAGCTTTAAATCCTCGAATATCCTCGTCAGGTAAGTCCACTACTGTTGATAGCCTTTCCGGATCGCCCGGTCTAGTAAATCCTCTGCCGATGCTGTCCGGGGCACAAGTAAAAATGTAGTAAAAAATCTGGGGTCACCCTTCACAGGTGGCTCCGGTACCCTCTCATCTGCTTGATCATCGCCCTGAACAGTGTCCTCCTCCTGCTTAACGTCATTACCCTTTGTATCCTCCTTCATCTCCTCAGCTTACTGATCCAGTATAGGTGGCAGTGATGGTGCCCATGGAGCAACTGGCTCAACTACTAGGCAACCATGTGGCAACAGGATGTCGCGTCCCTGTGTGAAACTCTCTAGCATCTCTGTCTCAACAGACGAGGAAGACGAGGACGCCGAGTCGACATATTATGGTCTCCTAGCGCGTGTACTCTAACGTTTAATTAGGGACAGTGCAGGAGATGACGATCTCGACCTCTGTCGCACTGGTGGATCAGCCGCAACTACAGCCTGAGCCACTCATCTCGCTGACAACTTTTTTAGGGAATTTTTGAAAAGTATGCGATAATGAGCCAAACACCGAATCAAACTCAAACTATATCTAAGTATATCCAATATGATGTTTAAGCAAGATGTCATCCCCAAAACAAATTCGATATTTAATTCGCTTGCGAAGCCGAAAAACTAAACTTTTAGAAAATGGATCAAAACACGATTTTGATCGGACTCGTTCGTCAATACTTGCTAGAATAGTTAAATAAGTCATATGAAATCAAAATAATGGAACAAAACTCACTGAATCGAAAGAAACGATGATTTTCCAAAAATTAAGTTTCAGAGACTTTTCGAGTTCTTCACGTGAATTCGGACAAATTAGCAACTAATCTGACGATCTGCTGGCAAAGAATGATGAGGGATTGGATGAAAAAAATGGTAGAATCAAACCTCGTAATGATTGGTGGAGAATTGAGAGAGAAAGAAGAGTTTTGAATAGAATGGGGTGGGAGGGGAAACTGACGACGGGTCTTGTTTATAACAGGTCGGTAGCTACGCTTCCTATGACCCAAAAAGTTTTCTTTCGTCTTCTCATCCCATCTTCAGCTTCACCCATTATCAATGCTTCCTAGGCTTAATTTACACTTCCTACTCAAATGATGATGGCCTCATGACTCGTTTTTACAGACTCAATCTTAAATGTTGAAATAACTAAATAACCGTCTACAAGTACAAACTAGGCGTAAAAGGTACTCTTCTTCACCTAGTACAAATATTTAACGTTGGTGGTACGATGTTATTTCTTCTCAATACTCCGGATCAAACTTATCAAGCTCGGGTGGTGGTTCAGTTAGATCGATCGTTTCTACCACACGCTCAGCTGGTTGCACCTCTATATAATGCTTCAATCTTTTTCCATTCACGACAAACTTCTTTCCAATGTTAGGATCATTGAACTTCACGGCTCCATGGGGGAAAACCTTCGTAATCTTGTATGGCCCATCCCATCTTAATTGGAGCTTGCTAGGAAACAACTTGAGTCTCGAATTAAATAGCCAGACTTTTTGGCCAGGCTCAAATTTTTTTTTTCTAATATGTTTATCATGAAACACTTTTGTTCGGGCCTTGTAAATCTGAGAGTTTTCACACGCATTATTTCTTAACTCCTCAAGCTCTTGAAGTTGGAGTTTCCGCTGAGCACCGAATTTCTTTATATCAAAATTTAGTCTTTGAATATCCCAATATGCTCGGTGTTCCAGCTCTACAGGGAGATGATATGATTTACCATACACAAGACGATATGGTGACATACCAATTGGTGTTTTAAATGCAGTTCTGTACGCCCAAAGTGCATCGTTTAGCCTTCGAAGCCAATCCTTCAAATCCGGACGCACATTTTTTTCCAAGATATTTTTAATCTCCCCATTAAAAACCTCTACTTGACCTTGTGATTGGGGGTGATATGGCGTACCAATTCTATGAGTGACACTGTACTTCTTACACAGAGCAGGAATAAACATGTTGTCAAAATGGCTTCCACCATCACTCATCAAAACTATTGGCATACCAAATCATGAGAAAATGTTCGACTTTACAAATTCTTCCACAACGTCATGGTCAACACGTTTGGTGGCTATAACTTCTACCCATTTTGAAACATAATCTATCCCCACAAGTATATACTCCTTCTTATCTCCTTTCGGGGTTAAAGGCATCATGTCTCGTCGAGATATGGATCTAAGATTTTGATATCGCATACATGCCTTACAAAACTCGAAAGCATCTTTGAATATAGAAGGCCAATGAAATCCACTCTGCATCACCTTGTGGGCTGTATTCTGAGCTTTGAAATGCCCTCCACACTCCAATGTGTGACAAAATGTCAGTATGTTTTGCACCTCATTCTCGGGGATGCATTTTCTGATAATATTATAAGAGCAATACTTGTGCAAACGCGGATTATCCTAGATATAAAATTTGACTTGACTGAAGAATCGGTCTTTCTCATTCTTAGACCATCCTTTTGGGATTCAACCTGTGGCTTTATAATTGACAATGTCAGCATACCACGGTATTTGTTCCACCACAGCCACATTGAACAGATGTTCATCCGGGAAGAATCCTTAAGAGGAGTAATTTATTTTGTGGATTCGATAATAATCCTTGACAAATGATCCGCAACAACATTCTCTGCACCCTTTTTATCTTTGATTTCCTGCTCGAATTCTTGTAGCAATAGAATCCACCAAATCAATCTGGGCTTAGAGTCTTTCATCGTCAGCAAATGCCTCAGAGCGGCATGATTTAAGTAAACAATGACCTTGGTGATATGATCGGAATTTATCCAAGGAAAAAATAACTTCCAGCAATTCCTTCTCGGTAGTTGTGTAATTTATATGAGCTTTATTCAGAGTCCTACTAGCATAATATATAGCATGCGACAACTTATCTTTTCTCTGACCCAACACTGCTCCAATGACATATTTCGAAGCAACACACATGAGCTCAAATGGGAGGGACCAATCTGGCGGACGAATAATCAGGGCTGATGAAAGTTGAGTACGCAGTTCCTCAAAAACATGAAGGCACTATTCGTCAAAGAGAAAAATAGCATCCTTAGCCAATAAATTGCATAACGGACGGGCTATTTTGCTGAAATCTTTAATAAACCTTCAGTAAAACCCAACATGGCCCAGAAAAGAGCGTATCTACTTAACAAATATGGGAGGAGGAAGTTTTGAAATTAACTCAACTTTTGCTTTATCTACCTTTATCCCTCGCTTAGATACAATATGGCCCAGTACTATCCCCTCTTGAACCATAAAATGACTTTTTTCCCAACTTAGGATCAGATTCGTCTCTTTGCACCTCTTAAGTACCAGTTCTAGATGCTTTAAATAGTCTCCAAAGGTTTCCTTTAAAACTAAGAATTCATACATGAATACTTCAAGAAAATTATCTACCATGTCAGAGAAGATAGACATCATACACTGTTGGAATGTTGCTGGCGCATTACACAAACCAAACGACATTCGTCTATTAGCAAACATGCCATACGGACAAGTAAAAGTGGTTTTCTCTTGATCAACATGATCAATCACCACCTGATTGTAGCGGGAATATCCATTCAGAAAGCAGTAATAGTTCTGCCAGGCTAACCTCTCCAGGATTTGATCAATAAATGGTAACAAAAAATGATCCTTTCTGGTGTTCAGGTTGAGCTTTCTGTAATTAATACACACACGCCACCCCATGTTCATGCATTGTGGAATTAGCTCACCTTTTGAGTTTGGTACCACTGTGATGCCCGACTTCTTCGGCACCACTTGAGTTGGACTTACCTATATGCTATCAGAAATGGGTAAATGATACCCGTATCCAGTAATTTCACTACTTTCATCACCACCTTTTTCATATTTGGATTCAGCCTTCGTTGCATTTCTCTTGATGGTTTTGCATCCTCCTTAAGATGTATACGATGCATGCAAATCGATGGGTCTATGCCTTTTAAATCAGCAACGCTCTATCCTATTGCCTCTTTGTTCTCACTCAGAACTGCGACTAGACTCGATTCCTATTTTTCTGTAAATTTTGAAGATATAATCATAGGAAGAGTCTCACCAGGTCCTAAGAAAACATATTTCAATTTTTCAGGTTGTTCTTTGAGTTCCAAGGTAGGAGAAATAGTTAAGGAAGGAATTTGTGGAATATTTGAAACTATCGGGAGTGGTTCAACCGGCTCCCACCATGGTTGAGTATATAAAGCAGTCTCCATCACATCAAGCTCTTCATTTTGTAATTTCCAGTATGTCTCCCAATCAGCAACTTCCTCATCTGGCCATTCTCTAGTCAAAAATGACTTGCTCATCTCTCTTCAGGATTTGAGTTGAAAAATATGGTATAATATCATCCAATTCATCACACTCATTAATCCGAAAACATTCCCCAGATTCAGGAAATTGGTGGCTTCCTTCAAACACATTCATCCTGACCTTCATATTTCCAAAGGTCATATCCATGGCTCTAGTTCTGTAATTGATGTATGTATTTGCCATAGCTAAGAATTATCTTCCCAGTATTACTGGAAAGTGCTTATTTAAGTCAGGGACAGGTTCTGTATCCAGGACTATAAAATCAATCGGAAAATAAAACTTGCCCACTTGAACAATGACATCTTCAAGCACTCCTCTTGCCTGTTTGACTGACCGATCAGTAAATTGAAGTACAACCTCCGTAGGACTCAGCTCACCCAACCCTAGCTGTTGATAGACTAAATAAGGAAACAAGTTAATACTCGTACCTAAATCAAGAAGAGCTCTACCAATTTCTTGGTCACCGATGACACATGGAATAGTGGGAGCATCGGGATCTTTTCTCTTAGGTGGAGTATCACTTAAAAGCAATGAACTCACTTACTCAGTCAAGAGTATTTTCGTTGGGTTCTTTGCCCTGCTCTTTCACTTTTGGGTGCAAAGATCATTGAAAAACTTAGCGTACAATGGTATTTAGGCGATTACATCTAAGAGCGGTAAATTATTCTTGACTTGCCGGAATGTTTCCAACATATCAAATTCTTTCAACTTTTCGTACTTTGCCAACTCTCTAAGATATTAAGGAAATGGCGCTGCCTCCTCGTAACTTGCCCTGTCTAGCTCTTCTTGTAATGTCCGATCGACATTATCTTCTACTGATGGTTGGTCTTTGCGCACTCTTTCAGCCTTTTTCCTTACAACTTCTTTCCTCTTCTCTTCTTAAGCTTCCTTCTCTGCTCTTGTTCTGCCTCCTTTCTTCTTTGCAACCTCTCTTCATGCTCCGCCTCAACTTGATTCTCCACTTCCCTTCCACTTCTCAGAGTTGTGATTTCTTGAACCATTTCATTAGGTTTATTGACAAATTACCTGAGCTCTAGTGCTTGTTGTGGCCTTGGGTTAGTGATCGGCTGACTAGGTAATCTCCTTGGCTCTCTCACATTCCTCTCATTAGCCATTTGGCCCATCTGCATATGTAGCTGTGCCAATGATTGGGTATGAATACCTAGCTTGTTATGAATATCCATTATAACTTGTTCTAACCTATTAGTCTGGAAACTGAGTGGAGAAGTTTGGCTTCTTGGAGGCTGGGTTTGGTAATTATATGGCTGTAGAGCTTGATTATTATTGAATGGCTGAAGAGCTTGGGAATTATTGGATGCTCTGGGTTGGTAATTGGACTGAGAATTTCTAGTCATGATTGTTTGTTGTGAGTCGAATGATTGTTGACTCTGTTGGAACCTTGGCTGTTGGTTATATGATTGTTGTCTCTCAGTGAACCTTGGTTATGGGTTATATGACTGATGTCTGTCAGTGAATATTGGCTATTGATTAGATGATTGCCCTTATTGGAAGTTTGGTGGTGGATTCTCTACATTGGTAGATTTGTAAGACATGAGTGGGTGATTTCTAGCATTAGAGGTGTATGAATTGGTGAAATGAGCATTATTGGAATAGTTCGACGATGCATTGGCATAAGTGGCCATTATCTCCTGACACTCATGTTGGGAATACTCAGCTTTGACTTCAAACGTCTCTCTAGGAGGGGAATGACTTTGCTGTATAAACTTTTCAATTCTTTATAATTTATCTCCAAACAATGCCATGGTATCTCTCATATCATCATGCTATTGAACATACGATTTCTGAGATCTTCTATCCGGTTGTCCACCTCTAGACCTCAACTCAAATTGATATTGAATTGCGTGTTCACTGATATTATCAAATATCTCCAAAAGTTCTTTAGCTGGCTTTAAAATAAGCTGACCTTCTGTAGCTGCATCTTTCAAAATCTTATGCGCCTCTCCAAGTCCCATGTAAATGTTTTTAGCAATATCTTGTTCAGAAAACCTATGGTGGGGACACTTATACAAAGTTTCATTATACCTTTCCAGTGCATCATGAAAATGCTCACTAGGTAACTGCCTAAAGCTTTTGATTGCATCTTGTGCTTCTGAGGTATTTCCTATGGGATAATGCTTTTCTATGAATTCTCTCTTAAGGTCTTCCCAGTCAATTTTAATTTCTTTTGCCAAATTGATGTACCATCTTTTAGCTCTCTCTTTCAATAACCAAGGGAATAATCTCACTCGCAAGTCATTTTTGGGAAAATTGTCAAACCTAAGAGTAGAGGCTACGTCTTAGAAATCATTAATGTGCTGGTATGGATCTCTATTCTAAGGCCTGAAAATTTTGGAAGCATATTAATCATGCTTGTCTTAATCTCGAAGTGCTTCACTCCTTCTTCCTCTGGAAAATCAACATAGGAATCGTACGCATCGGGTGCGTAATATCCTTTCATTAATGTCTCTGGTGCCTTTTGTTGGTAGGCTTTTTGGTCAAACATTGCATCTTCTTACAGACGATGACGTTTTTCAATAGATCAACGTAAACGACAGAGATTCTTTTCGATCTCAGGATCGTACTCGACTAACGTAGTGCATCAATTAGAACGGGTCGGTGATGCGACGTCAGGTGTGCAAAAATATGTGGTTAAAAATAACACTTTAACGACTCTAGATTTTACCCTACGCAAGCGCACGTATCACTTGTAGAATAACAAAACGGCTTGAGTAAGGGATATCGATCCCACAGAGTCTGAGATTGTTCACTTTAATAATTCAGAAAAACCGAATTATATTTTCTGAAAGCTTTTTTATTTGGGTGGTGGAAAGACAAAATTATCTAGAAAACCAGTAAATTGGTTGTGATTTAGATGAGAGAGAAAACTAGGGTTTTCATCACTCCACCACTAACCGCATAATATAATTCTCAATTCGCTCAATTACAAGAGGGCGATCCATAATTGTGAATCAGGTCGTACCACATATAACTAAATTCGACCCCAAAAAGGATTAGCATCAACCGGATTGTGATAACCCATCTCATGACTAACCTAACTAGTACATGTCAATTAAATTACTCTAATATACTCCTAAACTAAAGCATGTCTATATTAAATTGCCAAGGCATGACCTGTGTCAACCTAGGGTTTCAAGTTTTATTACCACCATTGTGTAGAAAATCATAAGTTAAGCATCCGACTTCCATCCCATAGTGAATAACCATGATTGTGTAAGATAAATATTTTCATTCAGTCTAAGAAAAGAATCAGAATAAATATATAAACTTGTATCAAGAATAAAAACGATCTCTTATCTACTACAATCATCACAATATGATCATAGTTTCCCCTCGTTTACAGTTAAAAACAATAAAAAAACTACATTACTTGGCTAGGGTTTTGCTAGAAAATCCTAGATACCGAGTTAGTTGGCCTTGGTAGAAGGTGGCTGCATCATTGATGTAGAAACGTTCTCCATAATCTTCTTCTTCGGATCTCTAGGTTTGAATATGGCTCTCAACAGCAGCAAGTCTGAACGAATGAACCTCTCGAATGAACGTCACACAGAACTCTCTAACTCAACCCGTATATCAGCAACCATAATATCTATATCATATCACGTCTAATGTATGGTCTTGCATATATAGGTAATGGAATAGAGAGATCCTTTTTAATCTTTTCACTCTCAAAACACATCAAAACCCTAAATATAAGTGTATATACATATATCTAGAGGTCTGGAGTCATGGGCACGTCTTCCAATTAAGCCTAGGGTGAAATAGGAAAATAACGCAAAAATCCTTAAAAGGTGACGCACTTACGCTTGGAGGCTACGCTTCAAGCGTAAGTCCAAGCGTAGATTTAGCAATTCTAGCCACTTTTTGGTATTGGATGCGTAGGCACAAGCATATTATTTTTATGGAAAACCACTTTTCTTGTGAATGCGCTAGAACGTCCATCTCGAACCCGCGATTCTTTTTGCTGAAGATGACGGCTTCTGAAAATGCCGTTTTTGCCCTCTGGGAGCCATTTTTATCTCGGACTGTCTTTTTGGCTCTCCTCTTGGATAGAAAGAACACATTCTTCAGTTAATTCACTGAAGTTAGCTCCATTTCTTCATTAAGCTCCTGAATCATGCCTTAAAATGCAGACAACATAAAAATACCAAATAATGGAATGAAAGAATGTAACAATAGTGAGTTAAGTGGTCAAAATGACTAATATTTGACACCTATCACATCTTAAACTTACATATTGCGAGTCCCTTAGCAATAAACTCATGAAACTTTTCTTGTGATGACCTTTTTACTCTAACTACTCTAACTAATCCCTTGCTTTCGTGAGGGACGACAATTATACTTAGCACGTGTAACAAGCCTTTTAAACCCCTAGGTTACCCCTAGTGGATGAGTAAAGTCTCGTGAAGGTTTCCAGTTATAATACCTACAAACACCTCAGTTCTCTATTAATCACGCATTTATGAGTTCACACACAAATTAATTAAGTCATGATACAATGCAAAAGATAGTATGGATGCAAATACTCCCACTCACTACTGAACAACAATTATATCAAGCTTCGTGTCATCAATGGTCCCTACTAAAACGAATGACTTCGCTACTTTAAATCCAGACAACCTTCCATGATTTTATGGGCATTCAACTTATGATATTTCAGTTTCTCTTCTCCTAATTCATTGATCAAACTTTGCCATTTTTCATCAAAACGTAACTTTTTGACTTTCTATTTTTCATCCATTTTTGTCTTTCTAAGTCTCCGAACTTTCCAGTAAGGATTTTTAGTCCCAACAAATTGGGCCCAAGCTTCTTCCATAGGATTTATGCTCATTAGTTTTCTCCCTTTTTGACGCGAGCAGTGATATTGGTGATACCAAGGTCCGGTTACTCAGATCGAAAAACTACTTTTTGCATTTTATTTTCTCAAACATTTTTTTAATTTTCTTCATTTCAACCAAAACATCTCCCTATATCTCCTTTTATTACGGCAAAATTATTTTTCAACTACATAGTAAAAAATCTACCACTTTCTCATAATGAATGTGTGCTTGTGCTTATAGGTCAAAGTCGTCTTTCTTAATTTCAATTTCACTCATTCATTCACCCATGTAAAACCACATCACTTTACTCACTTGATTTAATCATTACTCTCATGAATGAGAATATCACATTACATACTACTCATGCATCATAAACACAAACTCAATCAAACTGTAATGCAATACATTCATGCGTGAAAACAAAGAATTTCTCCAAAATTTTAAAATTTCATTTTTTTCTGGAAATTTTCATTTCTTGTAATTCTATACCCTTACCCCCAAACTTTAATCAGACCATGTCTTCATGGTAAAAAATAATATAGGAGAACAAATATAGTTACCTTTGAATCTCAATTCTGGATTCCAAAGCAAAGCATGAATCCTCTCCCCCAAACTTGAATTGGATCACCTGTAGATATTATCAACTAAACACAAATACCCAATTTTAGCAAGAGAAAAGAAATTTCATCATAAATATCCAGAAATCAACACATGTTGTCAAGGAATCAAAGATTTTATTTATTTTGTTTTTTCTAAAATAATAAAAGAAAAGAAAAATTGATTTGGCCTTAAAGGCCTACAATCCTAAAATAAAAATAAAAGAAACCAAAGACGTGGCCTTAAGGGTCTACCGTCCCTACAAATAAAATAACCTAAAAATCCTAAACCTAAATCCTAGTCCGCCTATTCCTTCCCCTTTTCCAAAGAACATGCCATTTTCCCCATTGTAATATGGTATTGTGACGTCTTTTCCAACCTATCAAAATCCTCCTCTGGATACTTCATGATAAACGTCCCACGCTCTTCTTTCATCTCCTCTATACGATTCCCAAGCTGCATCTCCATGATTTTGGATAATAAAAAGCGATATGGAAGATAATACGCCATCTCTCTCCACCCTTTTACTTTTCCGCTCAAAATCTCCTGTATCCAAATCATGACCTCAAATATTATAGCAGTGAATGACACCCAGTAGCCCTTTAGCATACTAAAGAATATCTCAATCATCGACCTTCCTCGCCGACTTGTTTGATGATTCTGACATGTTTGTGCAACAATCACACTATCCAAGTAAAACAAATATGGTTTCAACCAAAAATTCTCCATACCTTTATATCCCTTCTTTAGCACATGCACACCACATAATTCCTTAATCATCTCCTCATCCGTGTATGGCCATTCTTTCGATTGTAGCAAAACATCTTCTTTCAAGTGATTCGGACATCTTAATGGGATGTTCCAAGCTTGTATAATCAATTTCCTAGTCACCTTTATCGGCTCACTCCATTCTGAAACTTTAGCCCATCCTACCTCATATCCTGGTGGTCCATCAACTGTCAATCTCTCATAAAATAATTTAACCAACCAAGGTACACCTTCTGTCCAGCTGGGTACTGTAAACGGCTCAATCGTCTTTTAGGTAGGATTGCCTCTCCAAAAATCGTTAATGGATTCATGATCTCATTTGGACTGAAATCCAACTCATACTATAATTGACATATCATGAATGGTCTCAGTATGCTTCTTTTTCTTTTTCGGCACAAAACCCCATAGATATGTTTTTCTCAATTCGCTACATCTCCTTTCCTCGATTGTCTTCAATATCTGATTGCTCGACATTCTCAAGTAACTCCCCAGATCAGAATAAGGGTCATACTTACTCCCCTCATGATCTCCCACAAGAGAAATAGATGACGAAATAGGATATGATGATGAACTAGACATCTTTATGGCTTTCTGACACAAACCCTAGTTTGAAAGTTTGGAGAATTATATGACTCAAGAGATGTATTTATTGATGAATGATGTAGAATTAGAAGAGAAAAATGATTTAAAACCCTTAACTGACTAGGAAAGGAGAAACAATAACTAATCTAACTTCAAATTATATTTGCAGTCCATATCCTTGTCAAATTAGGATTAATCTAAAATTTCTACAAAAAATCCTATAAATAACTTAAAAAAATCCTAATACAAGTACAAGTACAACTAGGCCAAAACACCCTGAAAATGGGTTAAATTTCCAAAATTTCAAAAGTCCCTCGCTGAACACTTAAAAAAAAAATTATGTTCTCAGGCCTAAGCCTACGCTTCAAGCGTAGGCTTAGGCCTGAGAACATAATTTTTTTTTTTACTTAAAAAAAAAACTTGTCTTACAATAATCAATTATGATAATCAATCTACCACCATTACACCCCCAAACTTGAATGCACAAATGTCCTCATAATGCGAAATAAAATTTTGAAATAATACAAGTTAACCACACACGCAAAATAATTGTGAAATTTTGGGGATATATCAAATAATTTGATTGAATCATCAAAACTGCAATTTTATAAACTACAAAAATATCAAGAAAATTTAGAAGATAATCGTTCAAGTAGTCACATCAGCCCTATATGAAATTATCCGTTAGACAATTTATCTCTAATGTGAAATAAAAATATAAATATAAATATAACAAAAACCTAACTAACACTAAGCTAAGACTCATCATCAGAGGGCGGTGGTGTAGGTGGAATCGACACACCCACATGCTGACACATACAGTCAAATCTATGAAGTAACCGCCCCTGATCTCTCTGTCGGTGCACTGTCTCCTGCTGCCGTGCTTGTCTCTCCTCTGCCAAACTCTGTTATATCCCCTGCATCCGTGCTATAATAGCGTCAAACTGAGCCTGGGACAGAGTAACAGTACCACCCGCAGGTGCCTCTGACATCACAACCTCTTCAGCAGCAGCTGGCATCTGTGGCATCTCAGCCTCGTGAGCTATATCGGCATCATCCTCTTTTATGCCGACATCAGCCTAACCTGCATCATCAGCATGAGCCTGCGCATCTGGTGTCTGTACTACACCGAACACTGGTCGGCGTCGCATAATATCATCTGTATGCACCCTAGTCCAGACACTAGTCCACATCCCTCTAGCATACGGAGTACCATCCCTATAACTATTGCACTAAGCAGCATCTATCTCAATCCCGGCATCCATCATAATCTTTATCACTAGGCACGGGAATTAAATCTGAAATCTACGCAGCTTAACCTTGGACACCTTGCACAGGTGAACATGGTGCGCGTATATCCCTCCCCACAAAATCTGTGGAATAGAAATCCACCTCTCAAACTCAAATGTGTAATGGAGAGCCGAGAATGATGCATAACACATAGTAATGTGGCTGTGTGGTAGAATATGAGATCGAACTATCACATCCCAGAACCATAGCATATGATGATAATCCATCTTCTTTGTGCAGTTCCGATGCTCATCGGCCCATTGCCCGACAGTCTGTAGTACAACCAAATCAGAAATAGACGGTAGTGCCTCAGGCATAGGGGGAAACACAGCAGCCAAATTGGGCAGACACTAGACCTGAATACCCCATCCCTCAGCAATAGTCTGGGGGGTAATCTCTATCTCTGTACCACAGACCATAGTCAATAGACTTTTCCCCATGCTGAAGTAGCGCATGTGCAGCTAAAACTGCTGAATCATATCCTCACAAATATGCGGGATAGCCGGGGCTAGAATAGGTAAAAGACATCTGGACCTCAATTGGCCGATCGTCCAGGCTGGCCCTGGCTATAAATCCTCGAATATCCTCAAAAGGAATGTCCTCTCCTGCTGATAGCCCTTCCGAAAATCCCGGTCTAGTAAAATGCTCAACTGATGCTGTTCGGGGTACTAATAAAAGTATGGTCAAAACTCTGGGATCACCCTCTACTGGTGGCTCTGGCACCGTCTCATCAACCCTATCATCCCCATCGCCCTCATCAGCGTCATCCCCCTGCTGAACATGATCATCCTCTATATCCTCATCCATCTGCTCGGCATGTTACTCCGGCATAGGTGGCGGTGATGGTGCTTATGGAATAACTGGCTCAACCACCAAGCGACCATGTGGTAATAAGATGTCGTGCCCCTGTGTCGAGTTCTCCGGCTCCTCTGCCTCAAATGACAAGGAAGATGAGGATGCCGAATTAACATACTGTGGCCTCCTGGCGCGTGGGCTATGGGGGTGGATAGGTGATGGTTTAGGTGACGATGACCTCGACCTATGTCGTACTGGTGGATCAGCCGCAACGGTAGCCTAAGCCACTAGCCTCGCCAATATCTTGGTTCGTGTCATGCCTACAATATGGAATTTTAGAAAAGTAAGCGATAACGAACCGGACACCGAATCAAACTCAAACTAAATCTAAATATATCCAATACGATGATTAAAGAAGCCGTCATCCCAAAAATTCAATATTTAATCTGATTTTGAAGTCGAAAAACTCAACTTTTATAAAACAGATCAAAACATGATTTTAATCGATCTCATTCATCAATACTAGTTTAGAATAGTTAAAAAAGTCATATGAAATCAAAATAATGGAACAAAACTCACTGAATCGAGAGAAACGATGGAATTCCAAAAATTTAATTTCGGTGACTCTTCGAGTTCTTCACGAGAATCCGGTCGAATCACCAATTCATTTTACGATCTGTTGGCAATGAAGGATGAGGAATTGAATGGGTAAATAGTAGGATCAAACCTCTCGAGAAATGGTGGAGAATTGAGAGAGAAAATAGAGTTTGAATGAAATGAAGGAAAAAATACTGTCGTGGCCTGTTTATAATAGGCCTGCGCAGCTATGCTTGAAGCATAACTTGGCCTACGCAGCTATGCTTGAAGCATAACTTGGCCTACGCTTGAAGCGAAGGCCCCTGGCCCAAATTTTGAATTTTGCTCTCTTCTTCATTGCCTTATCCCATCTTCAACTCCACACTTCTTAAATGATTCATAGGCCCCATGTACACTCCATACTTAAATGATGATGGCCTCGCAACTCGATTTTACGGACTCTATCTTAAATTCTGAAATAACTAAATTGCCATCTACAAGTACAAACTAGGCGTCAAAGCTACCCTTCTCTACCTAGTACCAATGTTTAATGTCATTGGTACGATGTTGTCACTTCTCAATACTCTGGATCAAGTTTATCCAGCTCGGGTGGTGGTTTAGTCAAATCTACCATTTCTACCACACACTCAACTAGTCGAACCTCTATATAATGCTTCAATCTCTGCCCATTCACGACAAACGTATTTCCATTGTCAAGATCATTGAGCTCCACTACTCCATGGGGGAAAACCTTCATAATCTTGTATGGCCCATCCCATCTGGACTGAAGCTTACCAGGAAACAACTTGAGTATCGAATTAAAGAACCAAACCTTTTGGCCAGGCTCAAAACATTTGTTTTTGATGTGCTAATCATGGAATGCTTTTGTTTGATCGTTATAAATCCGAGAATTTTCATATGCATCATTTCTCAACTCCTCAAGCTTTTGCAGTTGGAGTTTCCACTGCGCACTGACTTTCTTTATATCAAAATTCAATCCTCGAACAACCCAATATGCTTGGTGTTGAAGCTCTACAGGGAGATGAAACGTTTTACCATACACAAGACAATATGACAACATACCAATTAGTGTCTTAAATGCAGTTCTGTATGCCCAAAGTGCATCATTCAGTCTTCGTGGCCAATCCTTCAAATCCGGACGCACCATTTTCTCCAAAATATTTTTAATCTACCTATTAGAAACCTCCACTTAATCTTGTGATTAGGGGTGATATGGTGTACCAATTCTATGAGTGATACCGTACTTCTCGTACATAGCGAAAAGAAACTGGTTGTCAAAATGGCTTCCACCATCATTAATCAGAACTCTCGGCATACCAAATCGTGAGAAAATGTTCGATTTTACAAATTCTTCCACCATGTCTTGATCAACACGTATGGTGGTTATTGCTTCTACCCATTTCCAAACATAATCAACCCCCACAAGTATATACTCTTTCTTATCTGCTTTTAGAAATGGTCACATGAAATCAATACCCCACACATCAAACATTTCTACAATCAGAATCGGGGTTAAAGGCATCATGTCTCTTCGAGATATGGATCCAAGATTTTGACACCGCAAACACGTTTTACAAAATTCAACTGTATCCTTGAATATGGACGGCTAGTAAAATACACTCTGCAACACCTTATGAGTTGTCTTCCGAGCTCCGAAATGCCCTCCACACTCTAGCGTGTGACAAAAGGTAAGAATGTTTTGCACCTCACTTTCGGGGACACATTTCCTGATAATCTGATCAGAGCAATACTTGTACAAATGCGGATTATCCCAGATATAAAATTTGTCTTGGCTGAAGAATTGGTCTTTCTCATTCTTAGACCATCCTTTTGGAATTCGACCTGTGTCTTTATAATTGAGAATGTCAGCATACCATGGTATTTGTTCCACCATAGCCACACTAAACAGATGTTCATCCGGGAAAGAATCCTTACGAGGAGTAATTTCTTTTGTGGACTCGACAATAATCCTTGACAAATGATCTGCAAAAACATTTTCTGAACCCTTCTTATCTTTGATTTCCATGTCGAATTCTTGTAACAACAGAATCCACCGAATCAGTCGGGGCTTAGAATCTTTTTTTGTCAGCAAATGCCTCAGAGCGACATGATTTGAGTAAACGACAACCTTGGTGCATAATAAATATGATCGGAATTTAACCAAGGCGAAGACAACTGCCAGCAACTCCTTCTCGGTAGTTGTGTATTTCATCTGAGCTTTATTTAGAGTCCTACTAGAATAGTAAATAACATATGGCAGCTTTTCTTTTCTCTGACCCAACAGAGCTCCAATGGCGTAATTAGATACATCTCACATGAGCTCAAATGGTAGAGACCATTCTGGCGGATAAATAATCGGGGCTGATGATAGTTGAGCACGCAGCTCCTCAAAGGCGTGAAGGCACTCTTCGTCAAAAATGAAAGTAGCGTCCTTAGCCAATAAGTTGTATAGCGGTCGGGCGATTTTGCTGAAATCTTTGATAAACCTTCAGTAAAACCCGGTATAGCCCAGAAAAGAACGTATCTGCTTAACAGATGTGGGAGGAAGTAGTTTTGAAATTAACTCCACTTTTAATTTATCGACCTCTGTCCCTCACTTCGATACAATATGGCCTAGTACTATCCCTTCTTGAACCATGAAATGGCTCTTTTCCCAACTTAGGGTCAGATTTGTCTCCTTGCATCTCTTAAGTACCATTTCTAGATGTCTCAAACAATCTTCAAAGGTTTCCTCAAAAACTGAAAAATCATCCATGAATACTTCAAGAAATTTCTCTACCATGTCAGAGAATATAGACATCATACACCGTTTGAATTTTGCTGGCGTATTATAAAAACCAAACGACATCCGTCTATAAGCAAATGTGCAATACGGACAAGTAAATGTGGTTTTATCCTGATCAACAGGTTCAATTGCCACCTGATTGTAGCCAGAATACTCATCTAGAAAGCAATAATAGCTCTGCCCGACTATTCTCTCTAGGATTTGATCAATGAATGGTAATGGAAAATGATCTTTCTTGGTATTCAGATTGAGCTTTCTGTAATCAATACACACATGCCATCCCGTGGTCGTGTGTTGTGGAATTAGCTCACCTATTGAGTTTGGCACCACTGTGATGCCCGGCTTCTTCGGCACCACCTGAGTTGGACTTACCCATGTGCAATCAGAAATGGGATAAATTATACCCGCATCTGGTAATTTTAGCACTTCTTTTATCACCACCTCCTTCATATTGGGATTCAGTCTCCGCTGCATCTCTCTTAATGGATTTCCATCCTCCTCAAGGTGTATACGATGCATGCAAATTGAAGGGTTTATGCCTTTCAAATCAGCAACATTCCATCCTATTGCCTCTTTGTTCTCACTTAGAACTTTGACTAGACTCAATTCCTGTTTCTCTGTCAATTTTGAAGATATAATTACTGGAAGAGTCTCATCGGGTCCCAAGAAAACATACTTAAGCTTTTTAGGCAATTCCTTGAGTTCCAAGATAGGAGGAGTAGTTAGAGATGGAATTGGTGGAGTATTTGAAACTATTGGAAGTGGTACAACCGGCTCCCACCATGGTTGAGTGTATAATGCAGTCTCCATTGCATCCAGCTCTTCATTCTGCAGTTTCAAATATGCCTCCCAATCAGCAATTTCCTCATTTGGCCTTTCTTTAATCATAAATGACTCCAACTCATCTTCTTCCAAGATTTGTGTTACAAAATCCGATATAATATCATCTAGTTCATCACACTCATTAATCTGAAAATATTCCCCAGATTTAGGCAAGTGGTGACTTCCTTCGAACACATTCATCCTGATCTTCATATTGCCAAATGTCAGATTCATGGCTCTGGTTCTGTAATTGATGGATGCATTTGCCATAGCTAAGAATGGTCTTCCCAATATTATTGGAATCTACTTCTTCGCATCAAGGACATGTTCTGTATCTAGGACTACAAAGTCAACCAGAAAATAAAACTTGCTCACTTGCACAATGACATCTTCAAGCACTCCTCTTTCCTGTTTGACTGATCGATCAACGAATTAGGGTATAACCGATATGGGACTGAGCTCACCCAACCCTAGCTGTTGGTAGACTGAAAAAGGAAGTAAATTAATACTTGCACTTGGATCAAGAAGAGCTCTACTAAATTCCTGGTCACCAATGACACATGGAATAGTGGGAGCACCGGGATCTTTCCTCTTAAGTGGAATATCGCTTAAAAGCAATGGACTCACTTGCTCAGTCAATAGTATTTTCGTTGGATTCTTTCCTCTACTTTTCTTCTTCTGGGTGTAAAGATCCTTGAAAAACTTAGCATAAGGCGGTATTTGGGCGATTACATCTAAGAGAGGTAAATTGATCTTGATTTGTCGAAATGTATCTAACATATCAGATTCTTTCATTTTTCCGTACTTTGCCGGCTCTCTAAGTCGTTGAGAAAATGGCATTGCCTCCTCATAATGCGCTCTTTCTATCTCTTCAAGTACTGTTGGGTGAAAGGATTTTCCACATTGGTAAATTTGTAAGACATGAATGGGTGATTTCTGGCATTGGAGGTGTATGAATTGGTGAAATGAGCATTATTGGAATAGTTCCACGATGCGTTGGCATCAGCACCCATTATCTCCTGACACTCAATTTGGGAATACTCAGCTTCGACTTCATATGTCTCTCTAGAAGGGGAATGATTTCGCTGAAGGTATTTATCAATTCTCTCCAATCTCTATTTAAACAATGCCATGGTATCTCTCACATCATCATGATCCACAACATAAGATTTTTCGGATCTCCTATTTTGTTGTCCACCTCTAGACCTCAACTCAGATTGGTATTGGATTGTGTTTTCACTGATATTATTAAATATATTAAAAAGTTCTTTAGCTGGCTTTAGAGTAAACTGACCCTGCATGGCCGCGTCTACCAAGGTTTTATGAGTTTCACCAAGTCCCATGTAAATTTTTTTAGCAATATCTTGGTCGGAAAACCTATGATGGGGGCATTTATACAAAATTTCATTATATCTTTCCCATGCATCATGAAAATGTTCGCCAGGCAATTGCCTAAAGCTTTTGATTGCATCTTGTGCTTCTAAGGTTTTTCATATTGGATAATGCTTTTCTATGAATTCTCTCTTAAGGGCTTCCCAATCAATTTTTATTTCTCTTGCTAATTTGATGTACCATCTCTTAGCTCTCTCTTTCAATGACCAAGAAAATAATCTCACTCGCAAGTCATTTTTGGGCAAATTGTCAAACCTAACTATAGAGGCTACCTCTAAAAAATCATTTATGTGCTGGTATGGGTCCTCTATCCTAAGGCCTGAAAATTTTGGAAGCATATTGATCATGCTTGTTTTTATCTCGAAGTGCTTTGCTCCTTTTTCTTCTGGAAAATCTGTATAGGATTCTTACACATCAGGTGTGTAATATCCCTTTAATGATGTCTCTGTTGCCCTCGGCAGTACAGGTCATTGGTCGCCCATTGCTTTTTCTTGCTAACGATGACGTTCTTCAATATATCAACGTAAACAACGGAGAGTCTTTTAGATCTTAGGATCGTACTCGACTAACGCAGTGCTTAAATTAGAACGAGTCGGTCTATCGGTCATACGCTAATCAAACAACTGTTTATTTTTTTATATATATATTTTTCATTTTTGAAATTTTCAGGAATAAAATCTAATCTAACTTAACTACTTCTAAATTACAAAAATTAAAGCAAGAATTAATATGAAAAAATCTAGGTAACTAAAACTCACAAAAGTTCCAGACGTGACTTTAGAAGTTTCGATCCTCCCTTTCACGCTTTTCAGAGTACGTGTCAATCACACAAAAATCTCACTTTAGCTACAGTTACAATAACGCAATGTAAATAAATTACTAAAGCTATTGAACAATGCTTAGTCCCCGGAAACGGCGCCAAAATCTTGATGCGACGTTAGGTGTGCAAAAATATGTGGTTAAAAATAGCACCTTAACGACTCTAGGTTTTACCCTACGCAAGCGCACGTATCACTTGTAGAATAACAAATCGGCTTGAGTAAAGGATATCGATCCCACAGACACTGAGATTGTTCACTTTAATAATTTAGAAACACCGAATTATATTTTCTGAAAGCTTGTTTGTTTAGGAGGTCGAAAGACCAAATTATCTATTTTAACTAAAATTATCTAGAAAACAAGTAAATTGGTTGTGATTCAGATGAGAGAGAAAACTAGGGTTTTCATCACTCCACCACGAACCGCATAATATAATTCTCAATTCGCTCAATTGTAAGAGGGCGATCCATAACTGTGAATCAGGTCGTACTGCAAATAACTAAATACGACCCCAAAAAGGATTGTCATCAACGGATTGCGACAACCCATCTCATGACTGACCTAACTAGTACATTCCAATTAAATTACTCTAATCTACTCGTTATGCATGAAAATAAACTAAAGCATGTCTATATTAAATCGCCAAGGCATGGCCTGTGTCAACCTAGGGTTTCAAGTTTTATTACCACCATTATGTAGAAAATCACAAGTTAAACATCCGAGTTCCAGCCCATAATGAATAGCCATGATTGTGTAAGATAAATATAATCATTTAGTCTAAGATAATAATCAGAATAAATATATAAACTTGTATCAAGAATAAAAATGGTCTCTTATCTACTACAATTATCACAGTATGGTCACAGCTTCCCCTCGTTTACAGTTAAATACAATAAAAGAACTACATTACTTGGCTAAGGTTTTGATAGAAAACCCTAGCTACCGAGTTAGTTGGCCATGGTAGAAGGTGACTGCATCGTTGATGTAGAAACGTTCTCCATAATCTTCTTGTTCGGATCTCTAGGTTTGATTATGGCTCTCAACAGCAGCAAGTCTGAATGAATGAACGTCTCACAGAACTCTTTAACTCAACCCGTATATCAGTAACTAGAATATCTATATCATATCACGTCTGATGTATGGTCTTGTATATAAAGACAATGGAATAGAGAGATCTTTTATAGTCTTTTCACTCTCAAAACACATCAAAACCCTAAATATAAGTGTATATACATATATACAGAGGTCTGGAGTCGTGGACACATCTTCCAATTAAGCCCGGGTGAAATAAGAAAAATCACGCAAAAATCCTCAAAAGTTGCCGCACTTATGCTTGGAGGTTACGCTTCAAGCGTAGCTGGCCTACACTTCAAGTGTAGGTCCAAGCGCAGATTTTACAATTCTAGCCACTTTTTGGTATTGGAAGCGTAGGCACAAGCGTAGGATTTTTTATGGAAAACCACTTTTCTTTATGAATGTGCCAGAACGTCGGTCTCGAACCCGCGATACTTTTTGCTGAAGATGACGGCTTTTGAAAATGCCGTTTTTGCCCTCCGGGAGCCATTTTTGTCTCGAAGTGCCTCTTTGACTCTCGTCTTGGATAGAAAGAACACATTCTTCAGTTAATTCACTGAAGTTAGCTCTATTTCTTTAATAAAGCTCCTGAAATATGCCTTAACACGCATACAACATAAAAATATCAAATAATGGAATGAAAGAACGTAACAATGGTGAGTTAATGGGTCAAAATGACTAATATTTGACACCTATCAGTCGGTCTATCGGTCATACGCTACTTAAATAACTATATTTATTTTTTTCGAATTTTTTTTTATGAAATAAAATCTAATCTAAATTAACTACTTCTAAATTATTGAAAATAAAGCAAGAATTAATATGTGAAAATCTAGGTAACTAAAACTCAAAAATGTTCCAGATGCAACTTTAGAAGCTCCGTTTTTCCATTTTCTGCTTTTCAGAGTACCTGTCAATCACAAAAAAAAAAAATCTAACTTTAGGTACATCTACTATAACACAATGGAAATAAACTATTAAAGCTATTGAATAATGCTTAGTCTCCGGCAACGGCGCCAAAAACATGATGCGACATTAGGTGTGTAAAAATATGTAGTTAAAAATAACACATTAACGACTCTAGGTTTTACCATATGCAAGCGAGCATATCAATTGTAGAATAGCAAATGGCTCGAGTAAGAGATATTGATCCCACAGAGACTGAGATTATTCACTTTAATTATTCAAAAACACTGAATTATATTTTCTAAAAATTGTTTGTTTGGGTAGTCGAAGACCAAATTATCTATTTTAACTAAAATTAACTAAAAAACAACATAAATTGGTTGTGAATCAGATGAGAGAGAAAACTAGAGTTTTCATCACTCCGCCACTAACCGCATAATATAGTTCCTCTTTGTATCAACTGTAAGAGGGCGATCCATTACTGTGAATCAAGTCATACTGCAAATAGTTAAATACGACCCCAAAAAGGAGTACCATCAATCGGATCGCCACAACCCGTCTCTTGACTAACCTAACTAGTACATGTTAATTATGTTACTCTAATATACTCCTAAGGCATGAAAATAAACTAAATCATGTTTATATTAAATCGCCAAGGCACGACCTGTGTCAACCTTGGGTTTCAACTTTCATTACTAATATTGTGTAGAAAACCATTATTAAGCATCTGAGTTCCTGTTCATATTGAATAATCATAGTTGTGCAAAATAATATATACATTCCATCTAAGACAATAATTTAGAACAAATATAGAATTTTATATTGCAAATCAGTATGGTCGCTTAACTACTACAATCATCATAGTATGGTCAGCAGTTTCCCGTATTTACAATTGAAAACAATGAAAGAACTATATTACTTGGCTAGGGTTTTGCTAGAAAACCCTAGATATTGAGTTAGTTAGCCATGGAAGATGGTGACTGCATCGTTGATGTAGAGAAGCTCTTCGAAGTCTTCTTTTCCGGATCTCTAGGTTTGAATATGGCTCTCAACAGCAGCAAGTCTGAATGAATGAACCTCATTGAATGAACGTCTCACCAAAACCAATCTTATGAATCTCAAAATCAGAACTCCTTTCTCGAATATATGATCGTGTATATATAGGCAATGGTATAGAGAGGCCATTTTCGGTCTTTTCACTCTAAAACTCATGCAAACCCTAACTTCTCATATATATAAGTGTATATACATGTATATAGAGGTCTAGAGTCGTAGGCATGTCTTCCAATTAAGTCGGGGGTGAAACAGGAAAAATCCACGCAAAACCATCAAAAGTTGTTGCACTTACGCTTCAAGTGTAGCAGGCCTACCCTTCAAGTGTAGGTCCCAAGCGTAAGTCCAAGCGCAGAAATGTGATTTCTAGCCACCTTTTGAAAATGAAAGCATAGGCAAAAGCGTAGGTATTTTATGGAAAATCACTTTTCTTCGTGAATGCACTAAAATGACTGCCTTGAACCCACGATACTTTTTCCTGAAGATGATGGCGTCTAGAAATGTCGTTTTTGCCCTCCGGGAGTCATTTTTGTCTTGGACTGCCTCTTTAACTCTACTATTGGATAGAAAGAACATACTCTTCAGTTAATTCACCGAAGTTAGCTCCATTTCTTCATTAAAGCTCCTGAAACATGCCTTAACACGCAAATGCAATAAACATACTAAATAATGGAATGAAAGAACATAACAATAATGAGTTAAGGGGTCAAAATATCTAATATTTGACACCTATCATGCACTAATTAAATTCCGTCCGGAGATGAGTTGTAGCGAATCCGATTGACGGTATTTCTTTTGGGAATATATTCGACTATTTGCAGTATAATCTAATTCACGGGTGATGGATCGTCCTCTTGTAATTTATTAAGTACATAACTACATTATGCGGTTAGTGGTGGAGTAAGAAAATCCTAGTTTTTCTTTACTCTAAATCACAAACACAATTTACTTCTTGCTTTTAGTTAGTTTAATTAAATCATAGATTTCAAACCAAACAAACCTTTTTCAAAACCATAATTGAGTACTTTTAGATTGCTAAAGTGAATAATTTCAAGTCTCCGTGGCATCGATATTCCCGTTCTCAAGCTGTGCTATATTACAAAACGATTTGTGCGCTTGCGATCGGTAAACTTAGGGCACTACAAGGGTTCATTCTTATTCAATATTTTTAACCCCGGTTTGCCACCAACAATGGTCCAAATCAAATTTGGTAGGGGATCGGCTCCACCAATCAGATCAGACCCCACCTAACCAAACACAAGATTTGATTTGATTCGATTCGTCGGATCTCAACTAGACCGAAGTCCATTAAAATACTGATTACACCTATTTTTTTCTCAACCACCTGAACCAATAGAAGTTTTATTTTTAATCATTTTAGTGTTATGCGATTAGTGACGGATCTAGAAAATTATGTGAGTGGGGCCGTAAGAGTATTTTTTATGTGAGAGGGGGGTAAAAGTATTTTTTGTAATTTCAGCGGGGCATATGATGCAGGGGGATCCTAGTCAGACGATGCCGAGCTGTCAGATTGCTCATTGATGGCGCTGGATTACCTGGAGAGAGAGGATCAGCGCAAGGATGGCAATAAATCGTGATCTAGCCTAATTTGGGGCAGTTTCCGTGCATGCGTCGGTTTTTTGGCCATAACTGGAGCTACGAGTGTCGGATTTGCGCCCGTGACCGCAATTCGGAAAGCTAATCTCGGCGCGGACGTCGTGGCCACCCAGCTATGCTCGGTGCACATCGTTTCGAGCCCCAAATCCGCTGTTTTCCTTTTTAAATCTTTAATTTTAGTTAATTTTTGCTATTTATGGTAATCTTTTATTTGCCAATTAGGAGGTGATTCTGAACCCGATTTGGGCCAGATTTTTGGCAATATTTTCATTTTTTTTTCCGTATTTTGTTTTGATAGGACTATTAGGGTTTTGCTATTTTTGGCAAAAATCTCATTAGGGTTCGATTTTCAGCTATTTAAACCCGGCTTGTGGGTTGTTTTTTATTCATTCTTGATTATAAACAATTTTATTGAATTCCAGAGTGTTCTCTGAAATTTTGGGCCGAATTCTCCTGTTCTTTTCCTTGCAAATTACCTATTGCATTAGCATGCAGAATAATCTCTATTCTATCCGACGTCAGCATATTAAAATTCTTATGGGGAGTTTTAGGTAAATTACAAAAATCTTAAGCATTAAGTATAAAAATAAAAAAAATTCAGGCCCCCACTGGGCTACTCAAAGATCCGTCCCTGCTATGCTAACCTGATGAAGGTAATTCGTGTCCTTCAAAATAAGGACACCCTATTATCTTTGAGAAACAAGCACTTTCAAATAATAAAAAGCCCAAATGGCGAAATACATCCCTATAATTTATATTTTGGACAAATAACACTCCTCTACTTCATTAAGGTAGAAACACCCCTACCCCTTCTATATACCCATTTTTCCCTTTACTCTATATAATATTATTCCACATAGACCTCTTTTTTTCAAATATTTCACCTAGACCTCCTCTTTTTTAAAATATTTAACCTAGACCCCCTCGTGAAAAAATATATATTTCGGAATATATATATATATTTCGTAAATATATCAATTATTTAAAAATCCCGATTCAATTGAGTAAAATTAAGTTCAATTAATTAAAACCCCAATTCAATTGAGTGAAATTCAGTTCAATTAAGTAAAACCCAAATTCAATTGGCTGAAATTGAATGAAATTAAGTTCAATTAAGTAAAATCTCAAGTTCAATTGAGTGATATTCAGTTCAATTAAGTAAACCCCCAATTCAATTGAGTTCAAAAAATATATATATTTCGGAAAAAATATTTCTGAGAATATATATATTTTTTCTGAAATATATATTTTTCGAAATATACATATTTTTTACGAAATATATATTTTTTTCGAAAATAATATTTGATGTATTGGTTGGGAAAAATAAATTGTTAAAAAATATATGTTTAGGGTAAAATATAAAAAACTTAAGTCCAAAATATATATTTTTCGTTTATAGATCACTTTTTAAATTTTAAGGTAAAATATAGACAAATTAAGTCCAAAATATATATTTATTTTTCGTTTATAATTTACTTAGGGTAACACTTAGGTCTATGTGGAATATAGAAAAAATTCAAGGAGTCTAGGTGGTATTAACTCTTTTTTATTTGATTTTTATATAATGCAGTCAGAGTAACATATTCTATTGACCCTTGAGAGAGGTGTCTTTGATAAAAAAAAAAATGAACCATATGGATCTGTTTGAACATGTATGAATATTTTTGCCCAAACTTAAAATTATAGGGGTGTTTTTGACCTTTGCCCTAATAAAAATGACTATAATACTCGATTCTCATTTCGCTTTTCTCCATTTTATGTAAAAAAAAAAAAAAAAAACATAGAGCCGACTCTAAGAAGAAATTCTTGTTAAAAAGAAAATAGAAAATTGACGTGCTGAAATTTTGGAAAAACTATTTCTTCTCTCTAATCTTTAAACTGAATAATAGTACTCTTTAATAGCGTAAAGCAATCAATTGGTCATATTGAAGGATTATATATATATAGGCCACGCCTAAGAAGGATTGATATTAGCTCCCATGTTCGGATTTGGTCGTCTGCAATAATTGCAACACCAATAATACGAAACGGTAACTTTCTAGGATGATTTAGTTTCATAAATTTAAGGACGTTAATTTAAGCCACGGCTAACAGCCGACTACAAGACTCTAAGCCAAATTCCTTTCTTTGTTGCTTTGGGTGCGGATTATCTGCACTGAGTGTAACTGTGATTAGAGAAACCCAACAAAATTGTGTAAGCAAATTAACAAAACAATAATTATTTGATTTTTCATTTAATTACATTAGTAAATTATTTATTCATTTTATTAAATAATTAATAAAATGACAAGAAAGAAAAAAAAAAAAAAGTTTAATCAGCAAAACGACAAAAAATTGGGGGATGGCGTGTATAAACCGTCTATAACCCTAATCTTTCTCCTTCTTCTTCCTATTCTTTCCACCACCTCCGACAACCTCCTCTTCACCCAAAACCACCATCACCCCCAACTTAACCAAAACTCCTACATTGATGTGTTGGTCTGGTCCTCTGTAAACCCTAAAGGTTTCTTGGTCTCTCCACAGCTTTCCTAAAATCTGGAGTTTTCAAAGTAAAAATCTGCAATATTGTTTACATTATATTTGTTTAGTATCAACTACTTGAATTAATTATCTTCAATGAAGTAGTTTGTAAACTTTGTTGTATTAAAGTATATTTCATCCTAAGTTGTAATTTTTTTAGTTTTGATTATATTTGTTTAGATAAACTTATAGTTGAATAAAGTGTTTGGAAGTTGAACATCATTGTATTTAAAGTATTCTCCAAATTATCTTTGGTTTTCTAAGTAGAAGGTATGATTTTATGTTCCATCATTGTATTTAGAATATTCTCCAGTTTTATGATGCATATGGTATAAATAATGTTGTATTTAGTAATACGATTGTTGCACATGATGCATCAATGTATTTAAAGTATTCTCCAGTTTTATGTTGCATATGGTATGAAAAATGTTGTATTTGGTAATAAAATTGTTGCACATGCTGCATCATTGTATTTAATGTATTCTCTAGTTTTATGTTGCATATGATATTAAACATGTTGTATTTGGTAATCCGTTTGTTGCACAAGCTGCCTTATGTTTGTTTAGTATAAACTACTTGAATTAATTAGGTTGAATGAAGTAGTTTATAAACTTTGTTGTATTGAAATATATTTCATCATAAGTTGCAATTTTTTAGTTTTGATTATGTTTGTTTAGATAAACTTGTAGCTGAATCAAGTGGTTAGAAGTTGAACATCATTGTATTTAAAGTATTCTCCAGATTATCTTTTGTTTTTTAAGTTGAGGGTATGATTTTACGTTCCATCATTGGATATAAAGTATTCTCTAGTTTTATACTGCATATGGTATGAAAAATGTTATATTTGGTACTACAATTGTTGCACATGCTGCATCATTGTATTTAATGTATTATCTAGTTTAATGTTGCATATGATATTAATCATGTTGTATTTGGTAATACATTTGTTGCACATGTTGCCTTATGTTTGTTTAGTCTAAACAACTTGAATTAATTAGGTTGAATGAAGTAGTTTATAAACATTGTTGTATTAAAGTATATTTCATCCTAAGTTATCATTTTTTAGTTTTGATTATATTTGTTTAGATAAACTCATAGTTGAATCAAGTGTTTGGAAGTTGAACATCATTGTATTTAAAGAATTCTCCAGATTATTTTTGGTTTTCTACGTTGAGGGTATGATTTTACGTTACATCATTGTATTTAATGTATTATCCAGTTTTATGTTGCATATGGTATGAACAACGCTGCATGTGGTAACAAATGTACTTCATAATGTTCTGCCAAATTATAATAATTTGCTTTTAATGTCCTACAACATATGAGGATCATTACCACCTAATTTGAAGATGGATTGTGTTACCACAATGGCTATTGGTATGGTGTTTCCGAATTTTGAAAGAGTTTACGAGTTTTACAATGCATATGGCGACCTGTTGGATTTGGTATCAGAATATCTAAAACCAATAAATTCAGGAATGTTGGGCACGTCATCACTTGTAAAAATTGTTTGTTGTAAGGAGGGTAAAAGAACGAAAGATAAAATAGATTGCATGGTTAAAGAACATAGGGCAGAGACCAGGACCGAATGTTTAGCCATGATTCATGTAACATATAATAGGCAGAGTCAACATTTGGTGGTAGGCAAATTTATTAAAGAACACAATCACGAATTGGTTAAGGGTGATTGTACCGAGTTCTTGCGATCTCAACAAAAAATTGGTGAAGCACAAGCTTTTAAGATTGAGTTGGCAGAGGACTGTGGAATACGAGTTGGTTTATCATTCAAGCTTATGGTGAAAGAAGTTGGCGCAAGCGAAGCGTTGGGATTTACAAAATTGGATGTTAAGAATATGTTGAGTATAAGAAGCCAAAAACATTTACAATTTGGGAAGGCAACCTACATTCTGAGTTATTTCAAGAGTCAGCTTTTAAATAATCCATTTTTCTTTTATAACACTCAATTGGACATCGAGAACTTGATGACTAACATATTCTGGACAGATGCCCAAATGATCATTGACTACTCTATATTTGGTGATGTTGTCTCTTTTGACATAACGTATAAAGTGAATAATGCTCATTGGCCCTTTGCTATTTTTGTTGGCTTGAATCACCACGGAGAAATTGTGGTATTTGGTGTTGCGTTGATGTATGATGAGACAACCGAGTTATTTATTTGGTTATTTGAGACCTTTCTTTAAGCAATGTTCCTATAAAGCTCCAAAGACAATTCTGACTGACCAAGATGCCGCGATGAGCAGAACTTTGGAAATTGTGATGCCGAATGCAAATCACTTTTTGTGTATATGGAAAATCATGCAAAATGCATTGAAGCATGTTGGGCATTTGATTCACGATGAGGTTGGTATTAAAACTGTTCTATTTCGATTCATGAAGTGTGTTGATGACGAAGATTTGTTTTTATCTGGGTGGAATGACATGTTGGATGAGTTCGATGCTACGGAAAATAGATGGTTGAAAGGTTTGTTCAAACTAAAGAGAAAATGGGCAAAATCTTATGTTAAACATCATTGGTGTGCCAGTATGAGAACCACACAACTCAGTGAAAGTTTTAATTCTCATTTGAAACGCTTCCTGAGATCGGATCACTTCATTCCCGATTTTTTTAAGAACTTTGAGATATTGATTTGCCAATTACGGCATAATGAAAAGCATGCAGAGTTTGATTTCTGCAATAAGTTGCCAAAATTATTAATCAACTCACCAATGATAGTAAAAGCTAGAAACATATTCACCAATCCAATATTTGAGCGGTTTCAAAAGCAATTTCTGAGAGGGGGTTAATTCGTATGTCACCGACGACATTGTTGATGATTGTCTAGACTTGATATATACTATTATCCTAGTTGAAGGACATCGATCAGAGCAATGTGTAAGGAAGGCGAAAGAAACTAACCTTTTAATTTGTAATTGTGGGAAGTTTGAAATGGAAGACATTCCATGTTGCCATATGATAAATATTTTTAGAGATGTCTTGCATGCAACTAAAATTTCGGGTGAATACATCCATAAATGATGGACGCGATGCGCTAGAGATGAAACAATCCATGACATCATTGGTAATGTAGTTGAAGCTGATCCAAATCTGCAAGAAGTTGTTCGGTACAAAAAGCTATGTCATTTTGCGACTCGGCCAAATGTTGTTGCAGCGGTATGTGAGGCAGATTACCTTATGGTGATCAAAAACTTTGAGAACATGTTTACTGCGATAGATAAAAGGAAAACGACACTGAATGCCTCAACTTCAGATGATAGTAATCCTTTTGATGAACAATATAAAAGTGCAAATGGTTTAAAAAAGAATAATGCTTGGCGAGGACAAAGTAAGCGTAGAGAGAATGCAGGGTATGAGGCTACATCAACAAAGAATAAAAAAACGTATGCAAAGGCCGGTAATATGAAGAGTAATGTTCACATTCGTATTGTATTATTTTTTTATTTTAATTTTATGACATAAACCTGTATCAGAATCCATGACATAAACTTGCACTTTATTAATTTTATTTGCTACATTTGGTACAACTATTGATGTTATTGGTATTAAAAATGTTACAATTTTGGAATGCCAAAATAATATTGCTTTGAAAACAGAAAGTTATTATGCAGGTTTGAAAACATGACATAAAATTATAATTTATTCCAGTGATTTAAAACAGAAAGATGAGTTATAATACCAGTCGACTGGTGAAAATTATTTAATTTTATGTGTTGCATTTGGTATGGCTATTGATGTTATTGGTATTAAAAATGCTACAATTCTGGTATAAATTTATGATGCAGGTTTGAAAACATGACATAAAATTAATGTTTGGCATCATCAAGTTATAACATAATGTATATCTCCAAATATAAAAACTGAATTGTTCAAAGCACGACACATTGCTTTTAAAACATAATTTGCATACATAAGGCCACATAAATGAGAAAAAAAAATCGTAGAAGTCCCAAAAACGTATTAAACATAATAAGGCCACATGAACAAAATAAAAAAGGCGGAAAATCGGCACTCCTTCGAATTTCTTTTACATTCTGGTCGAGGCGATCAATTCGTAGTAGCATCTTCTCTGCCAAAAGTTCGAGACGGTCAACTTTGAATTCGAGACGGTCAATTTTGGCACTCATAGGATCAACCATTTTCTTTACCTCACGCAACAATGAAGATTGGTCATCCGCTGGAACAAGTGCCTTCGCTTGAGTTTGCATGGGTTTGGTCAAACGAGTAACCCATTTTCCGTCATCCATCTCAAATCCCATTTGCCGTAGGGTTATGACAGAAAATTACTCATTCAGGGCATCAACTTCACGAGATTCCTCACCCATCAAATGTACATCATAAGCCATGAATATCTTTGTCATTGGAATACCGTAGTAGCATGTGTTTGTATTTGCCTTACACTTCAATATATGATTGAAAATGATGTGAGCTAGGTCAAGTTTTTCACCATTCAGAAGGCACCAAATTATAAATACTTCCATACGAGAAACATCTGAATGGTTGTCGGTTTTAGGCATGATGTTATAAACAATGATATTGTGAATCGATCACCCGCGCATCTAATGTCATATGCGAAGCTATTAAGCGGTCATCACTGCTAGATAGAAATTTTGCCATTTTCAAGGTTAAAGATATCTCCCAACTTCTGTTTTGTGTTAACAATTTCCTTCCCTTTTGCATACAAGGTGAACTTTCAACCTTTCACATCAACAATATGAGCATAAAATATCCGTACAAGTTTTGGATAACAAGGAAGTTGAAAGGAAACAAAATCACCCCAACCTATGCCATTGAAGTAGTTATAAGTATTGAGTCCCAATTTCTGGCATGTTTCTTTTGTAATTACTTTACCCTTTGACACTTCATATTTTAGGAAACTACTTTCATATACCTTTTTCGTATCGAGATTCCTGAATAGTACATTATTGACTTCCATAGGGTTAGATTAAGACGTACGAGATCTCTTACCTCGAGACATGATGAATATTTTGATGGGTGAGAATTTGCACACTTTGCAACAAAATTGTTCAAAAAAATTATATAAATCATGTGTTGTAATTCGATCAAACATTAGCAACATTTGATTTTATGCATGATGGAAAATATATAAATGGGCAGTCGACTTATAGATGCTTACTAAAATATGAAAAATGAAAAATATCATATTTTAAAATATACGAAATTCTCACATGCCTACGAAGCTATCAGTTCCTAAATTCTACGGTTTTAAATCTTATATAATCAACTTACCTACTGTATATTGAAGTATTTGCTTAAAACCATAGAAAATGGAATGGAAAATCCTACTGTATATTGAAGTATTTACTTAAATCAGAATAAAATCATCACGAAACGATTTCTAGGGATTTTGAAATACAAGGTAGAATAATATGAAGAATATGAGACATTTACCTGGTGACGATAACACGAATGTTGAAGGAGAAGAAAACTGATTAATCCTTGGAGGTAACTTCTGCAATCGTTGAGCAAGAGGATGGATGCATTGGATGCACACTATAGTGAGGCGGGTAGTGGATGAAATGAAATAAAAAAAAAAGTGGTTTATTAATTTAGGGTTTCAAAAGGGGCTGCTGCATTTGGGTGTAATGATGTTGTATATTGGTTTTATTTTTGGTTGTAACTCTGTTGCAGTTAGAAATAATTTTAATTCATAAATTAATAGATATTAAGGTAAGGGATTTGTAGTATATGCTACAAAAAAGGTTGAATCTGGTTCTGTATATGCGTCATTTGGTATTAACGTTGCTGAGTTGACCAGTTTTATTCTTTAATTAATTTTTTAAAATTTTTGGTAGCTCTTTTGTAATATTATAACTTCCTAGGATCATCCTTACCACCTGTGGTCCAATAAAATAACATTTCTAAACATTTCAAAATATTTGATTTGCTGAATTTGGTAGTGAGCATGTGCCATGTGGTTAGACCTTTGTTGAATTTGGTACTGGCTTTGCTACGACATTTGAATACATATGTTTCTATTGTTGGTTTAGAGTATTTTGGGGGTGATGTCCGTCGGGGTGTGCTAAAAATATGTGTTAAAAAAAGTCCCTTATAACAGATTAGGTTTTACCTATCGCAAGTGCACGAATCGTATAGTAGTATAGTTCAGCTTGTGAAAGGTTATCGATCCCACGGAGACTAAATCGTATTCTGAATTCTTGTAAAATAATATTCTTAAATTGCAAGAAAAATATGGTTTGTCGTTTTGAAATTAATCAACTAATTAACTAAGAAAACAAGTAAAGATAGATTAAGACAAGAACAATAGAAATAAAATCTAGGGTTTCCATACTCCACCACTAACCACATAATATAATTCTCAATTCGCTCAATTGCAAGAGGGTGATCCATAACTGTGAACTAGGTCATACCGCAAATAGCTAAATACAACCCCAAAAGGATTACCATCAACCGGATTGCGACAACTCATCTCATGACTGACCTAACTAGTACATGTTAATTAAATTACTCTAATCTACTCCTAATACATGAAAATAAACTAAAGCATGTCTATATTAAATAGGCAATGCATGACATGTGTCAACCTAGGGTTTCAAGTTTTATTACCACCATTGTGTAGAAAATCACAAGTTAAGCATCCGAGTTCCAACCCATGGTGAATAACCACGATTGTGTAAGATAAATATATTCATTCAGTCTAAGACAAGAAGCAAAATAAATATATAAACTTGTATCAAGAATAAAAACGATCTCTCATCTACTACAATTATCACCGTATGATCATAGTTTCCCCTCGTTACAATTGAAAACAAAGAAGAACTACATTACTTGGCTAGGGTTTGCTAGAAAATCCTAGATACCGAATTAGTTGTTCATGGTAAAAGGTGACTACATCATTGTTGTAGAAACGCCCTCCATGATCTTCTTCTCCGGATCACTAGGTCTTGAATGACTCCTCCCTTTGAATGATATGAATCTAAAAATTGGGTAGAAAGAAGTCCCAAAATTATGTGGAGAGAAGTCCCAAAAATTATATTGAGAGAAGTCCCCTAAAATTTGTAGCAAAGCTTGGTATATATAGGCAAATGTGAGGGAAACCCTAACTTGGAGAATAGGATTACCCTTTTTGGTAATTTCACACCCAACCAAGAAAAACCAAAATATCTGATGTATAATATGTGTATATTACATGTATAGAGGTGTTAGGGTAGAACTTAAAGTCATCCGGGTCAAAACGAATCAATCCGGGTCAAAATAGGATTTCAGCCCGAATATGAAATTTCCAACTTTTCCTACAGGACACCACTCACTTTTTTAATCATATCTGGAGCTACACATATTGTATGGAGGCGTGTAATATATCGTTAGAAATATGATTTCAAGATCTTGATGATAGCCTTAAGAATCACCCCATTTGGATCTTTTTTGGCCGCGATATGAGCTCTCGAAGTTGGCTAAAATTTTGTGCTGGAAACACCGTTCACTACACTTTAAGCGTAGGTTCAAGCATAAAAATGTGTTTTTTTGCCACTTTTTGCTTCTGAAAGCGTAGATTCTTCATGAAAACCACTTTTCTCCGCAATTGTACCAAAATGACCGTCTAGATTCCATGAGACCTTTTGCTTTAGGTGCCGGCTTCGAAAAATGCCATTTTGCCCTCCAGGATCCATTTTTGTCTCGAAAACACATCTTTGACTTTCCTCTTGGATAGAAACGAATGTGTACTTGGTTAATTCACCAAAGTTAGCTCTATTTCTTCATTAAGCTCCGGAAACATGCTTAAACACACAAACGACATAAAAATACCAAATAATGGATTGTAAAGATGTAACAATAGTAAGATAAGGGCTTAAAATGTATACTTTTGAGCACCTATCAGGGTGTTAGGGTTTAGTATCTTGCCATTTGTGGTTTATCCATTTACAAATAATTTATATTTCCGAATACTGAAATATGTATGATTTTATCTTGCGGGCATGTTTGTTATGCTATTTGAAGATATATTTCACGGAGATTTGGTAAAAATACATATCTAAAACCCACATGTACATGGTTGTAATCCAACTGTGTTTGGTGCTGACTCTGCTATAAATAGTGTTGCACAATTATCAGTCGATTGATGGAAATGAGACTCATTACGTTGTTGCATTTGGATAAAATCTTGACTGCACTTAGTAAAACCAATGCTACATCTTAATTCTACAGCTTCAACTCCACATTTTACAATTACTTATAATATTTTCAGTACTCTTTAATGCATCCCAATAATGTTATTTGGAGTGGGGGTTCAAGGACATCCAGTATTAAAATGAACAAAGTTACTGTGTTTTAGTGTATCTGTTGCATGTGCTACAAATGATGCGGAATTTGGTTCTGTTTATGCATCATTTGGTATTAACGTTGCTGAATTGACCAGTTTTATTCTTTATTTAATGTTTAAAATTTTTTGGAAGCTCTTTTGTAATTTTATAATTTCCTAGGATCATCCTTACCACCGGGGGCCAATTAAATCACATTTTCAAACATTTCAAAATAT
Organism: Cornus suecica; assembly: GCA_963922005.1. NCBI lineage: Eukaryota > Viridiplantae > Streptophyta > Magnoliopsida > Cornales > Cornaceae > Cornus > Cornus suecica. Next base: position 27,126,609 of record OY998238.1, read on the forward strand.
TTGATTTGCTGAATTTGATAGTGATCATGTGGCATCTGGTTAGAATGTTGTTGAATTTGGTGAGTTTTAATTTTATTTATTGTTTAATAACTGGTTGCATGTAGTCTGTTCTTGCTTCATATGACATTATGGCATTTGAGTATATCACTGCTGCTTGTACAAGCTTATAAGTATGATGAAAAAAATGCTACAATTCCAGTCAACTACTCTTGCATTTGTAGTATCAAAATATGCTCATGGTATTGTTGTTTCATTCTTTTACATACCCACAAATAAATACCTATGCAATAACCAACTGACATACAAAAATTGCACAACTAATATGGACCTAATATATGTCTATATGCACAAAATACATCAACATCCTTCAATCAAGAAACCCAAGTATATGCATCAACACCCTTTAATCAAGAAACCCAAATATGTCTAAAAGTGTTGCACGGATAGTATAAAAGGTCTAACGCAATTAGACTTCTAAGATCATGTGGGGTTTCCTGCAAGGAAAAATAAATAAATATTTTTAATACACATTGAAACTCTAAAACTATCTACCACTCACCGTGTTGAAAGATATTTTATCTCCACCGTCAAACAGTTGCATGCATCTTATCATGAAAACATCACAGGAGTCACTATATTCAATTGCATTGAGTTAAAGCAAAAAATCATTTTTTCAAAGTCTAAAAAATACGTTTAATTGCGTTAGACTTACGTATCAATTTGTTTTGGCATTTGGACCCTTTTGGTTTTGAATTTTGTCCAGTCCCCACAAAAATCATCACGATAAATCTATGCCAGAAATCTAAGCTGTGAAAAGATTATGATGTTGTCACAAAATTTTGAGCTCAAAATTTTCGGCAATTAACATATTGTAATAGGGTTTAAGGTTTTACCGTTGTTACACTGGCTTCTGAAATGTTTGATGTTCTCAACGAATCACAATAGAATATTGTTTTATTTTCCAAATCAATCACAAATAAGGTCCAATGTGAATCGTAGCATACGGGGAAGAAAAACTGCATGTAAAATAATATTATAAAAAACTTATAATGAATTGAATAACGAAGCTTTTTCAATGAGACCATGCCCTTATAAAATATCACAATCCTACCCTATTTGATTTTAACACAACGGTCACATCCAAACTAATGCCATTTTTCAAGAATTCCAATACTTTGTCAAATTCTTCCATTAATCCATTCTGATTTATATCGAAATGCTTGGTGGTCAATTTTGTTTGTGGTAAATAGAAAAATATTGGGGTTATGATACGAAGATAAAATGAATTAAATTTGTAAACAACTATAAAACCCTATCACAACTTACACCATGATTTGTCAAGAAAAAAACTCTTGGGCACTTTCCAACCTGTTACAGTTTAACAATCTAGAAATTTCGTTGACAATCTGAATGCAAAATTTGAATTAGTATCTCAACAATGCAAATAAAAATAAATTGTTGATGGAATAAGCAGTCTCACATGGGAATCGATCCATTTATCATTTAACAAATCTTTAACCCACATTCTTTTGACATATGAATGGTGCATCTCAGCAATAAGGTTTCTGATAAACAATAGAAGTCGATGTGGTGAGAAAAATATAGTATTGATTAAGTTATGTAGAAGAATTTGACGAACAGTTATAAACTTACTCTTGCTGAGTTTCATCGTCTACGTATTCTAGAATATTTAGATTTTTTTCTTTCTGCAGTTCATTCAAATCTTCTGTTGTCTTTAGCTGAGCCACCCATGGCGACTTTAGGTATTGGTTTTCCTTCTTTGTCCTAACTGGTCTTTTCTGAACTCCTAGGGTTATGAGATTATATCCGACAATGTCAAATATTTCTTCTAAATTTATAAAATCTTGGTCCACTTTCTTTTCATCGACTTATTTGTACTCTTTTGCATCAGCATCATCTTTGCTAAAACATTTCTCCAAATCTTCAACGTCTTTCTCAACATTTGATTCCACATATTTCTGGCAATCTGTAGCTCGTTCAACTTCCTCTTTCTCAAAATTTTGTCCACTATCTTGAATAAAATTCTGAAATTTTTCATGAACACTCTGGTTTTTAAAGACCATGGGCTGCATTATCTCTCTTTGTAATTTCTCAACATAATTTCTAACTTGATCATCCACCGACAAATATGGTTCTTCAGGCTCATTTAGGGTGGAATTGCTAAACCACTCCAGCAACACGGAGTGGGTTTATTCCATTATTCGTGTATTTCTTTTCATTTCACCTACGGCTACCTCGTATCTTTGAACCATTTCCTACATCAAAAATAATTACGGTAAAGAAATATTGGCTACTTCAAAAATAGTGCAACATATTTTCAACTAGAGAAATAAATAAAGTACCTCAACATATTTTCGACTATTTGAGCACGAAACGTTATGGACATCACCTTTATATGCATTGTGGACATCGCTTTCAGCAGGCTTCGGATCAACAACCACATCACTTACTTTGAGCATGACTCTAAATCCCCGATAAACTTCTCTTTCATATCTGAAGCGGTCTCTAGCCATCTTGTCAGTCCATGATCTGACCAAATGGGAGTCCTCTAGTTTTGGCCCATCAATATCATAATGCATGAGGTAAAAAAACTGTTCATATAAAGAAAAAATATATATTAGTCAACGAACATGAAAAATATATATTACATTACTTGACTATTGCATGTCACAACTTAATAAACTTAAATTGATCTTGTACCTGCAATAAAAGTACACTACCGACGCAAATCCTCAGCCCTTTTCGTTGCCATTTGTGGATACCGGCATACAAGTTGTCGCGGATGACTTTAGCCCAATTATACTCAGCAATCCTATCCAAATTGGAAATGGGCTTGACAAACCAGCGTTGAGTTGTATTCCGGCTTTTTGGGCCCAATATACACCCACATGCATATAAAATGAATGAACGAAAAAAATCTTCATTTTTGTCCATGCCTTCCCTCCACTTTTCCATCTTGTCAAGCAATTTTCCAAAACTCAGCTTGCCTCTGCCCAGTCCTTGTGTTTGGGCATGTTAGATTTATAATTTTTTTCTTTTTTTGGCACTTCACGATCCCCCTTTGGTACACCGAATACCTCCACAACCGTGTCCTCCACAATCTTCACGAAGTGATCACCCACCTTCAACCGACATAAGAAGATATCAAAGTCCTTAACCAAATGCTCGATAAGGACATGATTTATATGGTAAACCCTATAGTCCAAAGGTCTACCGAACTCTGTTTTCCCAATCAGCCCCTTTTGCAAATTGGAAAGGCTAGATACCAATATGCCCCGTGTCTTCATCGGCATGTAAGATATGCGACCGTCCTTAGCCTACATAATGGACAAGAATGCATTCAATATGAATGGTGTAAAACAAAAACTGAGTAATAAACAAATTTAATTTAATTAAACTTACAGCCTCTTCGTCCTTTTCATCTCCTTCATTTAAATTTATCACTCTTTCTTGAACAGATTTTTTTTTCTGCTCTTTAGCCATTTGGTGCTTTCCGACAGTTTGCTTCTCTAATAATTTTTTTTTCCTCATCGTATCTCTTAGCATTTTCATTATATCTCTAAAGGTATGGAGTCTTTGATGCATAGTCCATACTATACTATATCTCTGAAGCTCGTGTTGCAGCTTTTTCGATATTTGGGTAAGTAGCCTTGTTTGCCTTTTGTAATTCATTCATAAGCAGTGTAATAAATATTATTCCTAATATACAATAACATATCACATAAACAAAATAAATGTGAAAAGTTGCTTACTTGAAAATAACAAACCCGTTTGGGGGCCTTGCTGCCATCACTTTGACATCAGACGAACTAATGTTGTGAATGTTTCCTTTGATCTCCTTATTCTTTTTTCTTTTAGGGGACATAGTAATCTGATAATTCAATTGAGTAAACTGAAATCAATTAGAACAGTGAAAATAATAAAAATAAGTCGACTATAAACTATATGAACATTTTGTTGCGAATCATTGCTACATTTATAAAATAGTGGACTAAAAATCCTAGAAAATTGCAGCAAATGTTTAATTGTTGCAATTTATAAAATAGTGGACTGAAAACCCTACATTTACAAAGTTCTATTGTTGCAATTTAAGCATGTAAAATTTTATAAATGCCGAGCTCTTTCTAACCAAAATAGTACAAAGTAACAAAATCAATGAAGGTAGAAATGTTATATAATCAGTTCATGCACTGTATTTATTTTTACTAACTATGTATTGATGCTTAACATAACATTACTTCAACCTACACAAGTAATACTAATAGCCAAGTGAAGGAAGAGAAACCAAACATACTTGTCTCCAAAATCAAACTTCTCAAAAAAATTATTGCATTTATTTGATACAATTTATATATTATATGATATTTATATATTTGTTAATTTATTATCTATTTATTTTATTTATATAATTATTAATTTATTTTTAGTATTACTTTATTCATATTTAATAATCATTAATTCCAATCATAGTATTTTGTTGTAAGTTATTCTAACACTGAAAATTATTAACTAATTTGGGGTGAGAATCAGTCAACTATTACATATACCACTCCACTAATATATTTACTTTTGTAAAGTCTCCACTGTTCTTGCTGCAATTCACTCCCCATTCACAATCAAAATCACCAGTTCCTCCCAACTCAATTTTTCACACATAACAACTTTTGCCATTAAAACTTAATATCACATATACAACATATCTCTATCAACACACCCCACTAGTGAACACTTGTTGCATCCAATTTCAATTCATGAAACAACTTTCTACTTGCACATTACTTCTACATATATATATATATATATATATATAGAGAGAGAGAGAGAGAGAAACGCACACTACCAACAACCCAAATCCATATTTTACATCCCAATAGCCTAAATCAAGAAATTTTGATCCTTATATTGCCATAAGTAATTACCAAATCCATCCATCTCTATAATTGAGTTGCGAATTCAAATTTTTTTCCAATTTGAACAATATGTCTGAATGCAGGTTTAGTCAAATTCCGCCACATATTCAACACATTTATGTTTGAAACAAGAAAATTTACTTGAACATAAACTCTTTCCAAGTGCATGGATTTCAAACCCTAGATTAGTCCACTGATCTGTAAAATAGTTGACTGAAAATCCTAGAAAAATTTATTTATCTTATATTACCAACCACTAATCATTATCATTAACAAAAAAAAAAGTGAGTACATCCATGATAAGTTTTCAATTTCATGGATTTTATATACAAAACCCTAGACAATTTTTCAAAATTGAAAACTACAAAGCACAAATATAAATGTATCAGTCGACATATCTATATGTATAGCAAAAAGCGTACCTAAAATAAGATGAAATGATTTCTTCCCCTTTAGACCCAACGATTTGCTTCAAATTGTACCCGATAGATATATGTATATATATATATATGTATGTATGTATGTGTGTGTTATGGTACGTCTTTTTGATGGATTGAAAAGAGAAGAGAGAGGAAGATAAGTGGGAAAACACAAACCAAAAGGGACATAATGGGGGACCTAGGGCTTTTCTCTTCAAACACAAACAGGTTCCTTTTTCTCTTCTTTGCAAAATATATTTGTTTTGCAGCATGGACATTATAGATGGAATGGGTTAGGACTTAACACCGTCTGATTTTTTTTTTTTCTTTTTAAATTTTTTTTTTAAAAATTTATGTTATAACCAATCAATTATTTTACTTGATGAATTGAGTTAAAAAAAAAATTATCCATTATTTTTTTTACTTCTCATAAAAATTCCTATCTTATATAATTTTAATTTGTATAAGTTGATCGCCTTATTGCTTGCACAATTACTTCTAAATTTAACACCATTCGAGTTGGTGCATAATTTCACTATTTGTAAAATTATAATGATGCAAACTCACATTAAAAAGAGAAGGTATATTTGTAGTGGAATATTATATATTTCTGGTAGCATGATGCAGCTACATAGTGCATATAAGGGACACTTCTCCCTCAAAGGGTTTTTTTTTTTTTTTTTTGTCATATAATTTTCTTACATTCTTTTACAAAAACTAATAATTTATAAATAAAATAGGATAATTACCCCTGTTAAGTTACCAAAAACTGCTTTGTATTACCCCGCAATCTCGTATACTATGACGTTAAAGATTACTTTTGCTGAATCAGTAAGTAAAATGATATGGTAAAAGACCAAAGCAACACATTGCACGTAACTATTCCAAGAAAAAAAAAGAGAAAACTTGCCTATATATCTAGAGTGTAACAGTTTTTGTGGATATTGTGATGTTATAAGTATTGTTAAAGTGGTAAGTGCACGTCAAACCGATGTAAACTATCATTTATGACTTTATATATGTACTCGTACCAAAGCCACAATTTCAGTCTTCATTTTTTTCCTGGGTTGTTTAGATGTACTTATAATTCAGAATGAAATACCTCTGATCCGAAAGGAGAAACATAAAAAACTACTTTTTTGACAACTCGTATGCGCATAAAATGATGGCTCACATATTAAATCTATTTTTCACCAGCTCAATTTTTTTTCCATCAGCACCTTGATGATATATACCCCATGTAGTAAAAATGAGATGGTCACGTCACCGAGAAAGAGAGACATATATATATATATATATATAATAGTAGAGGGTTGAAGACTTGAAAGATACAAATATGATTTCGAAATAAAGGTATGCATTACTTTACATGGATGTAGAGATGGAGACCACATGCTTATAATGAATGTACCATGGTCAGAGTAGGTAAAGGTTAACATCTGAAGCGGACCCCAAGTGAAGACACAACTTTCTTGGTCGATTTGTGGGGTGAGAGGCTCCTTCACTTCTCATCCTAGCCAATTGGCAAATGTTAGTTGTAAGGTTTTGTTCTTCTTTTTTTCTTTTTTTTTTTTCTAAAAAAATTTATTAGTATTATGATTATTTTTGATTACATAATTTGGCATGTTTGGATCAATTGATTTTTTTAAAGTTGTTTTTGGCTTTTTTGGGTGAATTACCATTTTAAATGGTGTCTGACAAGATTTTTAGAAAAGTTTCAGAATCTTGAAAGAACATTTTGAAGAAGTTAAGAGATATTAGTTTCTCAAATAACTTTGTTAACTTGATGTTACCTATTTCATGGTTTAATTGTTCCATATGTCCTAAATTAGTTGTCCAAATTAGATTTCTTTGATTTTTTAAAAGAGTATATTTTATTGTAATGATAATAATAAACTTTTTATTTTTACCCTTGTGAAATGAAAAAAAAGATAAAAGTTAGTGGAGTCCAATACTAGGTAGTGGAAGAAGGGTGGGATTCAAAATTGAACAAGTATTTTGAACAAATAAAGTTACCAAAATGGACAACTAATATAGGACCAAGGGAGCACTAAATTTTAAACCAAATAAATAAATACCAAGAAGTTTTCAATAACCGGCTAAAATATCCATAAAAAAAATAAAAGATGTCTCAATTTTGGAGAAGTATTTTAGTACTTATACTGTGTGTTAAAGGAGTCAACCCCACTAACAAATAATAACAAGGACTATTATCAGAAAATCTCCCTATAGTTTCCAAATTGTTCAAAAAATCCATGTGGTTTAAAAAAAACCTATGATTTCCAATTTAATCAAATATCCCACTGCATTCTATAAGATTACGAAAATACTCTCCAAAACTCTAATTCCTTCCATTTAAACTATTGTAGATGCTAAAAAATGCAAAACACAACAATAAAATATTTTATTCAGATTTTGCTTTCCTTATATACATTCCCATTTTTGGGCCTTGAGCCCATTAGGGCAACATTCTCTTACGCATCAGTATTTTTATCTTTTTCCACGTCACTAGCTTGCTCTTCAAGTTTATTCTAGAATATTTTGGTTGATGGGCCTTATAGTGGGCTTTTGATTCAGGCTCTGGGATTCATATTGGGCCAAGGTCAGTGGAGTGAGAACCTAATGGGCCTGACAAATCCCACACGTATACAGGCCCCCTTGCTGGTTTGGGCCTTGTCAAAGCCCATAGTCAGGAAGAAATGTGTTGGAGTCTTCGTGCATCCCCCTTGTCAGGTGACGTGGCAATTCATTAAATGGGGATAGCTATACCTCATCATTTGAATTCAAATCCATGGCTTTCGTGGCCTAGATTCTCGTGCGGGTGGATGAAAGGGCAGCTTAATGCCCCATTACTTCTGTAAGGGGTCTTTGGTATTCGCCTTCAACCACTTATAAATAACTCTCTCTTATATTTTTGCAAGCTTCTCATTTTGTGATTTTTGTCTTCTCAATAAAAGTTTTTTCTCCTGCAAATCATCATCTTTGCTTGTTTTCGCCGGAAACTGCAACTTCTCGCCGGAAAACTCATAGATCTTCATCGGAACCTTCCTTATCGTAAGTTTTACTTCTAACTCTTCTACTTTTTTACCAAAATGTCTGACAATGATGACACCCGATCGAGTAGTGATTGTGTTCCTTCCACTGTTGATCTTGATGCTTCTCTCAGTTCCTCATCAGTTGAAGTGGTTAGGACAGTTAGATCCAGTCCTTCGGAGGTCACCCAACGTGTCAGTATCAATGGGGTTCCCGTTGTCACTATTCTAGTTAGGGACCGGGCTGTTGGGGGATCTGGAGTACAAATTACTGTTGACCCCTTGATAGCTGAGAAAAGGGTAGACGCAGTTTTGAAAAATCTTGAGGTCCCTGATGGGGTGGTTATGAGGCACAACCCCAAGGATAAGGATATTAGGTTCGGTGAGGGGGTTATGGATGATCAGATCTTGCTTTCCTCTTATCATCTACAGATCCTCCAATTTCCAAATCATCATTTCTTTCTGCTCACCTTGTCTACCTTAGGTCTGGCCCCATTTCAGGTTGGGCTAAACATCTTTAGAATACTGACCATGGTCTTGCTGATCAATCGGGATCTGGGTCTAGACTTAGGTCTGGTCGATGTCTTATTTTCTTATAAGTTGCATGATCCAAAGGACTGTAAAGGGCGTTTCAATCTTTTTCCCTATTAAGGGAGAAAAATGTGTGATGGAGTAATAAAGTCTAATAAGGGTTGGAAGGAAAGGTTGATTTTGGGAGCGGGAACTGGAGACATCCCGATGCAAACTTCCCGATCCCCAAAACTTTTAGTCGGCACCTGTTCCCTTAATTCAAACCCTATCATTCAGGGGCATCTTTCTCTGGGGTGTGTGATGATAAGTTGGGGATGCACGTTTTGGGTTTTCTGAAGGCGCCCACTAACCAAAAAACCCCATTTTATATTAAATCTCATTTTGACCTCCTAAACCCTATCAATTAGGATGTGTCTTGACTTCCTGACTGATGATGCTTTGCATGAAATATCATCTAAAGGAGTAGACATCATGCTATCAATTCCTCAACTTAGCCTCACGAGCTAACGAAATAGGGCATCGAGCAACCCTGTCACTCCTGCTCTCCTTTCGGGAACTACATCCCCTTCTGTCAGTGAGGTTCTACCACCATCCCTTCAAGTGATGCTCCACTCATTCCTCTTCCCCCTCCTTCTAGGGAGGAAAGTGTCCCTTCCCCCACTCCTCTTATTCTCCCTTCCTCAAGGGAGAATCTCGCTGACCCATCCCGATCTCCTGGTGATGGTGCTTCTGAACCAGCTGGAGAGGAGGTTATATTGCCATCCCGATCAGAGAATGATCCGTATGGTCGTTCGGTTCGGCCTCGATTGACAACAACAGCCTCTCCTGGTGTACAAACAGAAGCCGAAGCTGCAACTGAGAAACCCGTTCCTTGGAATCCGAGAATAAGGTTCCCGGGTGGTGGATTCTTGGTCTCAGGGAACAAGACCATTAATGATGATATTGCCCTTCGGGAGATGGGTTTTCAGATTTGGACCCCAGCCGATCGAAACAAGATCAAGAATGTGGACAGGGGGGAACTAGCTCTGATAGGTCCTGAAATAACAATGAAGGTGATTTATATGCAACTTGAACTTATTTCCCATATGGTTTTTATTGTTTCCTTTGGTATGTTTATTGATTGAGTAACACCGGTGATTTTTATGACATATGCTCTATCTGACCCAAGCTTACAACTCGAAGCTTGAGGAAGACTATAAGGCCCTCAGGCAATTGGCGGAGTGTCTGAGGCTGAATGAGGAGGCCAGGAAGAAGACGGCTGCCCTGTTGGTGATTGCCAATGAAAAATTGGAGGCTCAGACCATTCGGGCGATAAAAGCAAAGTAGCAGCTTCCGGAGGCTAAACAAAAAATCAGAGAGGGAGAGGATGCGCAACAAGCTTTGTCAACTAAGTATCAGGAGCTGGTGGCCAAGTTTGAATCTTTGGAGGCTTCTCACCTTAAGATTATTGAGGAGAAAGTTGAAACTAAGAACCTTCTGGCAGTGGAGAGGCAGTAGAGATGTGTCATCGGGGTAGTAACTAGATGTACAATTGCTTCAAAGATACTTCCAATTACCAGGTCGAATTTGGCTGGAGGTCCTGCTTTCAGGATTTCCAGAAACCCGCTGAGGAGAGGGACTTTATCTCAGTGGAGGAATTGGATGAGTCTCTTGGCATTACTCCTCTTTACAAGGATCCGGAAGCAGGCCCTGATGACCGGCTCTTCTGTGATTTTTTTATTAAGCCTCTTCCCGGGTCTATTTCCGCTTCTGGCACCGCTGCGTCTGAACTAGCTCTGGTTCCTGATTCCACTGCTCAGCTCGATCCATCTCGAACAGAGTTAATCGCGCAAGAGGGGGTCGTTACCAGGGCTAGTGCTAGGATAGAGGAGTTTGGTCCTGAGTTCAGATACTAGGGGCAGAAGACTTAAAATTTCTTCTCTATTTTCTTTTGTACTTTGTAAGCCTTAGCCACAGGGTCCCGTGTCTAATATAAATTTTTGAGACATTTTTAGAACCAGCTAATTTTTTCTATCGGGCCCTTGATATCACACTACTTTAGTTAATTAATAATTTTTGTAAAATTTTGATCACCTGTGGATCGATCGGTAATGTTCTTTTTAGGCCCTTGAGGCTATGCGAAAGATGTCACAATACTTAGATAATTGTTTTTGTAGCTTCTTGACCACTTATGGATTAGTGTTGTGTCTTCAGGCTATTGAGGCTATGCGAGAGACATAACAACACTTGGATAATTTTTGTACAATTTTGACCACTTGTGGATCATTATTGTGTCTTTCGGGCTCTTGAGGCCATGCGAGAGATGTGACAATAATTAGTTTATTTTTTATTTAACATTTTGACCACTTGTGGATCAGTGTTGTTGTGTCTTCAGGCTCCTGGGCCATGCGAGAGACATAACAACACTTGGATAATTTTTGTAAAACTTGGATCACTTATGGATCGGTGTTGTGTCTTCCTGGCTCTTAAGGCCATGCGAGAGACATGACAACATTTAGTTTATTTTTTCTTTAACATTTTGACCCTTTGTGGGTCAGTGTTGTGTCTTCGAACTCTTAGGCCATTCTAGAGACATAACAACAGTTGGATAACTTTTTTAAAACATGGATCTCTTATGGATCAGTGATGTGTCTTTCGGGTTCTTAAGGCCATACGAGAAACATAACAACACTTAGTTTATTTTTGCATCAGTAATCATCTGTAAGCTTTCTTTGCCAAGAAAAGAAAATTTTACTGATGTCAACTCAAGTGGTCTGCCATTGAAGCCTTTTTACAAAAGCGAACAAGGTAAGGTAAAAATCGAATCGGCCCGTTACGGGTAGTACCTCTTCAGACGAGAGGCATTCTGGGAGTTCGACTCCATTCTACCGTCTTCATTTTTGCGGACACAATATGCTCCACGCCTGATAACTTCAGTGATGTTGTACGAGCCCTCCTAAGGCTCCTTAACCTTACCTATGAGTCATGTTTTTCGTTTAAGGACCATGTCCCCGATCTGGAACTCTCTTCTTTTGACTTTTTGATTGAAATGGTTTCGGACACGCTGTTGGTAGGATGCCAACCCGATTTCTGTTGCTTCTCTTCTTTCATCCAGCAGATCAAGGCCGTGAGCCATATGCTAGTTATTAAGGTTATCTTCCCAGGTTTGGCTCCTGAGGGTTGGAACTTTGACTTCTGTGGGGATTACAGCCTCAGCGCCATATGTCATGGCAAAGGGTGTTTCCCTAGTGGGTAGCCTGGGTGTCGTTCTATACGACCGAAGCACTTCAGGCAGTTTTTTTAGCCATGCACCTTTGGTTTCTTCAAGCTTTTTTGCAAGAGTATCAAATATGGTTCGATTTATTCTTTCAGCTTGTCCATTCCCTTGCGGGTACCCGACCGAAGACGTATTCTGATTGATGCCATGCTCGGCGAATCTACATATTATGTGGCTCCAGATGAACTTGATGACATGGATGTTCTTAATTGCTCGATAAGCTTCGGCTTATTCCCATTTTGTGAAGTAGTCTGTGGCCAGGAGGACATAGGAAGTTGATCGTATTGCCTTCGGGAGTGGACCCACAATATTCATACCACATCGGGCGAAGGGGCGAGGGACCACAGTAGGGTATAGGAACTCTGATGGCCGATGGATAACATCTCCAAGCATTTGGCATGCCTTGCGCCTTCAGATATAGTCCTCAGTATCCCGTGACAAATAAGGCCAAAAATAACCTTGGGAAAGTATTTTGTGAGCCAGGGATCTTCCTCTGGAGTGGTTCCCGTATGACCCACTGTGGATCTCCTCCATTACTGCCCTTGCTTCAGAGGGGGTTACGCATTTTAAATACAGACTTGAGAATGATTTTCGATAAAGCTGCCCTCTTATGATTGAGTATCAAAATGAATTCATTTGGATCTTGGGAGCTTCTGCTTTATTCTCTGGGAAGGCCCCATGCCAGAGGTAATTCGTCATGGGATCCTTCCAGTTAGGTTCCTAAAGGATAAACATTACATTCTCGAGCTCTTGAATGCTCGGTCTGCCTAGGATTCCACCAACATAACTTGGGTCAGGTCCTCGTCAACTGAGGATGCTTGTTCAGCTAGGTGGTCAGCCATAGTGTTTTTATTTCTCGGGATCTGAGTGAAAGTTATTCTTTGAAAATATTATGTTTCCTTTAACACGAGTGCTCGATAAGACTCCATTTTTACATCATTTTCCTCATATTCTCCTTTGATTTACCAGTTGACTAATTCGGAGTCACTGTGTACTGATAAGATCTGGATTCAGAGGCTTTTGGCTAACCTTAAACCAGATATGATCGCTTCATACTCAGCCTCGTTATTAATGGTTAGGAATTGCAGTCATACTGAAATATGGAAATGGGTACCATTGGGCGTATGGACTTTTAGGCCAACCCCTGACCCGTTTGAACTTGCTGACCCGTCCACAAATAACTTCCATGTATCTGGTTTGTGCTGCTGATCGGTCTCCTCAGTTTCTTCCTCGAACAAGAAGTCTCCCACTACTTGACCCTTGATGGAGACCCGGGGTACGTACATTATATCATAAATGCCTAATTCAATGACTCACTTTGAAATTCTGCCAGAAAAGTCAGGTTTAGACATAATGGCCTCGATAGGAGCGGAGGTTGGGCCGATGATTGGATGCACCACAAAGTAATGCCTAAGTTTCCATTTTGCATTTATCAGTGATAGCACCAGTTTCTCTTGCCTGCTATATCGGGTTTCAACATCTGCCAATGATTTGTTTGTGTAGAAAATATGCATCTGCAAGCTCCCTAATAGGTGTCAAATATTAGACATTTTGACCCCCCAACTCACTATTGTTACATTATTTCATTCCATTATTTTGTATTTTTATTGCATTTGCGTGTTAAGGCATGTTTCAGGAGCTTAATGAAGAAATGGAGCTACCTTTGGTGAATTAACTAAAGAGTATATTATTTATATCCAATAGGAGAGTCAAAGAGGCAGTCTGAGAAAAAAATGGCTCCCGAAGGCTTAAAATGACATTTCCAGAAGCCGTCATCTTCAGCAAAAAGTATCGTGGGTTCAAGATGGTCATTTTGGTGCATTCACAGAGAAAAGTGATTTTCCACAAAATACCTTTGCTTTTAGTTTTAAAAGGTGGTTGGAAATCACATTTCTACGCTTGAACCTACGCTTGGAGGTACGCTAGGGACCTACGCTTGAAGCATAGGACACTTAAGCTTGAAGCATAAGTGTGGTAATTTTTGGTGGTTCTTCGTCAATTTTTCATGTTTCACCCCGACTTAATTGGAAAAAGTGTCTGCGACTCCAGACCTCTATATACATGTATATATACTTATATATATGAGAAGTTAAGGTTTGCATGAGTTTTTAGAGTGAAAAGACTGAAAATGGCCCCTCTATACCATTGCCTATATATACATGTTCATATATGAGAAAGACGACTGATTTTGAGATTCATAAGGTTGGTTTTGGTGAGACGTTCATTCATGGAGGTTCATTCATTTATACTTACTGTTGTTGAGAGCCATATTCAAACTTAGAGATCCGGAGAAGAAGACTATGGAGAATATTTCTACATCAACGATGCAGTCACCATCTTCCATGGCTAACTAACTCGGTATCTAAGGTTTTGTAGCAAAACCATACCCAAGTAATATAGTTCTTTCATTATTTTCAATTGTAAAGAGGGAAAACAATTGACCATAATGTGATGATTGTAGTAGTTAAGAGACCGTACTGGTTTGCAATATAAAATTCTATATTTGTTCTAAATTCTTGTCTTAGATGGAATAAATATATTAATTTGTACAACTATGATTATTCAATATGAACAGGAACTCGGATGCTTAATTATGATTTTATATACAATGGTGGTAATAAAACTTAAAACCCTAGGTTGACACAGGCCGTGCCTTAGCGATTTAATATAGAGATGCTTTAGTTTATTTTTCATGCAGTAGGAGTAGATTAGAGTAATATAATTGGCATGTACTAGTTAGGTCAGTCATGAGATGGGTTGTCGTAATTCGGTTTATAGTACTCTTTTTTGGGGTCGTATTTAGCTATTTGCGGTACCACCTGATTCATAGTCTATGGATCGCCTTCTTACAATTGTTACATTGACAGAACTATGTTATGAGATAGTGGTGGAGTGATGAAAACCCTAGTTTTCTCTCTCATTTATATCACAACCAATTTAATTTGTTTTCCATATAATTTTAGTTAAGATAGATAATTTGGTCTTCGACCACCCAAACAAATAATTCTCAGAAAATATAATTCAGTGTTTTTAAATTATTAAAGTGAACAATCTAAGTCTCTGTGGGATCGATATCCCCTATTCAAGCCATTTGCTATTCTACAATTGATATGTTCGCTTACGTAGCGTAAAACCTAGAGTCGTTAAGGTGTTGTTTTTAACCACATATTTTTATACACCTGACGCCACATCAAGTTTTTGGCGCCATTGCCGGGGACTAAGCATTGTTCAATAGCTTTAGTAATTTATTTACATTGAGATATTGTAACTGTAGCTAAATTTAGATTTTTGTATGATTGATAAGTACTCTGAAAAGCAGAAAATGGAAAAACGGAGCTTTTAAAGATGCATCTGGAACTTTTGTGAGTTTTAGTTACCTAGATTTTCGCATATTAATTCTTTCTTTATTTTTTGTAATTTAAAAATAGTTAATTTAGATTAGATTTTATTTCATTAAGAAAAAACATATAAATATAGTTGTTTGAGTAGCGTATGACTGTTAGACTGACCCGTTCTAATTTAAGCACTGCGTTAGTCGAGTACGATCCTGAGATCGAAAAGACTCTCCGTCATTTACGTCAATTTATTGAAAAGCGTCATCGTCTGCAAGAAAAAGCAATGGCTGACCAAAAATCTTACCAACAAAGGGCACCAAAGACATCATTGAAAGGATATTACGCACCTGATCCGTACGATTCCTATGCTGATTTTCCGAAGGAAGAAGGAGTGAAACACTTCGAGATTAAGACAAGCATGATTAATATGCTTCCAAAAATTTTCAGGCCTTAGAATATAAGACCCATACCAGCACATCAATGATTTCCTAGAGGTAGCCTCTAATGTTAGTTTTGATAATTTGTCCAAAAATGACTTGCGAGTGAGATTATTCCCTTGGTCATTGAAAGAGATAGCTAAAAGATGGTACATCAAATTAGCAAAAGAAATTAAAATAGATTGGGAAGCCCTTAAGAGAGAATTCATAGAAAAGCATTATCCCATAGGAAATACCTCAGAAGCACAAGATGCAATCAAAAGCTTTAGGCAGTTACCTGGTGAGCATTTTCATGATGTATGGGAAAGGTATAATGAAATTATGTATAAGTGTCCCCACCATAGATTTTCTGAACAAGATATTGCTAAAAATTTCCACATGGGTCTTGGAGAAGCTCATAAGACTCTGATAGTTGCGACCACACAAGGTCAGTTTATTTTAAAGCTAGCTAAAGAACTTTTGGAGATATTTGATAATATCAGTGAAAACACAATTCAATATCAATTTGAGTTGATTTCTAGAGGTGGACAACAGGATAGGAGATCTAAGAAATCATATGTTGGAGAGCATGATGATTTGAGAGATACCATGGCATTGTTTGGAGAGAAATTATAAATAATTGAAAATTTTATGCAGCGAAGTCATTCCCCTCCTAGAGAGACGTTTGAAGTCGAAGCTGAGTATTCCCAACATGAGTGTCAGGAGATAATGGCCGTTGATGCCAACGCATCGTGGAACTATTCCAATAATGCTCCTTTCAGCAATTCATACACCTCCAATGCCAGAAATCACCCACTTTTGTCTTACAAATCTACCAATGTAGAGAATCCACCACAAAAATTCCAACAAAGGTAATCATTCAATCAATAACTAAGATTCAGAGACATACAACAATCAAATAACCCACAACCAAGGTTCACTGAGAGACAACAATCATATAACCAACAGCCAAGGTTCCAACAGAGTCAACAATCATTCGACTCACAACTAACAATCATGGCTAGAAATTCTCAGTCCAATTACCAACCCAGAACATCCAATAATTCCCAAGCTCTTCAACCATTCAATAATTCCCAAGATCTTAAGCCTTTCAATAACAATCAAGTTGTGCTGCCATATAATTACCAAACCTAGCCCCCAAGAAGCCAAACTCCTCCACTCGGTTTCCAGACTAATAGGTTAGAACAAGTTATACTGGATATTCATAACAAGCTAGGTATTCACGCTCAATCATTGGCATAACTACATATGCAGATGGGCCAAATGACTAATGAGAAGAATGTGAGAGAGCTAGGGAGATTACCTAGTTAACCGGTCACTAACCCAAGGCCACAACAAGCATTGGAGCTCGGGTCATTTATCGATGAACCTAATGATATGGTTCAATCAATCATGACTCTGAGAAGTGGAAGGGAAGTGGAGAGTCGAGTTGAGGCGAAACATGAACAGAGGTTGCAAAGAAGAAAGGAGGCAGAACAAGAGCAGAGAAAGGAAGCTGAAAAATAGTAGAGGAAAGAAGCTGCAAGGAAAGAGGCTTAAGGAGTGCAAAAAGACTAACCATCAGTCGAAGACAATATCGATCAGACATTACATGAAGAGTTAGATAGGGAAAGTTACGAGGAGGCAGCGCCATTTCCTCAAAGTCTTAGAGTGCCAGCAAAGTACGAAAAGTTGAAAGAATCTGATATATTGGAAACATTCCGATAAGTCAAGATTAATTTACCTCTCTTGATTATATCTTCAAAATTGACAGAAAAACAGGAATCGAGTCTAGTCGCGGTTCTGAATGAGAACAAAGAGGCAATAGGATGGAGCGTTACTGATTTGAAAGGCGTAGACCCCTCTATTAGCATGCATCGCATACATCTTGAAGAGGATGCAAAGCCATCAAAGGAAATGCAACGAAGGCTAAATCCAAATATGAAAGAGGTAGCGATGAAAGAAGTAGTGAAATTCCTGGATGCATGTATCATTTACCCTATTTCTGATAACACAAGGGTAAGTCTAACTCAGGTGGTACCAAAGAAGTCGAGCATCAGAGTGGTGCCAAACTCAAAAGGTGAGCTAATTCCACAACGCATGACCATAGGGTGGCATGTGTGTATTGATTATAGAAAGCTCAACCTGAACATCAGGAATGATCATTTTCCGTTACCATTTATTGATAAAATCCTGGAGAGATTAATCGGGCAAAGCTATTACTGCTTTCTGGATGGGTATTCTGGCTACAATCAGGTGGCGATTGATCCTGTTGATAAGGAGAAAATCACCTTCACTTGTTCGTAGGACACGTTATCTTATAGACGGATGTCGTTTGGTTTGTGTAATGCGTCAGCAATATTCTAACGGTGTATGATATCTATCTTCTCTGATCTGGTAGATAAATTTCTTGAAGTATTCATGGATGACTTCTCAGTTTTTGGGAAAACCTTTGAAGACTATTTAAAACATCTAGAATTAGTACTTAAGAGGTGCAAGGAGACGAATCTGATCCTAAGTTGGGAAAATAGCCATTTTATGGTTCAAAAGGGGATAGTATTGGGCTATATTGTATCTAAGCGAGGGATAGATGTAGATAAAGCAAAAGTTAAATTAATTTCAAAACTGCCTCCTCCCATATCTATTAAGCAGTTACGCACTTTTCTGGGCCACGCCGGGTTTTACCGAAGGTTTATTAAAGATTTCAGCAAAATAGCCCAGCCATTATATAACTTATTGGCTAAGGACGCTACTTTTGTCTTTGACGAAGAGTGTCTTCATGCTTTTGAGGAATTACGTTCTCAACTTTCATCAACCCTGATTATTCGTCCGCCAGATTGGTCTTTCCCATTTGAGCTCATATGTGATGCTTCTGACTATGCCATCGGAACTGTGTTGGGTCATAGAAAAGTTATTGTATGTTATTTATTATGCCAGTAAGACTCTGAATAAAGCTCAGATGAACTACACAACTATCGAGAAGGACTTGCTAGCAGTTGTCTTTGCCTTAGATAAATTCTAATCATATCTATTGGGCACCAAGGTTGTTGTTTACTCGGATCATGCCGCTTTGAGGTATTTGCTGACGAAGAACGACTCTAAGCCCTGACTAATTCGGTGGATTCTGTTGCTACAAGAATTCGACCTAGAAATCAAAGATAAAAAGGGTTCAGAGAATGTTGTTGTGGACCATTTGTCAAGAATTATTATCGAATCTACAAAGGAAATTATTCCTCTTAAGGATTCTTTCCCGGATGAAAATCAGTTCAATGTGGCTGTGGTGGAACAAATACCGTGGTATGCTGACATTATCAATTATAAAGCTACAGGTTGAATCCCAAAAGGATGGTCTAAGAATGAAAAAGACCGATTCTTCAGCCAAGTCAAATTTTATATCTGGGATAATCTGCGTTTGTACAATTATTGCTCTGATTAGATTATCAAAAAATGCGTCCTCGAGAGTGAGGTGCAAAGCATACTGACATTTTGTCACACATTGGAGTGTGAAGGGCATTTCGGAGCCCAGAAGACAGCCCACAATGTGCTACAGAGTGGATTTTACTGGCCTTCCATATTCAAAGATGTTTTCGAGTTTTTTAAGGCATGTCTATGATGTCAAAAGCAAGGATCTATATCTCGACAAGACATAATGCCTTTTAACCCTGATTCTGATTATAAAATTATTTGATGTGTGGGGTATTAATTTTATGGGACCATTTCCGAAAGGAGATAATAAGGAGTATATACTTGTGGGGGTTGATTATGTTTCAAAATGGGTAGAAGCTATACCCACCAAATGTGTTGACCATTACGTGGTGGAAGAATTTGTAAAGTCGAACATTTTCTCAAGATTTGGTATACCAAGAGTTTTGATCAGTGATGGTGGAAACCATTTTAACAACCAAATTCTCCTTTAAAAACCAACTTTCCTTTGATATATCCCTGAATTCGCGGATTATGTCACCGCGGATCCTCCTTTACATTTTTCCCTTTTACACTTTAGTATTTAGCCAAATACTAAAGAGTAAACCCCGAACCCTTTTCCCTATTTCCTTTTAATCCATGTGAAGCCTAATTCCTTATATATATATTCGATCTGCGAAAACCCCCCATATATATTCCTTTAACTTCTCATCTTTTAGCCTTTTAACCTTTTTTTTAGATCTCCTTATTTTTCTCTTTTTAAATCTGTCATTGCTTTATCAATATCCTTTTTTGATTGTGATCCACGATATGCCAATTTATGGCAGCCTTGACATCGGTTCACCTTCCGTGGGCATTTATTGCATCTCCTCAAAATCCTTGCCTCCTCTTTTATAAACCTCTCTTATCCCATGTTTTCTCATTTTTTCCAAATTTCTTTCCTTTTCTTTCCCAATTCTCTTCATTAACTCTTTACCATACACACTTCTAGTTATTTCTGCACTTATATTAACTCCCTTAGTCGCGATAACAAACCATTTTCCTTCTTTTCTATTTCTATACTTAAATAATCTCCTCACCCCTTCTTTTGTCTGTATCTTATCGTTTTCTACTATATCGAAGACTTCTTCCTCCACTCCCAAGGTTTTAGCTCTTCTTTCTGGAACCATCTCTTCTGTTCCTCTTCCACAAGAATGGAGGAAAATCCCCTTCTTTGATACTGCCCATGATGGTTTTTTGGTCTTCCATAGAAAACCTTCCACCTACGGGAGACATTATTGAAGAGCCTATATGCTTTTTCATCCCGATGGTGAAACCCTTCTGGCAACCATTCATCCATCTTCTCTCCCTCGTCTTCTTATTGAAAAGGGAGACATACCTTTTTATTTGGTTGAATACGAAGGTTATGTTACCCCTATCACTGACTGGAAAATGTGGTCCAGTCATATCTTGAATCAAGAAAAACATCACGATATCCTGCACATGGCTGGCCTATTGGATGCAATTGAACTATTTTCGGACCTCTCTATTCATCGCAATGACAATGCCCTCACTCTTTTAATCTCGTGATGGAGTCTTTACTCTCATACTTTTATCATAACTTGGGGAGAGTTTACTCCAACCTTAGAAGATGTCTATATATTGTTCCATCTTCCTATTTTTGATTCGCGTCCCAAATATGCTCGCCCTTATAATGAAGAAGACCAAAAGATTCATTTGCATCTTAAAGCATGTGTTGCTTAGGCTACAAAAAGGGGTAGTCGTTCCAAGCAAGGTTCCATCCTCTCTGAAGCTCCCATAATCAAAAGCGCAAAGCTTAAGGACTCAAACTAGTGCCATCACTTCTATATGGAGTATGAACCCAAAATCTCCCTTCTTTGTGGTCAAGATCGCAGAACCGTTC
This sequence comes from Cornus suecica, assembly GCA_963922005.1. NCBI lineage: Eukaryota > Viridiplantae > Streptophyta > Magnoliopsida > Cornales > Cornaceae > Cornus > Cornus suecica. The sequence continues at coordinate 27,147,855 of OY998238.1, forward strand.
CAGGTCCAGAGTTCAATCGTGAATACGAGTTAGCAGTCTTTTTGGCCTATTGACTGGATCGGCACATCTTCCAAGGGCATCCTGAAGATGGTCCCAACAAGTTGGTCTTCCTAATGGCCTCTATCATGTCACGGGGTATCCAACTGCCCCTAGCCCCTCTTTTCCTTGGCACCCTCTATTCTCAATTGGACACTCTTGTTACTAACTTTTATAGGTCCATAGGCAGATACAACATCAACACACATATTCCGTGCCTCTTTTTAATGTTTTTCCTTTTTGAGAGATTTACCAAATATGTTCCGAAGCCTCTTAAATGTTTTTTAACAATCTCAGAATTAGAGATCGCGGATCATCCACTTTTCAAGTCGCGTGCTTCTTGTTGGTCTGGTCTATTCTCCACAAAGAGACTTGATGACTTTATTGACTCTAGTCGTCATTTTTCATGGAGGCCCTACTCCCTTCCTTTAGAAGACATCCATTTCCCTTTATTCTACCTAGATGAAGACGTTGCCACGTATGGCCATAATTCTCAAGAGGCCTTAATTTTTTATTTTGCCGCCTTTAAGTACCATCTCCCTATTTTTGAAGAATATTTTTCAAAAGTCACAGTTTACAATCCCTCGCGAGTTGTTCATCAGTTAGGCTTCGACCAGGCTATCCCTGTTTATGTCACTCCTTCTACTAAAAATTTGTATGATGGTTGTGATAATGCTTTGGCAAACTTTCGCGAGGAATATGAGAAGACGAATCAATGGTTTTCCTTCGTGATACATATTCCTTCAAGATCTCATGTAGGAGGACGAACTGCAGCTTATGTTGATTTCTGGCTTGAGGTCGTCACTCATTCCCAGACTTTTATGATCGAGTCCCCTATTTCCATAGAGACAGTAGACATATATCCTGGTGATTTTTTTTTAAAACTTCCTAAATCTCATGGTTCTTACGGATTTCATAGCAAGTTAGCATTACAGTCTCCCTCTTCTGTTGTCGAGCCTTGCGATGAACCGGAACTCTCAAATCCTGCTCCTAAGAAGAAAAAGATTTCAAAGCTCCTAAAGGAAAAGCAAAGCTTCCTCTTCCCGTGCCAAAGCGAAAACACTAGGAACGTATTGAAGTTCTTATTGTTGCGTCATTCGCGAGGAACCCATATCTAAGAGGTTGGTAATAGATCTTTAACATTTTCCCTTTTCCTGTACTTTATGTACTCATATTATTTCTCATAATTTTTTAATTTATTTTTGCGATCCGCGCGGGAAACCCATAGTGCTCAAATTCTTTCTACCACTGTTGGTGATTATTTAGACAGTTCCTTTGTCTCAATGAAGGGAAGTTTTTGTTGGTGATGCTTTGAACTATATTCCTTTATATAAAAGAAGAGATACTCAAAGGGCTCAGATTCTGGCTTTCGCTACACAGGCTTCATTTTTGGATGACGAGGTAGATGAAATCCCTTTAACTCGTAAAAAGAGGTCAGACTGTCAAGTTCCAGACCCCTCTACTAATGATGTTACCATTTTCTAGGGTAACAAGTCTGCTCAGGTTCAAGTTTATGGCCATGCTCCCTCAAACAACACTCCGCGGAAGGGAAGACTCGTACTTGCTACTTCCTTGTCACCTATCAAGAAGAGGCCTCTACTTGACACCGTTGTCCAGGTAGTAGAGGACATCCAAACTTCAGATCCTCTATTCTCAAACTACCAGTGCAATCGGCACGCGCTCCTCAACATCAGGGGGGGCAGGAACATTCTTCTCCATAACCGGAGGTACTAGACCTGGACCCTCATCAACACGAGGTTCTGGCTCTTGCCCCTCAATTTTTGGGGGTGCCAAATCCCTCAAGAAATGTCGTAGTCGGCCTCAGCGTGGTGGGCATGGAGACTATATGAAACCAAGGGAGGATTAAATACCAACATATATAAATAAATTCAAGTAAGCGTCGTAAACCATTCCAACACACGCTTAAGCCCAAGACATAACAATAAATAAATGAAAATAATAAAAAATAAAATATACAATAACAAGTAGCATTTAACAATTCACAAAGCAAAAATAATTCAACAACATATAAATTCAAAGTTATACGGACCCAAAACTCTTACCCGTCGTCCCTAAGTAAAAGAACTTGCTCTGATACCAATTTGTCATGCTCCACTATTCGTCAACCCAAACAGAATCCACAAATAGCGACACGCGATGCCAAAAATAAATAAAGTCCAAAATAAATAATTTCTTAGACCACTTATGAGAAAAAAAAATACATTTCTAAACTCATTTTAGGGTTAAAATAGTCATTTCAAACTTGATAAAATTATAGAATTCGTCGGAAGTCGAAAAGAAGTAAGAAGAATGAAATGGAACTTCAAACGGACCATTCCAACGCCTCATGTTTGCCCAGGGGTAAAATGGTCATTCCAGGATCAAAGAGGTAATTTCAAAATGTATTTACTAAATTTGGACATAGGAGAGGCCATGGGAAAAAACAGAACTCAATTTTAGTGAACAAGGCGAGAGATATCAATTCTTTAAGTTGGAAGAAAAATGTAGAAATTCTGAAATTCGGTGAACAATAAATCCTGCATTCTTGAACCTACTGACTTCAAAACCCAAAGTTCCCTTTCAAAAAAACTCAAATTTTCAAATGACATCCGTTTTTGACACCTCCGGTCTCTAAAATTCACAAATATTAGAAAAATCGATTATATGCCTTCGGATTTGAAAAAAATACTGAGCGGGGCCTGGGGTGAGCGACAAATGTCATTTTCTCTAAAACTTTTGAAAGGATGAGTTTCGAAAATGTACAAAAAACCAAGTTTTTGTTTTTGTCAAAACTCGTCTAATACATATATTCACATCTCAATATCATCTTTCACTTGAAAAATCCCAAACGTAAGCTCGAAAACTCATAAAACACAAATATTTCCAAAATATACATTCTTTAACAAAATAAACGTAAAGTGTTTCAAAGTCTCACAATACACATATTTTCATAGTTAAGGCTAACACCCTAGCCCGCTAAGAGAATAGATACATACCCCTATTCACTTTTAAGTACTAAAATATACAAAATACACCATACTTTAGGGTAGAAAATGCATTAAGCGCTCAAATTACACAAAATAGAACTTAATGCTTCAATCGTCAACCCGGATCTCCTAAAGTCCATCCTTCGCAACGTCATGACCTGAAAAATATTAAATAAGGGGTGAGCTTCAACTATCTCAGTAGGAGATGTTTCCCCACATCGATCTCAATCGTCCGAGTGGTACACACCCAACCCAGTGTGCATGCTACTATCCTAGGTCGGTCCAATTATCCCACATGGCACGTGTGCCAATCCGGGACCCCAATTGTACCGACAAATAACCCCCAAACATGGTACACAACAGTAATAGATATTTGGCAAGCATAGATAACCATGAGAATCATAATATAAAAATCAAATATGCAGTTAAGTGCCAATGCAACCCTATACTCTAAGGGTGACCGGGTATGTTGTCGTCATAATACTAAACAGCACGAGGAATTTATCGACTCGTGATTTACACCGTGATCGGACCACGTCCTCCCACGCCTCCATGATTTCTGGAATACTAGTCCGCCGGTAGCGAGAGACACCGCCTGGCCAGTTGTTGCGACGACCCGAGGTTACGAACAAGGTACCATGAGAAATGTTTTAGACAACAAAATAAATCCAATATGCTCAAAGGTGCTCAATAACATCAACATGCCTCGAATAACCATAACTAATAGTAATCCATGTAAAACATGATTCCATCATTTCATATGACATAAACTGTAATATATATATATATCAATTCAAACATTTAAATCATCAACAAACAATTATAAGGGGAGCCTAAAATCATGTTCCTACGTTCGAAAATCAACTAGCATGTAAGAGTACACTTATAAAGACGCAAGAACCCAAACAACCGAAAAGGAGAGTGGATCGTTAATCCCCTACCTCAAGTCCAAGCCAAGGATTCCAAGAGGGAACAAGAGAGTGCCAAGCAATGACTCCAAAGTTTCTCCAAATATTTCCAAGAAAGTCTTCAAAAATGCACCAAGTTACAACGATTTGTACAAAGATATCAATCACCAATAAATGGGAAATAAATGAGTTTAATAACATGAATTTATCAAGAATTCACCAATAAAAAGAACCAAAGCTATTTTCAAACATTTAGAAGGAATTCTTCAAGAAAAACCAAGTTAAGGTTTCAAAGTGAGCTACAACTTAAAATAACACAATGGTGGAAAACAGAGTCCAATTCAACTTCTTTAACGAGAAGTATCAACAAAGAGAATAAATAAGTTTGAGAAATCGGATTTTGTCAAGAATTATCAAAGTAAGAATCCAAAGTCATTCATAAGGATTTGTAAGCAAAAGATTGGGGTTTGAAATGAATTCATCTCAAAATGGAAAAAGGTTTTCAATGATTTATCATCAATCACACTAAAGAACATGGAAGTCAAAATTAATCTCTTTAGTAAAATGGGTAAAGAAGAGAGAAGATGGGTAGGAAAGTCAATCCACTTCTTTATTTGGTCTAAATAATCCTTATGAGATCAAATTAATTACCAAAATGTCATTCGTAGAGATAGTAGTAGGAATGATACTTCAAAGAAATTTCACAAGTCTTTATGTAACACCAAAACTTTAAATTAATTCTCAAGAACAACCACTAGCTTAAAAATCACGAAATTATTTTCTAAATTCCTTATTTAAAGTAACAAAGCAGACGCAACTTTCGGATTCAAAACTGAACACTCTGGGGACCTACTACCACCATATGTTTTTCTTAGGTTCTCGGGTTGTCAGATAACGGAAACGCTAAAATAAAATAAAATCCTAATTCAAAAAAATCTCACACTTTGAATCTCGCACATACGACATCTATGAATGCATCTAATACTATTTTATTAATTAAATAAAATAATAAAATAATCGCGAAAAATCTACTTGAAAGTTTGGGAAATAACGAGACGTTACATATAGTATCAAAGAGATAGGGTATATCGAATCCACAGAGACTAATGATTCATCAACTCTCTTATAATTACTTCTAACTAAATTATAAAGGATAGTTTGTTTTGTTTTGTTTTCTATAACTAATAAACATATAAGATTAATATGAGAGATAATTGGTTTGAATTGTGAATCAATGGAGATAAAGATCTAGGGTATTTCTAACTCCACCACTAACCTTGTAATATATTCTCTTAATCATTTAATTGTCAAGGGCGGTCCATCATATGTGAATCAGATATAGGGTCGCAAACATTGGCAAATCTGAATCCCAAAAAAGGAACAATTCATCTATCATTGGCACAAGTCATCTCTATGTGAGCATAACGAGTACATGCATCTATTCTAAACTACTCCTACTAACATAAATTAAAAGAAAGTCACTAATTATCCCTTTCAAGCATGGTCTGTCTAAATCAAGATTACATGTTAATAACCACTATTCTGTAGAAAACCATGAGTTAAGCATCTAAGTTCTAGCCCATATTGAATAACCATGATTGTGCAAGATAAAACATTTATTCAAGCTAAGACAAGACATAGAATAAACGTAGAATCTTATGTAAAATCAAACATAATCACTCATCTGCACAATCATCACATACGTGTCCTTCAGTTTCCCCTTATATAATAAAAATAAGAAATAGTCTACATTACTTGGTTAGGGTATTGTTAAAAACCCTATATACCGGTTTAGTTGTTCATGGTAGTGATCGTCTTCATCATTGATATAGACGAACCCTCCATGGTTGATATTCTGCTCCAATCCCCAATATAACACCAAGATAAAAACTCCAATTAATTCTCTCTATGACCTCTCGAACTCCTTCTGTTGTAAGGGAGAACCCTCTCTTTTATAGAAAAAGATGTGTCTTTATTTGGTAATCTCATTGCTTCATCCTTAAGTCAGGAACGTATCTTTTGATATATATGGAAGAATGATATATAATCTCTTCATATATGGTCAATATTGCATCCAAAATAGCCTAGAGATCATTCTATGTTGGGTCAAAATGGGTCCCACAGACTTGTATACAAATTGCTGAAATAACTGGCCGCATCTGGGCTTATCGAGTACTCAATGAAGCCTCTACCGAGTACTCGGTAATCTTCAAAATTCGTGAAAACTAGAGCAAGTGCGCAAAACTCCTCGAGTGAAATTCCGCGCAAGTGCTCTCTCTTTCGTACTTGACCGAGTACTCGGTGAAGGATCTACCTAGTACTCAGTAGTTCTTCACCTTGCTTATTTATTCTTCAACTTCTTTTCTTCATTCTTCTTCATTCCTATTACATCCTTGACTTATTTTGGGTTTTTTATTTATGATTTCAGCTCTCGAACAATCTTGAGTCACGGATCCAGTTAATTCACCGGATTAAACTCGTTTTACATAACATCGCCTGAAATATCTTAAAACACGAAAACCACATAAAAGCACCAATATAATGATAATCGTAGACATAACAATGTATAATTAAGAGCCTTAAATATATGATATTTGGCTCCGATCAAAAATTATCTAGCAGAAATTCAATTTTAATCAAGCACAAAACCCTTTTTCTTGTGACTTTTCATGTCACGACCTCTCGCGACCCTTCCTTCAAATCGTGATTCCAAGTCATGATTTTCCATTCGCGACCCTCCTTACAAATTGTGATTCCAAGTCGCGACTTTCAAGTAGCAACCCATCCCCTCGCGACCCTCCTTTCTCATGACCTTCCACGTCGCAACCTTTCCGCGACTTTGGACATACTGTCACCTGATGACATAGGATGTGCCTGAGCCATGACCTTTTGTATGCATACCTTTTCATGACTCTTGAGTCCTGCCAGGATTCTTTAAAGTGCCATTTCCAATGAAGCCAAGTGATGTCGCGATTATCACTTGTCCTTTTGAAAAGGTCCCTTTAAAGCCCCATTTCAGGACCCCCATTGTGATGCAACACATAGGGGCATGAGTATCGGTGAGACTATGTCTCTCAATGGGCCCTCATATGCACATCTATAGTGTTTACTGAATCTTGGTACTTAGCCAAATACCAGAACACCAAGTCATGGGCCAATTCCCGTGACTACCCAAAATTCCAGGTCGCGGGCCAATTTCCGCATCTGTGACGTGCCAAAATACCATGTCACATTTAACCAAAATACCATGTCGCATTTAGCCAAAATACCATGTCGCGGGCCTGTTCCCGCAACCCCCACTACATTTTGCCCCCTTGTATTCTAATGCTTAACCAAGGACTAGAATGCAACCAACCTCATTCATTTCATTTTCCTGTGTCATTTCCCTTTGAACAAACATAGTTATCATTTATCGCGATTCGCGATAATGTTATCCCTTCTGCTTCAGTGTCATCCTATCAACTACAGTGTCATCCTATCAACTACAGTGCCATCCCATCAGCTACAGTGACATGCTCTCTGCAATAATGCCATCCCATATGTTGTAGTACTATCTCATTTTATATTTAAATGACACTTCAATATTTTGCATTCCTCTTCCTCTTTCCTTTCCTTTCTCCTCAAAAACCATTTACTTCTTTATTTTTCCTCTCTAGCCATTTCATGAGTCATGAAACCTCTCAATGCCTCGAAGCCGCCTGCCCTTTTTTCCGACATTGTTCATCCCGTTCCTCCACCACCGAAGTGGAATAAAGCACCATTCCTTAGCCTTCCTTATGATGTATTCTGGTCCGGAGTAAAATCCATTTGTCCTAGTCAAGACACCCCTGATGAGCTTTTTCTTGTAGACCCAGAGGGAGGCGTCTCCCTTGCCTCTATTCTTCCTGAATCCATACCATATTTGCTGATAGAGAGGGGGAATGTGCCCTTATCCTCCATTAAGTACGAGGGTTATGTAGCCCATTTTATCAGTTCAAAAATATGGGGTACCCATATCTTGAGTCAAGATTACCATCGTACAACATTTAGCCAGGCATAAGTGCATGATTCTATTAAGCTCCTTGCCAACTTCCTCCTCAAATGTGATACTGATGCACTTGCTACTCTTATTTTGCGATGGAGCACTTTCTCTCATACATTTGTAGTAGCCTGGGGTGAGTTCATTCCAACTTTGGAAGATGTTTTAGTTTTATTCAGACTTCCCCTACTAGACTCCTGCGATCATGATACCCCTGCCCTTGAACCAGAAGACTCCGCTATCTACAACCAATTGATATCTTGTGCAAGCTCTACTAGTAAACTGCGAAGTTGGTTCAAAGGTAATATACATTTATATTAGCAACCCTTGGTGTAGCAAGCAAAGCTGACCTATAATGCTTGGTGTCGCCATTTTTACATGGAAATGGAACCTTCGAATAAAGTACCATACAAGCAAGTTCGCAAAACTGTCCCAGGCCCTGAGCTCAATGGCCCTTATGAGCTTGCAGGCTTCCTAGTCTTCTGGATATGTCGTTATGTCTTTCAAGGACGTCCAATAAAAGACCCTAGTCGGTCCCTGTTCGCCTTAGCCTCCATTTTATCATGAGGCTCCACAGTTTCCTTAGCTCCTCTATTCTTGGGAAGTTTATATGCTCGCCTAGATACCTTGGCTTCTGATTTTACCCATTTCATGGGTAGATATATCATCAACACTTATATCCCTTACAACTTTCCCATGCTCTTCTTGTTTGAACGTTTTCCAAACTTTGCCCCTAGTCCCATTGATACTGTCTCAGACATGACTAACTATGCACTTCTTAAGTCGCGGGCTACATGATGGTGTACGCTTTCCTCAAACAACCAACTGGAAGATGTCATTTATGTAGAGAATGAATTTGTATGGCGCCCTTATACTGCTCCTTTGGATGGCTTCCATTATCCTGGGTTCTATCCTCAAGATGTTATTTTTTCATACAGTTTACCTTCAGATGATGAATTGACATTTGCTGCCATCATACATTGGTTCCACCTTCCCGGTTTTTATGGAACTATCAATAGAGTTACTCCCTACTCCCCTCTCGTGAGTGGTAAAACAACTCGATTTTGACAAAACCATCCCTTCTTTCATTGCGAATACTAGGGTGACTTTTGAGTCTGCCTCAAAGCGTTACCGCAAAAGTCTGGAATTGGGGCTTCGCACATTCTCTGAAGTCATCCAGATTCCTTCTAGGCAAATGGTTAGAGGAAGAACCCCAGAATATTATGAATTTTGGGAAGGTGTGCTTTCCAGCTTCCAATCCTTCATTGACGACTTCCCTACTACCAACAGCCCCATAGATGTGTACTCATTTGACCTTTCTTTAAAGCTTCCAAAACCGCAAGCCAATTGTGGCAACAAGCCTGATTTTGTACAAGAACAATCATGCCACATGGAGGTGTCCCCATAAACCTTAGATCCCTCCGTGAATCCTCATTCTTTACATGCAGTACCTATTACAAAGAGACTAGTAACTTGTCCACTTATTTGGCTCCATATCTCCTCTCATACTTTGCATATTTTTCAGTTACTTGAATATCTCTTCCATCTATCTTTTAGTGACATCATAGGGCTATTAACTATGCTGAAGATTCCATTGCTACAACTGTGGATAACACCATTGAGATTGATGTTGAACCCATGACAAAATTAAAAGTTTCAACTAAGACCAGGACCATCAAGAAGTGAAAGGTTGTGGAACCAGCAATAAAGAAAACTAGCATCGCGAATTTCTCAGAAGTCGCGAGAAAGAAAGTACTCGCGAATGAGACCAAAAACTACATCAACAAGTGAAGTCGTGAAAGAGACAAAACTAATTGTGACCTCTGATAAGTGTCAAATATTAGACATTTTTATCCCTTAACTCACTATTTTTACGTCCTTTCATTTCATTAATTGGTATTTTTATGGCATTTGTGTGTTAAAGCATGTTTCAGGAGCTTAACAAACAAATGGAGCTAACTTCGGTGAATTAACCAAAGTACATGTTCTTTATATCCAAGAGAAGAGTTAAAGAGGCATTTCAAGACAAAAATGGCTCCCAGAGGGAAAAACGGCATTTTTTGAAGCCGTCACCTAAAGCAAAAAGTCTCGTGGAGTCAAAACGGTCATTTTAGCACAATTGCTAAAAACAGTTGTTTTCTTGAAGAATCTACGCTTAAGCCTACGCTTTTAGGAGCAAAAAGTGGTAAGAAAACACATTTTTACACTTGAACCTACGCTTCAAACGTAGTAAATAGTGTTTTTAACACAAAATTTCAGCCAACTTCGGGAGCTCATATCTCGGTCAATAAAGGTCCAAATGGGGTGATTCTTGACCCTATCATCAAGCGCTTGAAGTCAGATTTCCCGAGATATATTACATGTCTCCATACAATGGGTGTAGCTCCAGATATTATCAAAAGAGTGAGAGATGTCCTGCAGAAAAAAACTGGAAATTTCATATTCGGGCCAAAATTTTATTTTGACCCGAATGACTTTAAGTTCAACTCCAATACCTCTATACATGTAATATACACATATTATACATCATATATTAGGGTTTTTCTTGGTTGGGTGTGAAATTACGAAAAATGGTAATCTTATTCTCCAGTTAGGGTTTCTCTCACATTTGCCTATATATACCAAGGTCTGCTACAGATCTAAGGGACTTCTCTCCCCATAATTTTAGGGACTTATCTTCATATAATTTAATAGTTTCTATTCACATATCATTCAAAGGGAGGATCCATTCAAGACCTAAAGATCCGGAGAAGAAGACCATGGAGGGCATTTCTACAACAATGATGCATTCACCTTCTACCATGAGCAACTAATGTAGTTTTTTTATTTGTTTCAATTGTAACGAGGGGAAACTGTGACCATACTGTGATAATTGTAGTAGATGAGAGACCGTTTTATTATTGATACAAGTTTATATATTTATTCTAATTCTTGTCATAGACTGAATGAATATATTTATCTTACACAATCATGGTTATTCACTATGGGCTGGAACTCGGATGTTTAACTTATGATTTTATACACAATGGTGGTAATAAAACTTGAAACCCTAAGTTGACACAAGCCATGTCTTGGTGATTTAATATAGACATGCTTTAGTTTATTTTCATGCATTAGGAGTAGATTAAAGTAATTTAATTGGCATGTACTAGTTAGGTCAGTCATGAGATGGGTTGTCGCAATCCAGTTGATGGTAATCATTTTTGGGGTCGTATTTAGCTATTTGTGGTACGACCTGATTCACAGTTATGGATCGTCCTCTTGCAATTGAGCGAATTGAGAATTATATTATGTGGTTAGTGGTGGAGTATGGAAATTCTAGATTTTATTTCTATTGTTCTTGTCTTAATCTATCTTTATTTGCTTTCTTAGTTAATTAATTTCAAAACGATAAATCAAATTTTTCTAGCAATTTAAGAATATTATTTTACGAGAATTCAGAACACGACTTAGTCTCTGTGGGATGGATAACCTTTCACAAGTTGAACTATACTACAATACGATTCGTGCACTTGCAATAGGTAAAACCTAAGTTGTCATAAGGGGCCATTTTTAACACATATTTTTAGTACACCCCGATGGACATCAACCTTCTAAAACTATCCAGGCATCTCTTTCATATTAGGCCATTCATTTCCAAAAAAAATTTCATTGACCACGAGAATGCACTCCTTATTGTTGACGGGCACACAGCTTCAAAAGACATGTTTCGTGCTCTCGCTGATGATTCAGATGATTCTCCACCTCAACCACAGGAACAAGTTCCCTCAACGACCCAAGGTACAGACCATTCGCCCTCCACCTACTCACGGATCTCCCTTCACTTGTGAGTGCACTTCATGGTGGTGATATCAAAAATAGCAAAGAAGAAATAATTGGTAGCCAGGAGTCTAAAACTTGCCATATAAAGGCACTTGGGGGTAATGTCGCGATAGAGGTCGCTGTTTGCCTGGATGACTATCTGCAGATTTAGAGAGACCTATTTGGTGGCGCTTTCCATGATTTGAAACAATGCTCGAGGATGACCCTCATCATTCCCCCCATCAAGATGTCAGTACTTTTCGAAATGAACCTTGAGTCTGAATGCCCCCAAGTTCAGTTCCACAAGCTGAGTAAATAATTAATCAAGAAAGGCATGGGGAAAACCCAGCAGCCACGTTCAACAATGAGAATACTACTAACGGCTCCCTTATGTGTCCATATGCAACCTCGCGAGGCCCTCGCGAACTCGCATTTTTTTTCAATCCTCAAAATCTTCCTCGAACTCCATGCCTCAATTTCCAGGATGTTTCTTGCCACCAGAAATATAGCTCCATCTCTCCAATTATCACTTGGCAATCCTTCCAGTGTTGCGATTCTGGACCAAATTGGTGAGCTTCACTCGGGCACCTTCATCAACTTTATGGTTCATGAACCATTCTTTCAACAGATGTACTTAGACTTATTAGCCAACATATTCCTGTCTCCGGATACCATACTTGTTAAAGATTTAAATCTCGCAGTCATTCAATGTATCCTCGCACGAATCTTAGATTAGTAGGATGTTGGCTTGGAGATATCATGTCCAAAGCGTTATTTGAATGTCATCACAGAAATTCAGGGGTGGCACAAATTCGAAGTTGATGCTTATGTTATACTCCGTGATAACGAGTTGCAGATTGTAAAAAATCGTGATCATCTTTCCATCATTGAACAGAAAAATGCCATTCTGATGGAGAATGTTGCCCGGGCATCCCTCATTCGCGAGAACAAAGAGTAGGTGGAAGGCCTTGGATTAACAGATCCCATATTTAAAGCACCCTTGTAAACTTTTGGTAACCGATTCTCTTTTTATAAGCTATGTATAACCAGTCACAACTTTAATGAAATAGCTTCTTTTTGTTTTGTCATCTTTTACCAATCACCCTTTACAAGAATGTCTCATTTCTCATTTCTTCTAAGGCTTCAATTTCAAATACTTTTCACCAAAACCTAGAGTATATAGCAGCCCCTCTGTTGCCGCTTGGTATAAAATTATAAACGGTATTCCATCACCAAATCATATAATTAATTGATGTACTCCATCATAAATAAAAACACCATTTCTATCATTGTGCGCCTTAATGGAATAATGCCTCCAAGTAAAAAGGCCAGAAGGTGAGAGCCATGCAACTCAGCTGCTAGTGCATAAGTATGATCTCAATGCTTGTGACATATTTAACAAGTTCCCCAGCATCCCCTTCAATAGTGAGCTAATAGTACCATGTTGTGACAAGTTACTGATAGCCTTTCTGCTGCTCCTAGTGTGAAACTCACACATTAATCACCACCGCGGACAAAATCACGAGGCGCCTTTTCTTGAATCGTGGACGTCCTTCTTTGATAAAAATCTTGTCCTTTCAAATATGTTGAGTGTTTTCCTTGCCATTTCAACGGCTTCCGCGAAACTTCCTTCACTCGCGGATAAGAGAGAATTGCGAGTTTAATACAGCCTGCAGGACTTACTGTCCTTCTTTCACCATCGTACATCCGGGCCACCTTTAGGATCTGAAAACCACATTTATGAACCATATTATCACCTTTAAGTTAAGATCCCATCATTGGCTTCCTCCAGTCCTTTTTGTGAGTATACTCTCGATGTGATTCGACCTTAACCGACCGTTTGGTGATTCTTAGGATCTTACAGAGCCTCCGCATAGGTCATGAGAGAAAGCATTGGTGCAAATCGATCGTGAACCCAATGTGGATCAATGACCTCGTGCGGATAAATGACCTTGTACGGATCGATGACCTGGGCATTGAGATCTCTTCATCAACTTGAAAAGAAGACTTGCCATAAAATTTGACAAAAATGACCATCTGGTCATTGATGCCTTAATAAGCTTTGTATACCAAGTTCACGCCATGCTAGTGAGAGAATTGGAAAGTTCTCGCAGCTCCAGACACTCATTTCCGCCATTTAGGACAAAAAGCATCAATGATTTTTAAGATATGATCCCGTGCATTTGTTTATCTACCATTGAATCGATGAAATATCGATTTACGACATCCTCTTCAGGATAATTAGTGTTATAATGCTTAGATGATATGACAGAGATATCTTCACCTCCTTAAAATCAACATTCGCGTCCAGAACAGCTCGGAGTTGTTCTCTAGTAACATAGGCAGATTCTCTTGGAGGCTCGATCAAGAGCAAGGCACATCTTGTAGGGATCTGTGAAAATCTCAAAAACAACGATCTGTGAAGAGCTCAAAAACAACAATCTATGAAGATCTCAGAAACAACGATCCATGTAGGTCTAAAAAAAACATTACTTTCCATAAATATTGCCATATGCGCCTCCTGAATATCGAACAGCGTTTGCAACAAAACTGAAGATAAATCTTGCAAGTTTTCTGACAAATCTGTCGCCATATGAGCTCCTGCGCAAGCAGTCATGCTACGTCGTTGCCTTGATGCCAACAGTCTTTTATTCAGGCTCATGGTTCTGTTTCCCACCTAATATCTAGTACAGCTCCATGAGAGAATCTCCTGATGCAATCGTCTGGCCTTTCCTGCGAGATCGGCAAAGATCAGCTAGCGAAGAAGACATTCCATTCCTCAGCAGGGTCGCCTTCCATGTAGGGGGTTCGTGATATGAATGATGATGGAATAGTTTCTCAACTAGCCAACCCGTCATAAACCAGATTTTATTGATGTTCAGAAGATAAATATAGAATACAAAACGTATAGAGAAAATACAGCTAACAAGAGCCTTACAAGGGCTATACAAGATATTGTATATCTCTCCATCCCCCACTCTTTCTCTCTCTAGAACTTTCTCTCTCTATATCTGGAGTGGAACTGGAGCATAAATGGAGTCCACCGGAGAGCCCCTGAAACCATTGTCCTGCCTTGGTATTTATAAACATCGAGTCAAGCACCGACTTAAGAAGCCATTTTTATGCCACATCATCTGAGCCTTTAAGTTCGCGACCTTGATTATGAAAACTCGCGAGACCACCCCGCGAGACCCCCCTTTCTTGCAACTTTTCACGTCACGACCTCTCGCGACCCTCATTTCAAATCGTGATTCCAAGTCGGGACCCTGCTTTCAAATTGTGATTCCAAGTCACAACTTTCAAGTAGCAACCCTTCCCCTCGCGGCCCTCCTTTCTCATGACCTTTCCGTGACTTTGGACATACTGTCACCGGATGACATATGATGTGCCTGAGCCATGACCTTTTGCATACATACCTTTTCATGACTCTTGAGTCTTGTCAAGCTTCTTTAAAGTTCCATTTCCAATGATGCCAAGTGATGTCGCGACTATCACTTGTTCTTTTGAAAAGGTCCCCTTAAAGCCCCATTTCAGGACCCCTATTGTGATGCAACACATAGGGGCATGAGTATTGGTGATCTTATGTCTCTCAACGGACCCTCACACGCACCTCTATAGTGTTTGATGAATCTTAGTACTTAGCCAAATACCAGAACGCCAAGTCACGGGACAGTTCCTGTGACTAACCAAAATGCCAGGTCGCAGGCCAATTCCTGTATCCATGATATGCCAAAATACCACATCGCGTTTAACTAAAATACCATGTCGCAGGCCTGTTCCTACAACCCCCCACTATACAACTTAACCCCTGATTCATGCATGGGGAGTGACCAGACAATCTTAAAATTCCCGTGTCTATACTCGACCTTTGAAAATGGGGAAAATTTAGTGTTAGTAGAGAAAACATAGAATGGAGGTGGGAATTTAAAGTGAAATGGAGATAAAACGTGTAATTGAAAATCATATTCGACTACCATTGTATCATTGTTTTTTTCCTTTCAATAGGTCATGTTCCCTAATTTTTCTTGTAAGGACTTGAAATGTACCGTTACTTTTTGTAGCTTATCATTCTACTTTTATTATTTTTATGAACAATATTTGGGTCCTATATCAAGAGGAGGATGTTCATTATTTTTGTTGATATGGTGCAATTCAATTTGGATATTATTACTTTCTCAATTTCATTCAACAACCAAAGGCCTTGTAGACTAATGATATCACATTCCTCCCCAAAGTGTGAGTGTGTGGGAGGTTAGGTAACCAAATAAAAAATAAAAAATCTCATTCAACAAAGTGCATGAGCAAATGAAAGATAAAGAAATTATTTCTATAATTAGCATGTCTTTCATATGTTGTTCCTAATTATATCAAAGCAATTAATATAAGTTATTATCAAAAGAAATATGATGTGATGAATTAGATATATATTACACATATATTTTTTGTAACATGTCGGGGCAATATAATTTTTTTATACATACAATATATACCACTATCCTCTCTTCGGAGGGATTGGTAAAGTGCAAGATTACCTTATACATATATATATATATATATATATGGGCAAATGGTGTTAAACCCCCCCTATAGTTTAAAAAGTGTGCACAAAACCCCCATCTACTTCATTTTGTATAGATAACCCCCACTAGTTTGGCAAAAATGTGCACAGTGACCCCCTGTAACACTGTTCCGATAGCTTTTTTGACGGAATATGAGCACGTGATAGGCACATGTTAATTTTTTTTCTAAATTCCAAAAAAGGCCCTTACCTAGCTATCATACTACCCCTCTCAACAATACAGATATATATGTATATGTGTATGCAATGCTTCTATTCTATCTTCTACAACTCCATTACGTTTCCTTCCTCTTAACAATAGTGAATTATAGCTCTATCTTTCTCTTTCTCTAACATTCCTCCATCATCAGATCTCTTTCTCTCTCTCTTGGCCCTTATCTCTCTTCAACTCAAATATGGCCATATATATACATCGCGTGAAAATCCTAAGTTTTGCAGACACAATTTCGTTTGAAAACCCTAATTTTTGTTCTCTTTAGCAAAGAAATATGCCTTCTTCTCCTAGTTCAGTTAATAGGCTCAGAAAGCCTTGCCCAAATGGAATAGTAAAATGCAAATGTGGTACTCCAACTCCCTTAACCACTTCATTTACAGATCTGAATCCTATAAGAAGATTCTATGGATGTGCAATTTTTTTGTCAACAAAGAGGTGCAAAATCTGGAAGTGGGAGGATGAGCTACTTTATGAGTATTATCAAAATTTTATTGCAAATCTATTAGCTGAAGTGAATGAGTTGTAAGATTGTGGAAGGGGAAGTGAAGACATTGAACTTGTTCAAAAAGTTGCAGAGTTGGAAAGGGATGTTCAAATCCTTAAAAATCAGAATGTTAGAAGTAGTATTTGGTGTTTTTTTTTTTTTTGTTAGGGTTTCTGTGTTGTTTGTTTGTAGTTATAGTTTTAGGTTGAAACAAGTTTGTTTGTTTGTAATTTCAGTTTGTTCAATGCAGTGTAATTTTGAGTTGTTTGTGGATCAGATTCAGTTTTTGAAGTAGTATTTCATTAGTATTTGTTCAGTTTGGAAGTAGTATTTTGTTTTGTTTGCAAATTGATCAGTATTTCAGTAGTATTTGAACACTCACATTCAAAAAGCTGCAGTATCTATGCAATATAAACACTCACATTCCAATCTTCAATATCACATGTGTCCAATATCAACACTTACTATAGATAGAACACTTAACATGTTCAAATATCAAACTGCATTACCAATCCATACTCAACACTTACTCTCAAATGAACACTCACATTCAAAAAACACATGCATCCAACTCTTCATATAGATAGATACAAACCATGTTTAAGTTGACACACCCATACTTAACATGTTCAAATATAATAGGGTACAAAAATATCTCCCTCATGTTCAAAGAGTACATTACATACATGTTCATCTACCCAATTGTGTCAAACATTACATGTTCAAATAACTTCACAAAATGTAACTTAAAATTTCTTCACAAAAATGTCATTGTCCTTCACAAAAGCTCATTGTCCAAAAAACTTCACAAAATGTAACTTAAAAGTTATTGTACAGCTCCACATGTCACTGGTCTCTTTGATTCCCCCTCAAGTTGCAAAGATTAAAAGCATATGACCTACAATTAAAAATAAAAATGTAAGCAATAAATATACCACCAATCATACATGTGAAAAGAAGCATGAAATGTGGGAAATACCTGTTTACAGATTCTTGTGTGCCATTCATTTGATCTCCGTGACTTCCTCTTGTATCTTGATGGGTGTTCCTTTTCTAAAATTGAAGGCATGCAAATCAAATTATACTTGTTTACATAAATTCACCACTGTCAAGTTTTGAACTTCTTTTTACCTCACCGGCTTAACTCATTATTGTTTAACCACTTGTTGATGCACCATTAGCATTGAATACAAGTTGTTATGTTAGATATTGTACCATCATTATTGAATTTATGTAAATATTAAACTATTTAATGTATCAAAAGTTAGATATTGTACCCTATCTTGTTGTTGACCAGTGCCCATTGTGTTGACAAAAGCTGGCCTACAACTTGTAACAAGTAGAGTATAGTTTTTAACCTTTTTAGTCCTTCCTCCTTTACTAATTAGTGGTGTGGGTTGAACAGGATCATTTTTGAAACTCCTAGAGTTGTGTCTAGGCTCCTTTCATTTTCCACATCTCACTTTAGTTTTCTTTGAAACCACAGTAATTTCATCTACCTCGGTTGCACTAGATTTTTTGCACTTTTTTTTACCCTTTAAAGTACTTTCACCACTGGCCTTCTTCCTTGCTATTAGGGGTCTGCCAACCATTTTCTTTCCAATTGGTGGATAGATGTCTAGAGTTTATGCAAACTTTATTAACTCTCTAAATGATAAAGGTTGAATGCTATACTTGTAAGCCTTTAGATAGGTTTCCCTATGAAAGGCAAGATGCACATACTCCTCCGCAACTAACCTTTTGTACATCAAACAAGCAATTGCATGCTCACAAACAATACTACTTATCTCCCAATGCTTACATGTGTATGTTCTTTTCTCCAAGTCAACTACATCATATAACCCATGCTTGTACACCTTAAACAACATCCTACCTGCAGGCTCAACAGTGCACTTCCTTGCTGTCACTTTCAACTCATCCACTTCTTTTTGAATGTTGGGACATAACAGGCCAATCTTGTTTTCCATATACTCTCTCTTCAACTCAAATCTCTTCATTAGGTATCTATGTATCATCTCCCACATGTGTATGATTGGGTTCTCCCTAGCTAGTGTAATTTGGGAATTCACATATTGTTACTGTTGAGCCTACACTTAAAGGTGTATGAGAAGCCACAAATGATAAGGGATTGCATTTAAATAATTAAATGCATCAGTGTCTGTCATATATAAAGGTCAAGACAATAGGACCACCAATCAATGCCATCAACTCATCAACAAACCACTGCCAAGTTTATTTGCTCTCTGACTCCACATATCCAAATGTTATTGGAAAGAAATGCTTGTCTCCATCTGTCCCAACTGCACTCAAAAGTTGAATGTTTAAATAATTCTTTATGAAACAACCATCCAACCCAATGAATGGTCTGCATCCTTCCTTCCAACCCTTCCACATGGCAGAAAAACTCAAAAACATTCTATGAAACCTTCTGTTACCAGTAGCATCAAGTTCATAGTGCACTTTCACCACAACCCCAGGATCTGACCTCCTCAACAAATCACCATATTCTTTAATTTTACTAAACTGATCCTCATGAGTGCCTTCAATGTTACTAAGGGTTTGCTTTTTTGATCTAGCTATTTGGTACCTTGAAACTTGCAAATCAAAATCACTTCTAACTTGGCCTTGTAGTTCAACATTTTTCCAAGTTGGATCAATTCTAAATTGCTTAATATACTTAGAAGCAAGGAATCTAGAGGTTAGTTACTTACAATGATCCACTGGTGGACAGTTATCGACTGAGTTGAATGTCCTTATCTCAAAGCTATGGTCACGTGTGTTCAAAGAAGCATGAATTCTCCACCCACAGCTATTTACACAAAGTGTTGTCACTCTTATCCTCTCATTCTTTGAAAACTTAAAGTCAAATCTATTTTGTATAGCATGGTTCCTTAATGTTACCCTAAAGTCCTCAGCACATGTGAATTTCATTCCTACCTCTAAGGCCTTCTTCCCCAAGTCCCTTCTAAGGATAAACTCATTATTTCTAGCACTAGCTACTTGCCCTTCAGAATCTGACCCATACAAACTCCTAAGTTCATCACTGTGTACATAAACAGAAACATCATCCAATTGTTCTAGATGATCATGCTCCCATCCACTTTCATCATTATCCCCAGAATCTTTACCACTTTTATCACCATCCCCAGAATCTTTACCACTTTCATCACTATCCCCAAAATCCTCACCACACATTTCAGCAGTACCCCCCACTTCAGGTTCATCAACTTCAACTTCATTACCCACTTGAGATGATACCACATAAACTTTAAACATTGAGAAGGATTTGTACAATTTAGAAAGCTTTGAAATGTCAATAGCACATTTCAAGGGTATTGGTCACCCAACTCCATCAAATGGGTTTTTATAGTAAATGGTATTATTCATGTCAAGTTTCAATTTTACCATCAATGGTAAAAAGGAATAGTATGTTAACCTAGTAATGTCTACATGCTCATACAGCTCAACATTTCCATACATGTAGTTATGGTCAATGTCAAAATACCCACCATAATGGAATTCCATCTTGTACAACTTTTCCATTTCCTATAAACAAATGCATGCACATTCAATAACATATGACCACTTTAGACACCTAGGGACCATAACTACATATGACACCATTACTTTAATGTTCTGGTAATAATCAAAGATGAGGTATATATATAAAATAGAGAAATGGGCCTAATCATCAAACACCATATTCACAATAGTTGTCAAATTCATCAAAAAAAAGTTAAAAATCCCATTTTTATACCACAATTAACAAAAGCCCTAAAATTTTGTCTTACATTGCATAAACAATTAGGGCTTTTCGGACCCACCACAATAGCAACAAAAAATTCAACCAATTGCATGCTAATCCGACAATTTTAGGCTCACCTCATTCATTATTCACAAAACCCTAAAATCTAGAAGAATATTCGAAACCTAAACACAACAAAAATATTATAAACCCTAACATGCATATAACCCTAATATTGAAAAGATGAACAAAATATCTAAACTTACACAGATAATCGCAAAAGGAGCTTGATTTAGTTGAAGAGAGAGATGGTTATTGCTTCGTGAGTATAGAGAGAGATAATCGCAAAAAAGCGCACAAACAAAACCCTAAATTGTAGGATATGTTCGTCTTCATTGATTTAATTGAAGAGAGAGAAGGTTCTTGCTTCGTGAGTACAGAGAGATAATCCCAAACCCTAAAATGACTTACATGATAAAGAGAGAATGATTGCAACCCAGAAAATCGCAAACCTTAGAAACGGCTTACATGATAGAGAGAGAAAATTTTTAATCTGAGATAGAGAGAGAGAGACAGAGAGAATTAAGTGAAATGAGTTTTGAAAAAACCCTAAAACATTTTTGTGTTCTAAGTGTAATATGAGAGACAAAAAGTGTCAGTGATATCCAAACACCTAAAACGACGCCGTATAGTGCAAGGGCTAAAATGTCTTTTTACATTTCGTTATTATTTAAAAAAAAATTAGAAAACCCTAATTTAAGGGTAAACTAGTACATTCACAACTCATGTACCGAAAAAGGCTTTGGAGGGGTGTATTCGCTCACTTTTCAAAGAATAGGGAGGTTTAGAAATCATGAGGGGGGTTTTGTGCCCACTTTTCAAACGACAAGGGGGTTTAGCACCATTTGCTCATATATATATATATATATATATAGGAAAAAAATGGAAACACTACTGCGAGAGATTATTCTCTTCAACATGCGTATATAGATCAGATAAAAGTTTAGAATATACATCACTGCATAGAGTAATTCAAGATCATACCTTTTTCTTCAATTGAGTCAATTGAACATGTGGTCTTGTCATATACTAAAATTTTATGGTTTTCTTAATTTCTTCCCATGTGTTTCTCACTAATTTTTGTGTATGTTGTGTGTTTTTGCTTCCAAAATATCTCCACTACTCGTTTCATGGTCAATTCATTCCAGTTTCTCTATGTCAATCGCTATGGACTTGAATATGGTCGTCTTAGGAATTTGCCATTCCACCCTGTTTATCCTTTTCTCACCCACTTTGAAATTAATCCAGTCAAATACAAACACAAAGTAGGATACAAACACAAAGTAGGACAGGATCAAAGAAAGCAAGAAAGCACGCCTTCTAACTAAGATGATAAACAAGAGAGATATATATAAAGAGAGATATAAACAAGAGAGAAAAAGAGAGAGAGAGATATAAGAGAAAACACAAGATTTTATTTCTGGAATCTGATGATCCATACAACACTGAGAGCTCTCCTTTTATATAGGAAGGAGAGGCTGAGAAAATACATAAGTGTTCTTCGAATATGTCAGCCATGACATCAGACTAACAAAAGACTAAAATACCCTTACCGACAAACTTAATGGCACAAAATACAACTGAAATGGCAATTATACCCTTGCCGATAATGAAAAGTACAAATACAACTGAAATGGCAAGTATACCCTTGCCGACAATGAAAATTACAAATACAACTGAAATGGCAAGTATACCCTTGCCGACAATGAAAATTACATATAACTTATTTTATTGCATCAAGACCCAAGCATTTTGCAGAAATCATCAATCAGGGCTTTGCGAGAAGTACTCATCATCATTATCAGAATTATATTGAGAAGGAGAACCTACAACAGGATAGGGCTGCTGATGGACTCTGTAGATCGGATGGTCTTTATCAAGGAGGTCCCATGAATACTGGGCTTCATGTTCAGAAAGGAGAGTGATCAGATTATGTTTCCAGTCTGTAGAATAAAAATCGGAATGGCGCCAATGAGAGGTATCACTGTGAAACAGATGTGGAGATATAGTCTGAAGAGGAATGCCATTGTGATGACAGAGCTGCGTCCTGTGGAGATTGAAAAATGTAGGCATGTCATACATTATGGTATTCTCATGACCAGTGAAGAAGGAGACATAGTAGGATTTTTCAATATGAACACCAGAATCAGGGGTAGGATAAAACTGCTTTCGGGACCAAAACACGAACATAGGAGACTGAAATGGACACTGGTGGAACTTTTTTTGCCAAAATGGAATATCTCCGAAGAGGGTAAGCCACCTACAGAATCTTAACTCAGAGGCAGGGAGGGAATTTAGTAAACACTGAGCAAGATATTGCAACATTTGGGATTTATCAAAAATAATACCTATGTGATAAAGATCTACAAGGTACCAAAGAAGAAAAAATGCTTCACGAGGAAAACTAAAAAAAAAACACTGGATTAATTTCAAAGTGGGTGAGAAAAGGATAAACAGGGTGGAATGGCAATTTCCTAAGAGGGCCATATTCAAGTCCATAACGATTGACATAGAGAAACTGGAATGAATTGACCATGAAACAACTACGGGAAATAAGGGTTTTTTTCAAGCAAAAGAATCTGAAGGTGAAATGGCAACTGAGAGGGTTCGAAACATGCAATCAGGGGAAAACATAAGGGAAGATGAGGATGAACAAGATGAATGTCTTCTTTAATTTAGAAAGAAAATCAGGGAGCACATTGGTTTTTCCTTTGATATGAGCAGCATCAAAGGACCACTGGGAAAACCAATTTGCCCATCTCAGGAGTTGAGCCTTGGGAGGATGTTTATGTTTGAACTTAAGCATGTTAGGAAAACTGTTAAGGTCAGTCTCGATCAGGAAATGATGACCTATAAAATGGAATTCAAATTTTTTAATACTGCGTTTGATAGCCAAAATTTATGTGTAAGTAGAATGGTAATGGGTTTCAGCAGAGGAGAAAGAACCACTTTTGTAGCCACAAATCATTCTAGATTTATCAGGACGTTCTTCAAGAAGAACAACACCCCAATAAAGATCAAATGCATCAGCTTGAAGGACTATTTTCCCATCAGAAGGGATTTTTAAAGGAGGAAGAGACTGAGACACTGATTTAAGGAAAGCAACCGCATTTGTACATTGATATGTCCAAGGGGGATGGGATTTTTTAAGAAGTTCAGAAAGAGGTTTTCGATATTGGGCAAGGTTAGGAATGAATTCAGACATGTAGTTTACAATACCAAGAAACTGTTGAACTTGCTTAGTAGAGAGGTGAGTATCAAGGAATTGATGGAGTTGGGTAGCAATGTGAGGTTGGAGAGCATATTGGCCCTGAGAAATCTTCATGCCCAGAAACTCGATTTCAGGTTGAGCTAAAGTCAATTTCTTTTCAGAAAGCATGATTCCAAATTTTTTAACAATACTATGGAAGGTTTGGAGGAGGGTGACATGTGTTTCAAGGTCAGGAGATAAAATCAAGATATCATCAATATAAACTAAGGCCGAAGGTAGGATAGGAGCAAAAATAAGAACCATGGCTTGCTGAAATAGAGAGGGTGCAGTTTTTAAGCCAAAGGGCATCATCGTCCAATGGAAATGGTGATCAGGGATACAAAAACCAGTTTTGGGACGGTCATCAGGGTGGATACCAAGTTCCCAAAAACCAGCTTTAAGATCAAACTTAGAAAAGATCTGGGCTTTGGGTAAATTTGAGAACAGGACAGCTCTTCTGGGAAGAGGGAATTTGATATCTTGGAGGAAGTGGTTTAGGGGTTGGTAGTTGATGACAAGGCGGAGCTTACCGCGAACTTGTTCTGCACGCTTATTTACATAGAATGCTTCACAAGCCCACTGAGACTGGGTTGGTTCGACAAGGCCTTCGGTTTGGAGTTGGTGAAGTTCTTGGACAGCTAACTGGTAATGTTCTGGGTACATACCATGGTGGGTGGCTTTGGTAGGGTTTAGGTCTTCATTTTTCTTGAAGGGAAGGGTGATGAAAAACTCTGGGTTTTCCACAGAGGATGGTTACATTTGGTAAGGAAATGGGAATGGGAATCAGCACAAGAAGTTTGGATAATAGCCTCTCTGAAGGAGGAAACAGTGTCAAGGGAGAACAAGTTAGGTATAGTAGTCCAAGGAAGGAAGTAATTACGAAACTTCAATCCTTTTGGCATCCAAGAGATTTTGGTGAGTTTCTGGAGAATGTCAAACCCGATAAGAATATATTTGTTTGGGAGTTCAGAACCAAGGACTTGATGTTTGACGGTATAGCCAGGAAACAACTGGAGGATGATGGGCTTACTCTTGAGGGTAATGGCAAAAGTTTCACCATTGGCGGCAGTGAAAGGGTAGTAACATTTCTGCCAGTAAGACCTAGGAAGGATGGATGGATTAATAATAGTCGAGGTTGTTCCAGTATCAAAGAAGGCTATAAAAGGGATAGGTTTGGCATATTTGTCCGGAAGAATATGGATTTGGGCAAGAGGTTGGACGAGCAAGGATGGGGCTAAAGAAAATTCCACAGAGAAAAGGTTATGAGGATAATCAGCTCCAGACTCGGAATCTTCTGAATAAGTGTCCTCGGATTCTGATGAAGCAGTAGAGAAAGCCATGATAGTGTCAGCACTGGCTTCATCATCAATAGAAAAGAGGGATTCAATGTCTGCATCTTCTTCATCATGCGGGAGTATCTTGGAAATAGAGTGGACCAATTTTTCTCTAGCAACTTTGTTTGGACATTGTCTGGCATAGTGACCTGGTTGTCTACAGATGTAACATCTGTCAAATTTGCACTTGCCACGAATAGGTTTTTTGCGAAAGAATCGCCATTTCTTCCATCTAGAAAACTTGGGGAAAGAAGAGGATCTCTTGGGTTTCCACTTCTTAAAATGGTTAGTTTTCTTTGTAGAAGGACTGCAGGAACAAAACTTATCGGATTTACACTTGATGAGGAGATCAGATCGATCACAGGCTTTTCCCAGAAGCTTTCCTTGTTCATGGAGTTTTTTAAAGAACTTCTGGTGATTGCAGAGCTTCTCAAGGGATTGGAGAACATGTTGGTAAATGGAACCAAGGGATGTTTTGTTCAAGGCCATGTTTTTGGTTTGAAGAAGTCTGAATGTTTCATTTCCAAGAGGTTCTGGAAGTGAGTTGAGAAAGGATTTTTTAAGATTCACATCATCAATACCACCAAGAACATAGAATCGTTGGGACATTCGAAGAAAATGGGTCTCCAAATCTTTGCGCTTGAATGAACAGCACCTCATACTCAGGAATTATTCACGAACAACACTGAGCAGGC
Organism: Cornus suecica; assembly: GCA_963922005.1. NCBI lineage: Eukaryota > Viridiplantae > Streptophyta > Magnoliopsida > Cornales > Cornaceae > Cornus > Cornus suecica. Next base: position 27,173,966 of record OY998238.1, read on the forward strand.
CATCAGAGGAACCAAGAAATTCATTGTGTAAGACATCAATGAAAGTAGAGATAGTTGGCAGTTTAACAAACTGGAGGTGTCGGTACTCTCCTAGTGCGAGGTACCATTGGCGGAGGCGACCAAGGAATTTTGCCACACAACGAGTCAGGACTGAATGAAGTTCAGCATTGGGAGCAAGTATCTCTGCAGTGCACCAAGCATGGATCTCATAGAACTTGTCCAGCCATTTGGAATAGGGGATTTCATCAATAGAAAACCCATTATGAGATTGAGTCTGAGATGGAAAATTTTGTTGAGGATGTATTGGAGGAGGAGAAGGATCCTCAACTTCTTCAACAATAGGATCAGCATCAGGGGGATACTAAGGGTTGGGATCAACCATATGGATAAAGGAGGCAGAGTGTGCTTCGACAGTTTCATCCACAGAGTCAGAATCAGATCGGCCTTGGGGAAGGTTAGCCAATTTTAGTAAAATTTCTGAGATGGGGTTATGGAGTTGAGAATCTTCAGGCTGGAGTATGAATTGAACTGGAGATTTTCCTTTGGGATCAGAAGACGTAGAAGGTGTAGGTATTAAAGGTTGTAAGGATGGGGCAAGAATAGGTTCTGGGATATGTGGTGTGGAGGTGCTTGGAGGTGGTGGTGGAACCGAAGGTTTTCTGATATGTAAGTGTGGTAAGGATGGAGGTAGGGAAGGAGAGGAAATGAGGCTAGGTTGTCCAGGTGGTGCAAAATATAAAGGTTGGGACATAGGTTGGGATGTATAAGTAGGGAAAAGGGGTGAGGAACCAAAGAAATCAGGAGGACTGAGTTGTCTTTGGGTTTGTTGAGCTTGTAAGGACTGCGGTTGTATTTTCAAGTGTTTCATTTCAGCATCTTTGTGGAGAAAGGCTGAAGTGAAGGTTTGGTTGGAGTAGGCCATCTGGAGAAGTTCACCATAAAGACCTTGCATCTTCTGCTGGAGATCATTGATAAGGAGTTCCAAAGAGGTGAGCTTTCGGTGGAAAGTGTTTTCCAAAGATTGTTGGGAGTGTGAAATCCTTTGCAAGATTTTGTTCTGGGCCAAGGCATTGGTAGATTGCCAATTGATAGCCGCTTCGGCGGTAGTGACAGATTTGGTAGATCCATCTGAGTGGATGACATGAGGGTCTGGGATCTTGTGGTGATGAGTTGTTTTTTCTTGAGGATCATAGTAGGAAAGAGGAGGAAAGTCTTCTTCTGTCCATGATGATGAAGGAGAAAACATGTAACAGGGAATAGATGCAGGTTGAGTCGGTGGTAGTGATGGTTTTGGAGTACATGGTTTATCGGGTGGTTTACAAATTGAAGGAGAAGGCTTAGGTTGTAGTGTTCTGGATCTACCATAAGTAACATAAAAATCAAATTTTCCAGAGGGTTCACCAAGAAGATCAACAGTGGGATCACCATTTTCATATCTTTCCTTTAAACGTTGTTGAGATGACTTTTTCTTTCTTTTGGGTTCATCCTCAAAGTCATACAGACAATCATCACAATCACAAGCATCAAAAAACTTGTGTCCAGTGATAGGGTCTTGGAAAAAATAAATTGGGTCTCCATAGGATTCGATAGAGCTGATTGGAATTTGGTTTTGAAAAGCTGAAGGAGATATCATGTTAATCTCGGGGAGACGTGAGGAGAATATAGGAAGGGAATTTGGAGAAGGAGTATCTGGTTTGGGAAAAGAGATCTCAATGGAGCCATCAGGTTTGGTGGTGAAAGTAGGATTGATGGACTGAATTGGTTTCGGGTGTTGATGTGTTTTCTCATAAGCTGTAACCCATGATTCTGGGAGCAGCTTAAGGAGCTCGAGCCTGGAGACCTGCTTGGGAATATGGGAACAAGTTGCTTGATGGGTGGTGTTTATGTCGAGAAGGAGCGCATCATTGGAGGCAGAGGATGGTAAGTACATATCCATAGCATGATTTTGCAGTCGGTATGCCATCTGATAGTGGAGGGTAGCAGCATAGGTGGTAGAGACAGTGGAGGCGCCACTAATCTGGATCTGGACTTTCAAGGCACTAAGCAGATGTGGATCTGCTAAGGGCATGTTGAAGTTTGGGAAAAAAGTGAACATTACCGTGCCAGCATTTAAGGTAGTTTGGACAGTTGCTATGCAGGCATGCTGATAGTGGTTAAATATGGTATCAACCAGAGCAATACGAGAGGTGACAAGGAGACCTTTTCGACATTGAAAAGAGAGAGCAAGGCGAACAGCTCTGAAATGGAGATGTGTGAAGCTTTGTTGTTGTCACTGGCTAGGAAGGTCAGAAGGTAACTCGAGGGGAAATAATTGTTCTTGTTCAGTGGCAGGAATGAAACATTGGTCGAATCGAGAATCTTGCAAATATTCTTTTACTAAAGAATGGCGAGGGGTTTGGAACAAACGTGTAACGGTCTTCTTGAATGTATTGGTTGGTTTAGCAAATGTTGTATAAGGATTAACCATAGAAAGGTCGGTGACAGGGACTTTGCTTGATTCATCAAGGTAGTCATACTCATATAAATATTCAATGTGAAATGAGGGATCTAGAACTAGAAGATCTGGACATAGACATAATGGAGGAAATCTGGGTTCAATTAAGAGCATGAACAACAATGCTCAATTCTAAGAGTCTTGCAAGAGCTAGATCATGAACGTGAAAATGAACATGGACTAAAGAGATATATACATTATTGATATGGTCCACCAGTCTATTTTTGACATTATGATTGTCACAATGTCAAAAATATATATATATATATATATATATATATATAAAAAAAAAAAAAACCGGAGAATTGTGGCAATCATAATGTCAAAAATAGACTGGTGGACCATATCAATAATGTAGCATGAATCACAATGATCATATTGTTTTTAAACTTAGTTATTGTTCAATAATATATGACAAAGTTTTGATAAAATGTTGGGTAAATTAATAAGGCTGGGAAAAGAAAAAAAAAGGGAGGAGCAAAGGGGTTCTAGTCTTTGGAGACAAAGTGTGTGCGTGAGAAAAAAACTTACATTTTCAAAAAAAAAAAAAAAAAAAATTATGATTGTCCAGAATCGTGTAATTGGATTTCTAGTTTCTAGTTGTTGTGGTTATGTTTTTATTTTTTATCCTAAAAACTATGATAACAAAAAATATTCATAAGATGATAGGATGGATTTATGAAATTAAAAATCTTTTGACAACACATCCTCAATTGGAAAATTGATTCTTTCTTGGAAGACCACTCATTCATGCAATGACCAAAGAGATTCATGCATCAATTAATTTTCCAACTCATGAGCAAAGAAACAAATTCTATTGAGTTGGATTGATAGTAACAAATTAAAGATTGAACGACAGAAAGCAATTCATGTTGCCATTGTTGTGATGTGAATTGTTGCTTAATTTGCTCCTAACGTGCGAATTACAAAACAATAATCGAGGAGGGCGTCTCCATCAGTTATGTGTAATATATATCTAATTCATCACATCATATTTCTTTTGATAATAACTTATATTAATTGCTTTGATATAATTAGGAACAACATATGAAAGTCATGCTAATTATAGAAGTCATATCTTTATCTTTCATTTGCTCATTTTCTTTGTTGAATGAGATTGAAAAAGTAATATATATATACACATAAATATATAATTACAGTTACTTCCTCAAAATTTGTTAAACTACACTCGCACCCCTTTTACTTTAGATAATTATTATTACATTCCTTCCTATTTATATTTTTGTAACAAATACTTCCTTCTAGCTAACTTCTGGCATGGACGGTCAGTCTTTACGTCAGCAGTTTTTCAATGGTAAAATGACTATAATACTTACTTATTTGTGAAAATATTTAATAAAAATACATGGATATAAGAATAATTTCATATTTTCGTCAGGATATGGAGTTGATCACTTAAAAAAGAAAAAAAATGTAATTATCTTATAGGCAGGGAGGAAACCGTAGTTTGACAAATTTTGAGGGAAAATAATTGTAATTGTTCTTTGGCAAAAGTGCATAACACCCCTGTACTTTGGTTCAATTGCAAAATACTCTCTTGTGTTATTTTTTGTCCCAAAACACTACCATGTACTTTTCAAAAGTTGCAAAATATCCCATGTACTTTGCTTAGCTCCAAATCACTACCTTTTGCTTTTCAAAAGTTGCAAAATACCCCCATTGGTTATGTTTTACACGAAATATTGATCATTTTGCCCCACTTGTCTTGTAATAACCCATTTTTAGTATTTTATTTACTTTCTTCTCTCTTTTTTAATAATATAATTAATAATTCAAAACTTCACACACATATATTTATTTATAGGAGTGTTCAAAACAGGTTTGGTTCCTTAAAAATAAGAATCGGACTGGTTTCGATTCGTACTATTATTTTAAAAACAAATACCAAATTTTAAAAGATAATATAATTTTATATATGTTAATATCTTGGTTTGTAGACAGAATGAGGGAAAAGAGAAAAAAAAAACAGAGGAGGAGAGCTAAGATTTAGTAAAATCTGTAATTCAATATAATATTACTTATAATTTAACAAATTTATATATATTTGTTTGGTAGCTTTTCACGAATTACATATATTTTTTCACGAATTAAATATAGAAACATATATAAAATTATAGTATCTTTTGATATTTGTTTTTTTACTTTTTTTATAAAAATGATAGTACGAATCGAAACCGCAACCGAAATTTTGGTTGTTGTTCGGTTCGGTTCCGATTCCTATTTTTAAGGAACAAAACCCGTTTTGAACATGCCTATAAATAAATATATATGTGTGAAGTTTTGAATTATTAATTATATTATTAAAAAAGAGAAAAAAAAAAGTAAACAAAATACTAAAAATGGGTTATTACAAGACAAGGAGGCAAAATGATTAATATTTTTGTATGAAACATAATCAATTGGGGTATTTTGCAACTTTTGAAAAGCACATGGTAGTGATTTGAAGTTAAGCAAATCACATGGGGTATTTTGCAACTTTTGAATAGCACACGATAATAATTTTGGGCAAAAAAAACAAATAGGGTATTTTGCAACTGAACCAAAACACATGGGGTATTATGCAGCCTTATTCTTTTATAATAAATATATATATACGAAAATGATTTCTTGCTATGAGGAGTATACTTATATTGTTATCTAAGGAGTAAGAGATCATTATTATTATTATTATTATTATATATATATATATATATATATAACTATCAATATAAAAAAGTAAATATGTTTATCTTACTATAATTATTTTATATATATATATATATTTGTGTGTGTGTGCGGATGAAGAAAAGTTGGGAATAACTATCCATTCAACAAGACCCCCAAGTCAATAGTAGCTGCTGAGAGACTGCAGTGTTCACATTAACAATTGCGTGGTTGAAAATATTTGTTACGTCTCCTCTCCATGTGAAAGCAAATTAAATTCCATTCTCATCTTTTTGTCGACGCGGAACTTTCATTTCCATCAATGAAGTGATCCCCACACATGCAATCAAAGATGGGTGAAAGCTAGCTAAGAGACAATCAGTATATCTCTCAATGGACAATGATAGAACTATAGAGGATATATATATGATTTGTGTTAAAGATAGAGTTCATAAAGATGCTTACAACAATAAAAATAAATAGTTCAAAAATTGAATCCAAAAGAGTTGCTTCGGTTAGAAAAGTCTCAAAAAGCATTAATTTTCCGATTTGAGTTTTACTAAGTACAAATAATTACATAGTACATTTACATGATTCGTGTCAGAGAGTCATTTCACATGAGTTTTTTGAATTGATCGAGAACTAAAAAAACTCGGAGTTATCAAAAAAAAATTATAATACTCCAATACAATTGAATTATTGACTTGATGAATTCTTGGCCCTTTCAATGAGGAAACTTCAACTTTTAAATACTGAAATTACATAGGAGATGATGAAATGAGTCTAGAGGAGGTGAATAAGTTTTTTATGAATTAATTGATAAATTAAAATATTAATTGTAAAATAGTTAATTTTAATTCAATTCTTTTAATTATCCAAACCACGCAATAATAAATATGAGTGCAGAAAATAAAGCAAAGACAACACCAATATTTTTACGTGGAAAACATTGGAACCGTTCCAAGTAAAAACCACAAATAGCTTCTAGTATCGATGCACTATGAATCAAGAAGTACACGAACTCTATGAAGTTAGGACTTACAATCATTATAACTTGTCTCTTATCATTCGACGTCTGAAAGTCTTGAATCACTCGCACTACCATAAGCTCTCGCTCCGATCTCCATACTCTGATGGCTTTGCTTCACACGAATCACTGCACACACAGTGCAACGGATGGTGCGTAGATTTTTCCAATATCTAGGTCATCCAATTATGCATAAAATTCACATGTGTTGTAGAACAATTGGAAATTTTCAAAAACAAAAGAGAACTAGGAGATGAATAATCACTCAATAATTTTCTCTCTCTTTCTTTCTCTCTACAGGAAGATTTTTTATGTGGAAGAATTGCAGAGCTCTCAAACCATAACTCACAAGCCACGCCCTTCTCTTTAGTTTAACTCATATAAATAGAGAAGAGTTGTCCAATTAGGGTTGAGAATATTTTTCCTTTCAGGATTCGTATTCCCATCATTAAGTCCTCTAAATATAGACTAATATACCAATGATAGTCCAATATATCAATAATAACTCATAACCATATCCTTAAGGGAATATGAGTCTTTAAGACATCAAAATAATCCTTAATTAAAAACTAAAGTCGACAACTTCGAGTTCTCGATAACTTCACTTCGAGTGTTCGACCATTGTTCTTTTGAGTACTCGGTAAACATCTAATAACGCACTCATAGCACATGATGGCGTGCCAAGGTCACTGGAATCCATGTTATTGTCCGCGCCAAGGCGCAAATCTTCGAGTACTCGGTAATGAAAAGTTCGAGTACTTGGTACATCAAAATCTCGAGTACTCGGTAACCAAATCTCGAGTACTCGGCAATTTCAGAAATCAAACTGTTTATTTCTTTGTAATACCGCTTCCGATCAACTTCCCTTCACAACTCTTATGGTCTTCATCACTTTAAACTTTATTTGACATATTTGTTGATCTTCATTTGACTTGTCAATTTGATTAACCCAACCACGACTCACGACACTCAACATAATATTTTGATAAAAAACATGTCATTACAAATAAATGTTCCTACAAATACTAAATACAATAATATGCATACGTGATCAATGATAGAATTGTTAATTTGAAAACTCAAGTACTATTATAAAGTTATGTATCAACTTAATTAACCTATTCCTTTTGTCTCAAATTAGTTGTCCAAGTCTGATTTTTTAAATTTTTTTTTTTGAATTGTATTAATAGAACAAAGGCAAAAGCCTTACATGGATCTTAGGGGTATACCCCTGATAGAAATATGAAACCCATACATCCATCAACTGAAAAAATAAGAAAAACAACCAAAATGCCTAAGCAAATGAAGAAGAGAACAAAAAGAACTTTTACTATCACTAGAGACAGAATACCAAGCCTGCCTAGTAAAAGGAACGAAACTACAAGCCATAGTGTTGGCACCTAAAAACATGTTCCAACACCCATAATTCCAACCGGTAGAATCAAAAGCCAAAAGGACCTCAATGAAGAGACCAATGAGCAGACAACATTGAACAGCAGAATAAGCCACACCAGAGAAAGCAGCATAACCCATGGTTAAGGTGACAAGATGAACACAGTATAGGAACATGCTCCAACCACCAAGACACCACCCAGAGTTGAACAAGCTGAAGTGAAAAGCAACAACCATACCAGTAGTAGAGATAGAATCCATAGAACAAGAATTAAGGTAACAATAGAGAAGCAGGTAAATCCCATTTACCAAGAAGATCCTGATTGTATGGAGAGGCACAGAACTTCGAAAGAGGAAAAAGAGTGTGCATTACACTTGAGATCACCTTGTGAAGTAGTTGATCCATAGAACTGAACTCTTCATTGTAGAGTCTATTATTTCTTTCAATCCAAATACAATAAATAGTTGCACAGAAAGCCAGTTTGTTGAGCAAAACAGAAAAAGACTTTCCCTTCAAGTGGTCAGTCATCCATTGAATCCTATCATCCCATGATCCATCAAGCCACTCAAGCTGACCTTTTTGCACAATATGAGACCAAAGTCTAGAAGTAAAACCACACTGAAAATAAAGGTGATCTTTGTCCTCTTGTCCAAGAGAACAAAAAACACAAGAAACTTGTTGAACCACCCCAATAGAAAAAAGGAAATGAAGAATAGGAAGTTTGTTAAGTTGCATAATCCAAGTAAGGAAGGAGTACTTAGGAATACAATGGTATACCATATAGTTGATTTCCATGAGACCTTAAAAAAAGTGTGCATGAGTAAGTCCCATGCAGAACTTATAGTAAAAGAGCTATTAGTGGGAATCCAAATCAACTTATCACATTTTGATTGGTCAGGCTTGAAAGAATGAGGGAAACCTGCTTTGAAATCCAACCAAAACTGGGAATTGAGAGTTGGGAAATGCCAGCCTGAAGCACTGATAAGCCTACTAACAGAGGAATTATTCCCAATACCTAAAGATATAATGACATTAGTAAGAAAGAAAGAATGTAGAGGACCCTGAGGATGCAGTTATCATACCATAGAGATGTTGATCTACTATCACTAATGAGAGATTTGAAAGAAAGTCTGACAAGAGGCCTAAGGTTGAGCAACTTCTTCCAAGTCCAAGAACACTTTTGAGGAACTCCAATCTCCCAAAAATTTCTATTTCTGATCGAATAATGATGAACCCAGCAAGACCAAATAGAAGAGGAACTAGGGTGCAAAAGCTTCCCTATATGCTTAACCATGGCAGCAAGATTTCATTCTTCATGATCCTTAATACCAATACCACCTTGGAAGCTTTTGCACCCTAGTTCATCTTCTATTTGGTCTTGCTCCAAGTCTGAATTTTCAATATTCTTTTAGGGTTCGTTTAGTTGCGCGGATTTGAAATTGAATTGAAATTATATTAACATTATATTGGAATTGAAATTTCATGAAATTTCAATTCCATAAATGCAATTTCAAATACATTGTCTGAATGTGTTTTGGAATTCAAATGTAATTGAATTTCAATCTCAAACCCAATTTGAATGTAAAAGACCATAATTTTAAGATTAAATTAGACAATATAGATAAATATATTTATAAGGGTAAGTATACAAGTATATACAGGTATGCATATATATGTGTGTATATGCATGTGTATGTGTGTGTATATACATATATGTATGTGTATGTGTTAGTTTAGAATCTAGATGTATGTGTTTATGTGTGTATATATTTATGTGTATGTGGCTATATATTTGTGCATATGCTTATTCATATTTGTATATGTATGTCTTCTATGAGTACATATACATATATATATGCATATGTATATATATGTGTATATATTATATATATAAGCGTGTGTATATATATATATAGATATTTATGTATATGTATGTATGTTTGTGGTTGTGAAAATTTTGTTTTTAGATAGAGTATTTAGTGGGTCAAGGTTTAAAGAAGATGTGAAATTGAAAATTATAACTTTTTCTTGTGGAATTGGTGTCTTTGAAATTACATTTCAATTCCAATTCCAAAATATTTTGTTACATCCAAACAATGAATTTTGAATTAGAGCCCCCAATTCCAATTTTAATGCTCCAATTCCATGTTCCGAAACGAACCTTTAGTTATTTTGTGTTTTCAATTTTGCCCTTTGACAATATAGTATAGTTGTAATTTTTAATGGAGTCAACTGTCTTTTGAAGTTAAAGAAGAGGGATAATTTGAGATTGTATAAGATTTTATTGTATTGGAATTCGGAGAAATAAAGTTGGAAGATAGGACGATTAATATGGAAGGGAAGAATTAATGTATTTATAAACTTTAACGTATTAATTATGAAGCTTTGTTCGATGGTAATACTTCAAAAAAATTGTTATGGAATGACAAATGTTGGATTTGTGGAAGAGGTACAATACAAATAATCTATGCAACTTTTACATTTCTTGGCCAACCGTAATTTTTTTATAAAAAGGAATAGCTTCATATGGGTTTACAATTATAGAAATATATTCTATAATCGATAAGGGACTTAATGGGGCCATTTTACAAATAATTTTTCATGAATTTATTGGCACCGCACATTTTTTCTTTTCAAGAACAAATGATGATAGAATAAGCTTATCTCGACAAAATTGACGGAAACACTATTCTGATGCCAAAAATATTCACAATCTTCGGTAGCTTTTCGATGGCTGTAGTACGATAATTAACCTATATACAAAAATCATAAGATAATTATAATAAAATAAAATAAAAAATCATAAGGAATAAAATTATATCAATGTTAGGTTGAGTTAGATGGGTACGTATTGACTATTGAGTGGTTAGATTTAGAAAGTGTATTGGTAGATCCCAACATTATTACGACTGCAACGAACTCACCTACCCTTGTGTGGGACACCACCAACATTTTGTTTAAACTTTTTATCTGATAATCTTCTGTGTTTATCAAAGTGAGCTATCATTAATATCTTATGGGCTAATCCTAAACGGTTAATTTCATTAAACCATGTCATGGGGCGAGTCGGGGTGGGGATCCCCGAACCCGGGACAATTTTGTCCCCATAACCACCCCGCTTCTGATAAATTTTTTTTTTTTGTCCCGTCCCGCCCCATGCCTCAATTATATATATGTTATCTTTTTATATAAAAAAATTATATCTTAAACATATATATATACATATACATATATATATATATATATTACCTTTTTATATAAAAAATTATATCTTAAACATATATATATATTATTAATATAATAATAATATTAATATATTATTATTATATTAACCGGGGCGGGTTCGGGGCGTACCCCCGCCTCGAACCCGCCCCTGAACCCGACGGGGATTTATTTTTGTCCCATCCTCGCCCCCATTGATGTAATCAGGTCCCTATATTCGGGCTAAACGGGGCGGGGCGGGGCGATTCCCCATCGGGGCGGGTATTATTATCATCCCTAAATCATGTGGTTTTAAAAAAGATCACTTTGTCCCCCCTCCTATACAGAAAATCTCCTACACTTATTAAATTGTATCAACTTGCCTCATTTTCTATAATTTTGGACCAAAATACCCCTGGAATTTAATGAAAAATAATTTAAAATTCAAAAAAATTCATATAAAATTTAAAATATATATATAATTCATAAAAATATATATATAATTCGTAAAAATATATTAAATTCAAAACATATTTTATAAAATTCAAAAAAAAACATATAAAATTCGAAACAATATATATATAATTTGTAAAAATGATTTGAAAATTTGAAAAATGATTTAATGATTTAAAATACCCCTCGGATTTAATGAAAAATGATTTAAAATTCAAAAAAAACATATAAAATTCGAAAAAAATATAAAATTAGAAGAAAACATATAAAATTAGAAATATATATAATTCATAAAAATATATATATAATTCATAAAAAATATATAAAATTCGAAACAAATATATAAACTTCAAAAAATATATATATTCTTACTTGTATTCTCTTCTAACCATAATATATTATGTTGTTTTTATATCTTCCTACTTGTTTTTTCAAATTTTATATATTTTTTTTGAATTTTATATATTGTTTTATGAATGTTATATTTTTTTTTTCGAATTTTTTATGGTTTTTTTTTAATTTTATATATTTTTTCAAATTTTATATATTTTTTTCGAATTTATATATTTTTTTGAACTTTATATTTTTTTCAAATTTTATATATGTTTTACGAATTTTATATATATATTTTTGAATTTTATTTTATTTTTACGAATTTTATATATTTTTTTTAATTTTAAATCATTTTTTTATTAAATCCCAAGGGTATTTTGGTCCAAAATTATAGGGAATGTGGCAAACTGATACAATTTGATAAGTGCAGGGGGGGTTTTCTGTATAGGAGGGGGCATAGTGATCTTTTTTGAAACCACAGGGGGGTCTACTAAAATTAATCCGAAAAGAATATTATTTTTGGGGTAAAGTGCAAAAAAAAAACCCTTCAACTACAAAAAAAAAAAACATTCATCTATCAATTTGGTGCAATTAAGGATAACAATTAGTTAAAAGACACATATACCCCTAAATTAAATAAAAAAACACAAATTTATAGATTTAACAATAAATGAGTTTCTAACATAAATTGAGTATATGAGTTTTTCTCTTTACTTTCTAGAAACCCATTTGTCCTCTTACCTTCACATTTTATGCACACACGTATATATCCATAGGACCATATCAATATAAAAACAAAATTGAAAGAAAATTGTATAGATATAGATAAAGATATAATAGATTATAGATGAAGTTTTAACAATAAATGAGTTCATAACATAAACTCATTATATGAGTTTCTCTCTCTAGAAATTCATTTGCCCTATTTCCCTCACGTTTTATGCACATATATATATTCATATCAATATATAAAAAGTAAAAGGGTAATTTGCACTAACACCCCCTCAGGTTTCGGTCAAACCCACTTTCTGGTTGACTTTCCAAATTTTTGCACTAACAACCCCCTGAGCATTGGTTCCTTTTGCAATGACACCCCCTGGGCTAATAAAATGACCAAAATACCCTTGATAAAATTCAAAAATATTATATGAAATGTGAAATGACCTTTATGCCCCAACCCCAAATATATACAATTTCGAAAAACATATATATAAGTGCAAAACAATATATAAAATTCGAAAACAAATATTTAAATTCTGAAAAAAATATATAAAATTAGAAGAAACAAATATAAATTTCGAAAAACATATATAAATTTCAAAATATATATATAAAATTTTAAAAAATATATAAAATTTAAAATATATATATAATTCAAAAATATATATAAATTTTGAAAAATATTTTAATTCGAATATATATATATTTCAAAAAAATATATAAAATTCAAAAAATATATATTTTCAAAAACAAAATTCAAAAAATTATATAATTTCGAAAAACATATATAAATTTCAAAAACAATATACAAAATTCAAAAAAAAGATAAAAAAAATTGAAATATATATATAATTCGAATATATATATAATTCAATATATATATATATTCAAAAATAAAATTCAAAAAATTATATAATTTCGAAAAACATATATAAATTTCAAAAAATATATATAAATTTCAAAAAAAGATATAAAATTTGAAATATATATATAATTCGAAAATATATATATATATAAAATTCGAATATATATATAAATTTTGAAATATATATAAATTCGAAAATATATATATATTTCAAAAAATATATATAAATTCGAATTTATATATATATTTCAAATTTTATATATTGTTTTTGAATTTTTTTTATAATTTTATATATATTTCGATTTTATATATATAAAATGGGTAATCTCAAAAAATTCGTGGACAATTGATCTATGACAAACCGAGTTGTTGGGTAAAAATTCAAAAAATATATATATTTTGGAAAATTTTGGAAATTGTTTTGGACAATTCGTGGACAATTTTGGAAAAAATATATATATTTTGGAAAAATATATATAAAAGAAGGCCACTAATTGATGTTGGTGGTAAGTAATTTGATTCACTTCATTAGAAAGATATAACATTTTACCAATATATATATATTTTTGTAAAATTATATAATTTTTTGAATTTTGTTTTTGAAAATATATATTTTGAATTATATATATATTTTTTGAAATATATATATATTTTCGAATTTATATATTTTTCAAATTATATATATATATATATATATATATATATTCGAATTATATTTATATATATTTTCGAATTATATATATATATTTCAAATTTTTTATATTTTTTTGAAAAATATATATATTTTTTGAAATTTATATATGTTTTTCAAAATTTATATATGTTTTTCGAAATTATATAATTTTTTGAATTTTGGTTTTGAAAATATATATTTTTTGAATTTTATATTATTTTTTGAAATATATATATTCGAATTAAAATATTTTTCAAAATTTATATATATTTTGGAATTATATATATATTTCAAATTATATATATATTTTTAATTTTATATATATTTTTTGAAATTTAGATATGTTTTTCGAAATTTATATATATTTTTTCTAATTTTATATATGTTTTTGAAAATTTAAATATTTGTTTTCAAATTTTATATATATTTTTGAATTTATATATATGTTTTTCGAAATTGTATATATTTGGGGTTGGGGCATAAAGGTCATTTCACATTTCATATAATATTTTTGAATTTTATCAAGGGTATTTTGGTCATTTTATTGGCCCAGGGGGTGTCATTGCAAAAGGAACCAATGCTCAGGGGGTGTTTGTGCAAAAATTTGGAAAGTCAACCGGAAAGTGGGTTTGACCGAAACCTGGGGGGTGTTAGTACAAATTACCCAAAGTAAAATTTGAAAGAAGATTTTATAGATAAAGATAAAGATAAAGAAATATAGATTATAACTGTAGTTTTAGTAATAATGAGTTTCAATGAGTTTGTCTTTCTAAAAAATCATTTGTCACTTTAGTTTTACATATGATTTTTGTTTGTGTGTGTATATAGGTGCATGTGTATATAGGTGCATAAATAAATACAAGAGAGGAAGAGGAAGATGAAGAAGTAGATTTCAGTAGGGGTAAAAAAGTATTTTTGTAGTGAAAATTATGTTAGAGTGGGTACATTGCACTTAATTGATATAATTATGATATTTTTTGCTCATTTTATAATTAGGAAATTTATTGCTCATTGAGTAATAGTTGAGGGCAGTTTACCCGTATTTTAGTTGGATGTGTTTTGGTCACCAATCTCAGTTATTATATGTTTTACAAATGCACTTATTATAATATTAATTGTGTAGGAAAAAATAAAGATATCTATCAGAAGTTGATGTTCCTTTTGAAAAAATTATTAATCAAAATATTGAGTTTCCAAAGGAAAGTCTGATAATTAATTTTGTGATTAATTTTGTTTGATAATACTTATTTATTACTTAAATTTAAATAGATTAAATACTTATTAAATTAACTGCATTTAATAAAAAAAAAATTTGAAGATCACTTAAAATTTGAAGTATCATTTAAAAATGAGGTAAAATTATAAATTACAGAATCATCACTTAATACTGAAGTATGAAGAATGAAAATTTAAAAATATATCATAAAATATAATTTGTTTTAAGCACCACTTAAAACCTTCGGTACTTCAAATTCAGATATACAACACATTACAAATATAAAAACTATATTTTATTTTCTGATAACTAAAAATCACAAAACAGAACTGCACAAAAAAAAAAATTCCAGATAACCTAGTTATAAAAATGTTTGTTGTTAGAGCTTTAATTATTCTCTCAACAGTTTTTATAAGTGTAAATCGAATTATTTCTTTTTTATTTTAAACTTTTATTTTTTATTTTTTATAAACTAAAGAACAAAATTTGGACCCTTCTCACGAAGAATGAAGTTCTTTCCCGGTACTACACACTTTAGATATATGACTAAAATATATTTTTTAAGGAAACATTTACATAAAATACGTACAAAGAAGAATTAAACTCAATTCTTTTTCATCCTGCGTAAAAACTGAAGGACTCAGTGGTCCTAAACTAGAACTTCAGGTATAAATGATGCAGTGGAATATTTAAAGTTGGTAAATTACTTATTAAAAACACACGGCATAATTCCAATTAACTATTTCAAATTTAAAAAAATTAATGAATTTTAAGATCAGATCCAGTATCCACTATTGTGAATTTGTGATACTCCTTTATGATATTGCCTTCTTCAATTGTCAAAGCCAATGTTATTATAATACGTGAGTGGCTTTCAGGAAAGATGAGGCAACACCCTTTTAGTTGTGTTGACACCACTTTTGAGCCAATATACGAAAGAGTAAGAAGTTATAATGGAGTTGAAATTTGGAATTCAAAACCGAATCTGAACCATAAATATATGTGAAAATGGGCCAAGAAGTAAAAGAAAAGCATGGGTCATGTGTTGTTTCAGTTGGGCCGAAAGTGTGGTTGATTAGGGCAAGAAAATTATGAAGAGTTAGGAGACTACTGTTTGAATTGTATTATAAGTTTATGAAAATGTTTTGATAAGTTTAGAATTAGGAAATAGTTATCTTTTATTTATTTATTCATTTATTTCAAGTTTATCTTAGGATGGTTTTTCATTATAAATAATGTACGTATACCTCTGTTACAGAGGTCCACGACCAATACAAAAAAATTATCTTTTGCTTCAATAGCTTCGTATATTTTACTTTTCTACAGAATTTATTTATCAGTCCATTTACATTCTTGTCTTGCAATTTTCATTACTTTATATTCCAGTAAATCGTATTTAATTTCTTGGTTACCGAAAGTCCTTTTCATTGAGGCAGAAGAATCTATACACACGAGTTTTGTTCTCTCTCGTGTATTTCGCCTGATCTGCAAAAATCTGTTCAAAAGAGACGATAAGTTGTTCGTCTTGAACCGTTTGAGCCACGTCACTGGTTCTGGCACGCCCGTGATTTATATAAAATTTATTCGGCTGATTTATTTTTAGCGTGAACATTTTTGGCATGCCCGGTGGGACACCACTAGGTGATTGAGAAATTTAATAGTAAGTCATGCCGCCGAGAACAAGAAGTTCCCGAAACGATGATCTAAGTTTGGTGAATCCTGATGGGGTTGAACAACGGGACGACGAGTTTATCGGCAATGAGGAAGAGGAAGAGATTGAAATTGCCAACTCATCTGTTGGTAAGAAATAAATGGATCTGATTCAGTGCATGTGCAGGATGGATATGATGGAGGCGGAGTCGGCCCAGGCAAGGGAAATGGAGGCTCAAAGTCAAGCTCAAATTCATGAACTAAGGGCTAGATTGTTGGCTATGGAAAAGAAGCCGGCCGACGGGCCACATGCTACTTCAGTTCCTTATTTGCCTGGAAATACCGGCGCATCAACGTTGATATCGCAGCCGGGTTGTGTGAGAAATTCAGAAGTTAGTAGGATTCCCGCAGCCAATGGTGTACCACCAATGGGTGGTAATGGGTTTCCGCAGAGAGATAGTTCGAACTTGGGGGGGGGTGTGGGGGCGGCAATAACTGAAGTCCTCATTGTGTAGGTTACACGGATGGAATAAGAATAAATTCGGCGCCAGTTTATCCAACCATTGGAGGTGCGCCGCTGCCGATTAGGAATGCCCCTGTTTGGGAGGAGCCTCGAGGTGCAATGGACAGGGGGCAAATAATTGATTTAATACAGCAAGAGATGGGGCAAGGGTATCGCCGTACGCAACGACCAGTTTATAGGAAGCCATACCCGGAGCAGATTGATTCGGTCGAATTCCCAAGGAATTTTAAGTTTCCAGAGTTTGTGACTTTTAGTGGAGAGGGTATACAGTCCACTATTGAGCATATCGGTCGGTTCACAGTACAATGTGGCGAAGCAAGCAGTAACCCTTCTCTTAAAATGCGTTTGTTCCCTAATTCTTTAACTGGCCCGACATTTTCGTGTTATATAAAATTACCACTGAACTCAATATTCACATGGGAACAAATGGAGGGGCAATTTCATGCTCAATTTTACCGTACTAAAATTGAGGTGACTTTAGCCGACATCTCACGGATTTATCAGTTACCCAGCGAGTTGGTGGAGACGTTCGTAGCACATTTTCGAAAGGCTCGGATGCAATGTAGAGTGGCTTTACCAGAGACCGAGTATGTATGTCTAACTTTGAATGGTTTAGAGTTGGAGATGAGGAAAATGTTTGAGGGTATGGAATTTCGGGATTTGTTCGAATTAGCCGATCGAACCACTCGATATGAATCCTTGTTAAAGGAGGAAAAAGAGCGTAAAACGTCTTCTAAAGGGACTTATTTTAGGGACCCAAATTATGAGGTGTTTGCCATAGGAACGAACTGTGAGGAATTGGAAGTGGACGTGACAGAGATAGTCTTTACGAAGTCTTATACATGTGAAGCTCTTACAAAGCCTAAGCCAATTACAAATTCTCAAACGACTTCTTCAACAATGGAAAGAAATGAGTAGCAGAAACAGGCAGGAGTTATAGTTTCGATATAACTAAAACAGAGCAGATATTTGATCACTTGGTTGCGGATAAGCAAGTTACTTTTCCCAAAGGACATAAAATTCCTGTTTCCACCTAAATTAAGGGGAAAGAATATTGTAAGTATCACAATTCTTGGAATCATTCTACTAATAATTGTTTTGTATTTCGTAACGTTTTGCAGAAAGCAATGGACGACGGGATACTAAAATTTCCAGATCAGAAAAAGCAACCAGAGGTGATGGGTGTCGATGGTGATCCATTCCCGAAGATCATGAATTCTAACATGATTACGTTGATTGACAAGGATGAACCACAAAACGCAATTGACTCGTTGTGGGCTGAATTGGAAACTCTGAAGCAACAACTCAGAGAAACACAAGAACAGATTCGGAAACCAGAGGGATACCCGGAGCGGAAAAAATCGGAAAGACAAGTCTTTGTAAAGAGAGAAGCCCTAATACCCAAGTTGTTAGATCAGGAGCGATCTAGAGAAAGGAGGTTTCCGATTCAGGAACGGTTTCAAAGAAACACAGTTCATGAATTGGTAGGAGAGAAACGGGTTTCGCCGCATGATCGGCTTGGGGAAAGGCGAGTTCCAGGCCGATATGTTGAAAGAAGGAGACCAGCGGATACGTTCATGGAACGAAGAGTGATGTTTGGCCAGCTAGGCCAAGCTCAATTCAAAAGGGCTCCCCTTTCGCGAGCTCAGATATGGGTAGAAAGTAGTAGGCTCAATGAACGACATGTTCGGATGGTTCAGCCACCTTTAGTGCAAGTTGACAGATGGACTAGAGTGGTTCATCCAAAATTTCCAGCCCCATCTATCCAAAGGGAGATTACTGAGGGGCAAGAAACAAAGACCCAAAAGCGTAGAAGGCAAATGAAAGAAACCGAAGCGCGTCGTCGAAGTTTACGCGTGCCTGAGAAAGAAATTAGAGAAGTAACACCTGAAGTGGATGTTTCTTTTGGGAAAGGAATGCACGAAAAATCAGAGGATAAAAGTAGTGATTCAGATAAAGAGCCTCGGCACGCGGCAAAATATAGAATAAGATTTGGGAGTTTTCTGGAAACAGCAATTTGTAATATGGTTTGTGTTTTCCCTAAAGAATTCCAAGCCACGAATGCATACCTCGAAGAGGGGGAGGGGGACATTAATAAGAACGACGTGGAGTATAATGAGATAGTTGAGGTTTTGGCAAGTGCAAAAAAGATGGCTGAGAGTAGACTTGGGGTGGCCAGTTCGGTTTCTGAGGTCAGTAGAGATAAAGAAAGTAGTATGAAAAGGGCCAAAGGAATTTCTGCGACGTCGGAGGGAATTGCCGAAACTCAAGAGGGTGTTAAGAAATCAGTTTCTATTGAATCAGAAGGGGGCACCAAAACTAACCTTCAAGTTGTTGGGCCAGTCAAAGAAAGTGATGGTAGAGGCACTGAAATCAATTTCCAAAGTGTGGGTGGAGGGACAGCCTATCGATCGGGTATTGGTTGATAATGGTTCAGTATTGAATGTGGTTCCAGCAACAACATTGAAAATACTTGGAAAGAATATGGAAGATGTGATACCGACATATGTGGCCGTAAACGGGTTTAACGGTGGTTCTACAATAACGAAAGGGATATTGCCACTCGAAATAACCATTGGAGGTAAGACTACTTTTATAGCTTTTTTTATTATTGAAACCACAACGTCATATAGGTTGTTATTGGGGCGAGATTGGATCCATACGAACATGTGTATACCATCATCTTTTCACAAGATGTTGATCTTTTGGAATTGAGATGAAGTAAAAATATTCGAGGCTGATAATAAACCGTTTGTTGCAAAGGTTTATACGGCTGAGGCAATTTTGTACGAAGATACATTCGTGCATGTCCGTTTTGAAGGCGTAGATAAAAATGGTAAGCCTTTAAAGGCCACTATGAGGAGAAGTTTTAAAGAATTAGAATTGAAAGAGTTGGTGTCATAATCAATTAGGCCGACCGTTACTGTGTTCAGCCCTCTTACCATAAATGAAGGATCTGATGAATAGTGAAGAAAAAGAAATTGCCAAGCAGCAGGCTTGTCGAGCCGCTTGCATACGGTTAAAGTCATATTTAGCAGAAAAAAGGTTGGCCCGTGAAGAATTGATAGATGATTTTACTTCGGCATGTGTAACTGAAGTAGAAGAAATACAGGAAGGTGTGGATGTTGTTCAATTTGGAGATTTGGAGGCGGCACCAGCAAAAATGGATGATTTGAAGGCAGAGGTTCAAGACCCACTTCTAGAGATAAATTTGGGCGAAGTGGGGGAGTCTAGGCCAATATATGTCAGTGCTTTGTTGGAGCCGGGATTTCAAAGGGAGTTAGTTAAGTTGTTAAAGAAATATCGTTCTTGTTTTGCGTGGAATTACACTGAAATGCCAGGATTACATCAGAGATTGGTTGAACACCGATTACCGATTAAAGAAGGGTTCAAGCCTTATAAGCAACCACCAAGGAGGATGTCACAAGATGTAATTTCAAAAGTTAAGGAGGAGATTGAGAGGTTGTTAAAAGCAGGATTTATACGAACGGCGCAATACGTGGATTGGTTATCCAATATTGTGCCGGTCGTTAAGAAGAATGGGAAGTTACGGGTTTGTGTTGATTTTCGTAACTTGAACACTACAACACCAAAGGATGAGTATCCCATGCCGGCGGCCGATCAATTAATTGATGCGGCCACAAAACATAAAATAATGTCATTCATGGATGGTCATTCGGGGTATAATCAAATTTATATCGCAGATGAGGATATAACAAAAATAGCTTTTCGGTGTCCAGGTGCAGTTGGAACTTTTGAATGGGTGGTGATGCCTTTCGGTTTGAAGAATGTTGGCGCTACTTATCAACGAGCGATGAATTCAATTTTTCATGACATGATAGGCCAGTTCATGGAGGTATATATAGATGATGTTATGGTTAAGTCAGAAACTCAACAACAACATTTAGAGCAATTGGAGAAGGCTTTTGACAGAATGCTTTTTCACAAGTTAAAAATGAACCCGATAAAGTGTGCTTTCGGGGTTGCGGCCTGTAATTTCCTTAGGTTTTTAGTACATCAAAGAGCAATTTAGATAGACTAGAATAAGGAAAAGGCTATTATGGCAGCTAAAGCACCTAGAAGCAAGAAGGAATTGCAGAGGTTTTTGGGTCAAGTGGGGTATTTGAGACGTTTTATTGCTAATTTATCTGGAAAGACGAGAATTTTTTCGCTACTCTTGAAATTAAAACTTGGGGAAGAGTTTGAATGGAAGGAAGAACATCAGATTGCATTTGAGATATTGCAACATTTTTTGACCCAACCACCAGTTCTAATGCCACCGAGGAAGAAGATGTCGTTGAAGCTATATCTGTCGGCGGCAGAGGAGTCAATTGGAAGCTTGTTGGCTCATAATAATGAGTCCGCACACGAGCAAGCAATTTATTATTTGAGCCGAGCTTTGACGTCGGTAGAATGCCGCTACACTTCAATTGAGAAATTGTGTTTGTGTTTATACCATTCTGCTATGAAGTTAAGAGTTTATATGTTACCGGTAGAGGTATTTGTAATTTGCCAGACCGATTTAATTAAGTTCATGTTATCTAAACCATTAATTATCGGGCGAATTGGTAAATGGGCTTTGGCGCTTATGGAGTTTAATTTTTTATACCAACCTCAGAAATCGGTCAATGGACGTGTGTTGGCTGATTTTTTGGCCGACCACCCGTCGGCCGACTGTGATGTTTTTGTTCATGACAAATTAGAGTTGAATAATATCTTTGTGCAGCCGTGGATACTTGAATATGATGGTTCAAGTACGAAAGATGGGGCTGGAGCAGGAGTGGTAGTTCGAACTCCTGCAGGACGAGCTACTACCTTTTCCTTTTTCCTTGATTTTCCATGCACAAATAATCAAGCTGAGTATGAAGCTTTGATTATTGGGTTGGAAATTTTATTAGATTTCAATGTCAAGGATGTACATGTTAGGGGTGATTCGAACCTTGTGTTTAGCCAAGTAGCTGATAAGTTTCAATGTCTAAGTTGGCAACTTAGGCCTTTTCATTCTATGGCCTCTCAGCTGTTGTAGCAGTTCGATACAGTTAAGTTAGAGCACCGGCCAAGGATGATGAATAAAAAGGCGAATGATTTGGCACAGGTCGCTTCGGGGATAAGAGTGCCAAATGGGTTGATGGAAGAATATGTGGTAATCAAGAGAAGAAGCCTACCTGCAGCTAAGGAGAGAAATACATGGATGGCTGAATCATTTGCAGTAGATGTTATAGAGTTGGTTGAAGATGATTGGCGTTATCCCATTTTACGATTTCTTAAAAATCCTAATGGAATAGTGGAAAAGAATTTGAAGCGAAAGGCATTGGGGTATGCGATTTTAGGTAATGAGCTGTATAAGAGAGGAGTAGAAGATGATTTATTGTTGATGTGAATTAGTAAGGAGGAGGCTCTTCGGGTGATGGCCGAGGTGCATGAGGGGAGTTGTGGAGCACATCAGGCTGGCATAAAGATGAGATGGTTAATCCGGCGATATGGATACCATTGGAAAGGGATTCGGAAAGATTGCATGGAATATTCTAAGGGGTGCGAAGCTTATCAAAAACATGGCCCGATCCAATGGGTTCCGGCTGTTGAATTACAAGTGATCATAAAACCATGGTCATTCAGAGGATGGGCGATGGATATAATTGGGAAAATTCATCCACCTTCGTCTAAGAGGCATCATTGGATTTTGGTCGCCACCGATTATTTTACAAAATGGGTTGAAGCGGTGGCGTACAAGTCTATAAACCAAGATAAAGTCGTAGATTTTATTGAGCAACATATTTTTCATCGGTTTGGTTTGCCGGAAACAATAGTAGCCGATAACGGGTCAGTTTTTAGAGGGGAAAAAGTGATGGAATAATACAATAACGTGAGGATGAAAATGACAGTGTCAACGCCATATTATGCACAAGAAAATGGTCAGGCCGAGGCTTCAAATAAAGTCATTATTGAATTCATTGAAAAAATGGTTGAAGAGAATCCAAGGCAGTGGCATGATAAACTTTCAAAGGCATTATGGGCATACCGAAATTCAAGACGGACAAGCACGGGAACAACTCCGTTTCGTTTAGTGTTTGGGCATGATGTTATTTTTCCAGTAGAGATGAATGTACGGTCGAATCGATTAGCATTTCAACATGGTTTATCTCCAGTTGATTATTTTGAAGTAATGTTTGCCGAGTTAAAAGATGTGGATGAGGAAAGATTGCAGGCATTAGATCACTTATTGGCGCATAAAAAGAGGGTTGCTCAGGCGTATAATAAACGGGTTCGTTCAAAGGTTTTTTCAGAAGGAGAACTAGTATGGAAGACGCTTTGCCATTGGGAAAAATTAATGGAGATATGGGACAATGATAGCCGAATTAGGAAGGCCCATTCGAAGTCCATGAAGTGTTGAAAGGTGGTGCTTATAGATTACAAGATATTGCTGGGAAAGAGCATCCGAGGCCGATAAATGGGAAATTTTTGAAGTCCTATCAACCGTCATTACATGAGCAGTGGAATTCGGCCTCTGAACAAGAAACCAGAAAATAAGAAAATATCAGAAGGGTTTACTTCTTTACTGTCTTTTATATAGTTTTGGTTTTAGTTTGTTTATGCTTGTTTTAATTTGTTTTAGGTAGAGTAGTTTTTTTTTTTTAAGTAATCAGTAGCAATAGCTTTAGAAAGGAATAGACTTTGATAAAACACCATAAGATAATTTTCAATTCAAAATAGGAGTTTCTACAAAACAAATAGAAGAAGATGGATTCTAGATTGTTTTCATACATCTCTGATAAAATACTAACATGTTAAATGTTATCTTGAAAATCATCTTTCAGTTTTGCCCACAGGGATTGAAGCCGATCAAGTTCAGCAACGGCTTGGATTTTTTTCGGCTCAAAAGTCTGGAGAGCCAGATTGGTAACTTGAAGTTGAGAGGCTGCCACAATACCTTTGTTTTGCAGCTCGACAACTTTGTCAGTATAAAGCTTCTTTTCGGCTTGAGTTTTGAGGAGAGCTTGAAGAAGGCGGGCCTCTTCTTCTTCCAAGGCAATCAATCTGGGCTCGATGGCTTCATATTCGGCTCGAACAAGAGAGACTTCCCGAATGTTTAACTTCTTTTGCTCGCAAAGTTGGTCGGTGTCATGAACAACTTTGGTGAACAAAGGGATTGAACTGGCCATTTCAACAAGCCGAGAGCGAATGGTGGGGATCAATGCCGTCAATCTAGGCCCAAGATCGGAGCAGCTCTGAAGATCGGTAAGAAGCTTTAGGAGATCATCAAGGATTGTTGGGAGGCTGAGGAGGTCGGTGCTAAAAATCTCTGTAATATGCGATTTGAGGGTAACAAAGCACAAACCCGAGCTTGAGCTCGAAGTTGTGGCAGCAACTGCAAGGGGGGCAGAGCTACCTTGGCCCATATTATCGAAAAAACTCCGGAAAGCTGAAATTGGAGTTGGAATAAGCGAAAGTGAAGCCTGAAAAGGAAACAAGTTGTCAAATTCAGACAAATTAGTTGGCCTTCTCAAAGATTTAAATAAATCACGTAAATTCGTCTAACAAATGAAAGCCAAAATTTCAGTACGTAAACTACAAATGGCTGAAGTTTGTTGAAAAGAGAAGGGGGTTACCATTTGAAGCGATGCTGGGGTTACGGAAGAGCCTGGATTCTACGAGCTCGTCATCGTGGTGAGATTAATCGACAATTTAGAGGAGGAGGTAGCGACGTCTTGCTAAATTTGTTTTTTAGATTTATAAAATAATGTGACGAATTTAATTGATTATAAAATGTAAACAGAAGAAATTTCCAGGAGGATGTGAGTCTCAGTAGTCGCGACCAATTTAGAGGGAGAAGGAATTTATGTTCGAAGGTCGCCCGAAGTAATAGAAAAGTCTTCAACCGAGTCAAGCGTGGGCATGGGGTCGAAGCCGACTCTGGATGGAGACGTTTGAAAATGTTCAATTTTTGCTTCGGCGGCAAACATATCGGAATACTCGAGAGATTGGTCAGAAGAAGATGTTGAGTTCGCCGAGTCCTTAAAAGGGAATATGTGTATAAGAGCAGTAGATGAGAAAATAAAGAGTGTTTCATAAATAAATATATATACCTCATGAGTTTGAGTTATTTTTGAGGAGCTCCTAAGCAGCCGAGAACTGAAGGGAATGACATCTCGGGGCCGTTTATGTTTCGGCTTCGGCGTTCCAGGAATTTTTTGTTTGGACTAAAGTAAATATCAAAACTGAGAGTTTAGAATCGAAGTATAAAATAAAGAAGTAGGATTAGAGAGATTTATTTTTATACCTTGGGAGACATGATGGGCAAAGTTTTTGAGTGATCATCAGATGAGTCGTCAGAAAGATTATCGACACCATCAAGATCAATGATTTCTGAAGAGGTCTTGGTTTGAAAATTGGCCAAGAGGCATGTAGAGCGACGACGAGTAGAAGTGGGAATCACTGGGGTGGAATGATGGCGAGTTGTGGTCGGAGCCACAGGTGAGGAGGCTGTAGAAACCGGCAAGTCGATGTTTGGTACCTGCCAAAAGATGTTAGTCACAAATTTAAATTTTTATAAAAGAGGGATTGAAGAAAACCAATAGAGTAAAATTTACCAAAGGTTGGCGACTCCGGGTAATGTACGCTTCCCACTAAGAGATGAAGTGAGAGGATGATGAGGGAAATGATTGTGAGAACTGGGAAAACTTTGCCTTAGCCTCTTGGAAAAGTCGTGTAACTGCCAACACTTGTTCTTTTGCGACAAAAATCACACGCTTGTCAAAATGTTTATCGGAGGTAAATGAAGGTAGAATTGGTACCAATTGCACAAAACCAAATTGACGGGCCCATTGACCCGGGTTGTAGTGCTCAATACCAGAACGACGATGTTTAGCGTCAACTTTTGCTAAACCAAAATGAAGATCACGGGCAATTAAGCAATGGGCCCAACAATCCCAAAAGGCGTCATGCTCTTCGAAGGAAGAGGACACAGTGGGTGTTTTGAGCCATTCGGGGCATTGTTCACAATTCAAAAATGGTGTCCATTGAGCCGAGAGACATTTTTTACATGATGAGTAAAAGAAAGAAAAACAGTCATGGGGTGAATGTTTTTTGGAAGCAGCAGTGGCATATGCAAAGGAGATCAAGGGGAAGTTGGAATCATGTTCGATTGGTGGGCTTAACTCAGGGAAATAAATTTGCAACCACGTTTGAAATAACCATATTGGACCCCCAAAGCGAGTGAATGATGAAAAAACTGAAGTCAGTCGCCCCTGCTAATTTGGCGCCAACGGTTTTGTCGAAGCAGAACGAAGAAGAGGATTCAGAATCTTGAATGAGGCAATGGATTTCCTCGCCTGCAGTGGGAAGGCCAGTAAGGTAGCATACGTCCCGAAGAGTCGGAGAAATCATCCCACATTCAAGATGAAGAGAATTCGTTGTGGGCGACCACATCGTCATTGCCGAGCCGATTAGGTTTCTGTCTGGTTCAAAAGACATGGTGAACTTGCTCAATTGAATGGCGTCGAAGATTTCTTGGGTACACCATTGATGCTCAAAAATTGGAGTTAGTCGTTCAACCCACTCTTGCCATATCTTCCAAGGTTGTTGCCAATTTCGTAGGTTGAAACTAGGAGGGCTTCGGACTTGTGGAGAGTCGATTAGTTTGAGAAATGGAAGTCATTTTTTGGCCATTGGGTAGAAACGATCCAATTCGGCTGGGAAGGAGCTTGTAAAGGCCGGACCTATACCAGTAGCACCATTGAGAGGGATGAAGGTCAAGAAATTTGTATTGTCAAGATAATTTAGGGAAATTTGGACTAGGGCATTATGAGAATCACCCTCCGGTTCGGGGGTTTCGTAAAATTGAATGACTTTAGGAGCCATGAGCAAAGAGATGAGTTAGGGTTTGATCGCAAAGGGGAAATGAAATTGGGGTTTCGGTTTTGATGGTTCGAAGAGGATTGAAGATATAGGGTTATGTATATACGTATATATGAGTATATATGTGTATATATAATGGTTCGTGGTGCAATTCGAAATTGTTGAAGAAGGATTTGAGAAGGATGTTTGGTTTCGATTGGAGAAGAAGGAGTGATATAGATATATGTTCGTGTATATATGTGTGTATATGAGAATGTATAGATATATGATGAGATGAATGATGATAATGGGTAATAGAGGAGTGATGGTAGTAGTTGGTGAGTGGGTACCAAAAATGAGGGGGAAGTGGAGAAATCTCAGTTAAGTTTTGTTTGGTTGTTTCAGTGGTTGAAGGAAATAACTGTATTGGCATCAATTCAGGCGCGAAAATAATTTCAACTACCATAATTCGAAAATATGTTATTAAAATTAGGGGGCAATTGTTGACACCACTTTTGAGCTAATATAGGAAAGAGTAAGAAGCTGTGATGGAACCAAAATTTGGAATTCAAGACCGAATCTGAACCAGAAATATATGTGAAAATGGGCTGAGAAGTAAAGGAAAAGCATGGGCCAGGTGTTGTTTCAGTTGGACCGAAAGTGTGGCTGATTAGGGAAAGAAAATTATAAAGAGTTAAGAGACTACTGTTTGGATTGTATTATAAGTCTATGAAAATGTTTTGATAAGTTTAGAATTAGGAAATAGTTATCTTTTATTTATTTATTCATTTATTTCTAGTTTATCTTAGGATAGTTTTTCATTATAAATAATTTACGTATACCTCTGTTACAGAGGTCCACGACCAATACAAAAAAATTATCTTTTGCTTCAATAGCTTCGTATATTTTACTTTTCTGCAGAATTTATTTATCAGTCCATTTACATTCTTGTCTTGCAATTTTTATTACTTTATATTCCAGTAAATCGTATTTAATTTCTTGGTTACCGAAAGTCCTCTTCATTGAGGCAGAAGAATCTATACACACGAGTTTTGTTCTTTCTCGTGTATTTTGCCTGATCTGCAAAAATCTGTTCAAAAGAGACAATAAGTTGTTCGTCTTGAACCGTTTGAGTCATGTCACTGGTTCTGGCACACCCATGATTTATATAAAGTTTATTCGGCTGAATTCTTCGGCCGATTTATTTTTAGCGTGAACAAGTTGATATGGTTCAATACAATGTGAACATATGATTTATATTTTATAAGAATATAATTGATGTCATTTTTTTGTTTATGAATTTTATATACATATCTCTTTATTAAAAAACTTTAGTCATGGGTTCACATTATATTGAACCATACCAGTTTGTCCTTTGGGAGGAAATTGAATAAATGGTTTTTGGTGAGCAAAAATTCATTCACATCAAATACCTTGATAGTTGAATATAATTGATATAAATAATATTATTAAAAAATATATAACAATTATATCCAATGATTATTGTGATCTATAAGTGTAAATGCAGAAAAACTACACAATAATAACTAGGTTAAAAATTGGATCCCTTTTCATTCATCAAAATCATGTATTTATACACAATTACGGTAAATGGGTCAAGCCCATTTACCCAAGCTTATCAATCCCTAAAATCAGGAGATTTGATCAACCATACCCTTTTTTGGACTCTTTATTCTATAATTGGATTACTCCTAAACTTGTGGATCAATTATCTTCTAGAATTTTCCGTAGGCCCATTTATTTTTAGCCCATCCGCCTTCGGCCCATCTGTCTTTGGTCCATCAGTCGTCGACCCATTAGTCCTGCGGCCCATCTCAGTTGGGCCAGGTATTTTTGACTATTACACAGGCCCCTGAGGTTATGGACTTTTGTAAAAAGCCCATGACCGAAAATTTAAACACCATTATACATATATACACATACATGCACTTTATGGGGAATGGGGGTTTGATGAGTTGTCAATCACTGATGAGCATTTATTGGCATTTGAAATGAGTGGCCATCACTTCCTTAAGCTCAGCACCATGACGGCTCATCATGGGTTGCGTGACCTTCGGTCTTCGTGCAGCCCTTTGGCCTTCTTTTTTCCTTCTATAAAAACCCACACCTTTCAATCTCATTCCTCATTATACATTTTGCCATTTTCTGCTCTCGCCTATCTCTTCCTCAGCTTTTTATCTTTGGAACTTACTTCCTTGTTATTACCGCAATTTTTTCCCGTTGGTCAGTTCAGACCTCTCAGTAGAACAGAAACCTGCTACTACCCGAAGCTTCTATGACTCTCCATTCACCAGTTGAGTAAGTCGATTGGTCATTTCTTCTCCTTTCTTTCTTTAATTTTCACCTCTACCCCCTTTTGTCTTTTCTACCTTTCTTGATACCATGTCTGACAGTGATGACACCCGGTCAGTAGAGGAAGTTGTTTTGTCCTCCACTACGGGCACTGATCCCACTAGTAGTGACAGTCCCCAGTCCACTCGTAAAAGAACCAAAAAGTCAACTCCTCAAAATACTGACCTTCTGGGTTCATCAACGAATGAACCTGTGAATCCCAAGCCTTCTGAACCGTTTGTCGTGACCCCACTTAAGATAGTCCGATCGGAAGTAGACGTTAAACATCTTCGGGCTGAAACCTAAGTTCCTGGGGATGTTGACGTATCCCCCTATCCCTGTTATTTAGACTTTACCCAGAGTCAGGGACTAGCACCCAGTAGCATTCTGTTATCGGCGTCTCATCTTAGGGTTTTAAGATTTCCCCTTCACCCCTTCTTTCACTATGTGTTTTTTATGTTAGGGTTGCATCCTCTTCAACTGAACCCGAACAGCCTTAGGATCATGTCCATGCTCCTGTTGTACAATAGGGATATAGATCTTAATTTAGGTTTAGCCGACCTTCTCCTTTGTTATTTCTTCCAAAATGCCAGAGCGAGTAAGGGTAGATACAATCTCTTTCCCTTCCAAGGCCGGAGCATATGTACGGATACTGAGAAATCTGATAAGGGATGGAAAGAGAGAATGGTAGTTGTGAGTGGCAACTGGTCATACCCGTTTTCCCGTATATTCCCGATCCCTAATAAGTTCGGTCCCATTCTTTTTCCCATCTTCTGCCCCCTTCATAAAGTTTCTTACCTCTGCGAACACTGTGATCTCCATCGGGGGGACTATGCCTTCAAATTTCTGGGTTATGAGGAAAAGGACATCCCCCTTACCTTCATAAAACAACGTATAGGCCTCCTGAAAACCCATATCTGGGGCAAAACCCGATCAGCTACTGATCTGCTGACTTTGGAAAATCTGGAGTCAATTTCTAATTTGGGCGTTGCTGTTGACAGGATGGACTTGCCAGACAAACCTCTTTCTTCCAGATTCCCTCAGGTTCCCGAAGGAGTCACCTTGGTTAATGCAGTACCCCTTTCGACAGCACCGCCGGCGGCTTCGGTACCTCCTACTGCTGAGAACCTGATAGCGCCACCTGCACAGAAAATGACAGCTCCACCCCCGCCTCCTGAAAATCCTTCAACTATCAGGACCCGGTCTAGTACAGCGGGTGGAGTGACTAATAAAAGGGCCAGAACTCATGTTGAGACTGCTTCTTCAAGCAAGACCCCTATAGCTCCTGAATCATCCCAACCCTTGATTCCCTGAGAGCCGAAGTTCTTTTTGCCAGACGGGACACCGGTCTGTGCCGACCAAATCACCCTTAATCAGCCCGAGGCTCTTCGGACCACGGCCAAGGGGGTCTGGACTCCTGCTGACAGGGCTGCCTAGAACAAAATCACTAGAACTGATCTGGCCAAGAAGACCTCAATAATGGTTATGGAGGTAAGAACTTTGTTCACTCTTTTTGTACTTAATATATTTGTTGCTTGCCCTTTTCGTGTAATAATTGTTTCCTTACTGTGCAGCTTCTCTATGGCGTCCAGGCCTACAACAACCTCTTGGAGGCCGACGTCAAAGAAATGGCCGGCATGCAAGCCCAAATAAAGCGGAATGACACCCATCGGGTTTCTCTAGTCAATGAGGCAGATGGCCTTCGCCAGACCATCTCTGAGCAGAAGACTCTTTTGGAAACCAGTGAGGCAGAGAAGCGGGCCTTGACTGCCGAAAAGCTAGTCCTGGCTGCTGAGTTGGAAGAAACAAGGTCAGCTAATAGGAAGTTGGCAGCCGAAAAGGCGGAGTCAGAGAGACTCCTGGTAGAATCAGAAAAACTGCTAGATCTTGAACGGGCCAAGGTGGAAGTGTGCCATTTAGGGGGTCTTGACATGTACAACCGATACTGCGTCATTTGTGATCTCCGATTGGCCAGGGCTTGGCGAAGGAGGCATGAAATGGAACACATTCCTCTGGAGGCTCGAGAGTTCAAGACCGCAGAAGAGTTTGATGCCCATATGGGAGTGGTGATGCCCTATGACAACCCTTCTGCTTCTGAAAACGAAAAGAAGTTTGCTGCCATTTTGAAGGGAAAAGAATATCATCTTCCCGAACAGTAGAATAGGTTTTAAGTTTATCTACATTTGCCCCTTCTGAAAGGGTACTTCTTGTATTTCAACTTACTTATTTAATGAATAGGATTTTCCTCATCTTCAGCATTCATTCTGTTCTTATTACATCTGTAGTGTTTGCACTTTATCTTTTTATGAGACAATTGAGCCTTCTGGTGTCTGGCCCCTGAGGCTTTGCCATTATCCTCTTGGCCAATTCAAATCATGTTTTGAAGTCAATACTTTAGGAAAAATCTTCGTAAACATGAAGCATTCGGGCATTTGGCCCCTGAAGCTTGATTTCATTCTCTGGTTAGTTCAAATCAGGTTTGAACCCAAACACTTAGGAAAATTTTAATAAACATGAAGCCTTCAGGCATTTGGCCCCTGAGGCTTGATTTCATCATATGGTGAGTTCAAATCAGGTTTGAACTCAAACACTTAGGAAAATTTTAATAAACATGAAGCCTTCGGGCATTTGGCCCCTGAGGCTTGATTTCATCCTCTGGTTAGTTCAAATCAGGTTTGAACTCAAACACTTTGGAAAATTTTAATAAACATGAAGCCTTTGGGCATTTGGCCCCTGAGGCTTGATTTCATCATCTGGTTAGTTCAAATCAGGTTTGAACTCAAACACTTAGGAAAATTTTAATCAACATGAAGCACTTGTATAAAAGTAGAATCTATCTTTATTGAGATGAACTTGAAAATCATGAAGCAGAGGTGCCAAACATCAGGCACGGATGCTTTATAAAAAGGGGTGCCATAGTAAGACACAGTTTTATTTATGAAAAAATAACTATCTAGGGATAATACCTCTTTAACCGATAAGCCTTCTGAGAATTGGACTCGAGGCGACCTGTCTCGTTCTTTCGAACCTGATAAGCGCCGCGCCCGATAACTTCAACAATTGTATAAGGTCCTTCCCATGTCTCTCGCAATTTGCCCACAATCCCAATTTTCCTTCTAAGTACCATATTGCCCACTTGGAATTCTCTTCTTTTGACTTTCTGATTGAATCGTGCCCGGATTTGTTGCTGATAGGCAGCTAGTCTTATCCCGGCTGCTTCCCTTCTCTCTTCCAGGAGGTCCAGATCATGGGCTAGGTGCTGGTTGTTTGGACCTTCTTCCCATGCTTGACTCCTTAAAGTAGGTACCCTTAGCTCGGTCGGTATAACTGTTTCAGCCCCATAAGCCATGACAAAAGGGATTTCTCCAGTAGGCTGCCTTGGAGTAGTCCGATAGGACCACAAAACCTCAGGCAATTTTTCCAACCATGCCCCTTTTGCGTCTTCAAGTTTTTTTCCTTAGTGTGTTAAAAATGGTTATGTTTGTCCTTTTTGCTTGTCTATTCCCCCGTGGATAGCCGACGGAAGAAGTGTTTTGATTGATCCTATGCTTTGCCAGGAATGCTTGAACTTTTCTATTATTCAGGTTGGTACCATTGTCCATCATTATGGTTCAGGGTAGACCGAATCTACAGATGATGTGGCTCCAGATGAACTTTATAACATGGCTTCCAGTTATGGTGGGATATGCCTCGGCTTCCACCCATTTCGTAAAGTAATCGGTAGCTAAGAGAACATGCGTGGTACATCGTATTGCCTGCGGGAGAGGACCCACAATATCCATACCCCATCGGGCAAAGGGGTGAGGAACAATTGTTGGGTTCAAGAGTTCTGGCGGTGGATGAATGGCATCTCCATGAAACTGACACTTTTTGCAAAGTCGGGTGTAGATCTCAGCATCCCTTGCTAGGTAGGGTCAGAAGTACCCCTGGGTGAGAACTTTATGAGCTAGGGACCTTCCTCCGGGGTGATTGCCACAAGCTCCTGTATGAATCTCCTCCATGACCGCCGAAGCCTCGGAGGGGGTGAGACATCTCAAGTATGGTCCGAAGAAAGACTTCTGGTATAGTTGGCCGTTGTAGAGGGCATATCTGGCTGCCTTCATCCTTATCTTCCGGGCTTCTGATTTTGACTCAGGCAATGTACCAAATCTCAAATAATCTACTATCGGATCCATCCAACTTGGTTCTCATAGGATAACCATTACTTCTTCGGGGGGTTCCAAGCTGGATCGGGCGATAAAGTCTATTGGTACAGTGCGAGTCATACTTTCTCCTGCCGCGGAGGCTTGGTTAGCCAGATGATCTGCTACGGAATTATCTCCTCTGGGAATCTGTTCAAAGTTTATTTGCTGGAACCCTTCAGCCTCCCTTAGAACCAAATTCTTGTATGCTTGCATATTTGGCTCTCGGGTTTCATACTCTCCATTTAACTGTCGTACGACTAGCTGGGAATCACTTCGAACCTCTGCTTTCTGCACTTGAAGGCTTCGGGCCAACCGAATTCCTACAAGAAGGGCCTCGTACTCGGCTTCATTGTTAGAGGCTGGAAATTCCAGTCGAACGGATTGCTGGATTTTAGTACCATCCGGTGTTACGAGTACTACTCCGATCCCCGCTCCATTGATTTTCGATGATCCATCCACGAACACGACCCATAATCCAAGCTCACATTCTTTTACGGAGTCTGCCGCTTCGGTTTCTAACAGGAAGTCAGCTACTGCCTGTCCTTTGATGGCCGTTCAGGGGACATAGGTTATATAAAATATCCCGAGTTCAATCGCCCATTTTGATACTCTCCCTGAAAACTCAAGCTTTGCCATTATAGATCTTATCGGAGTTAAAGTAGGCATTATGATCGGGTGTGCTTCAAAATAATGCTGAAGGCATTGTTTAGCATTGATCAGTGATAATACCAGTTTTTCTTGCTTTGAGTAACGGGTCTCCGCATCGGCAAGGGCCTTGCTGGTGTAGAAGACTAGTGTCTGGCACCCTTTGCCCTCCTTGACTAGAGCGGCGATGGTTGACGTTGCGGATATGGCCAAATACAGGTGCAGCGGCTCATCGACTTCTGGGGTTGCCAATATTGGGGGCTTTGCCAAGTAACTTTTGAGTCGTTTCAGGGCCTCCGCTTACTCTAGCCCCCAAACTTCTCCTTTTGCCGCCTTTATTGCTTGAAAGAATGGCTTACACCGATCGGTTAGCCAAGAGATGAAACGACTGAGGCCGCTACTCTCCCGGTTAGTATCTGGATCTCCTTTCGGGATTTTGGCTCTGCTGACTCCACAAGAGTTTTTACTTACGCGGGCTAGCTTGTATTCCTGTCCGATCAACTATGTGCCCCAAAAACTGGACTGAGGACACTCCGAAAGAACACTTGGACGTGTTGAGCTTCATATTGTACTTCCTGAGGGTGTCGAACACCTGCTGCAGATCGGTCAAGTGGTCTCATTTCGCCTTGTTTTTCACCACCGTGTCATCGATGTAGGCTTCTATGATGGATCCCATCATTCCTTAGAACACCCTTCTGACCAACCTTTGATAGGTAGCACTTGCATTCTTTAGTCTAAAAGGCATAACTGTGTAACAAAATGTACCTGACTCAGTGATGATCTAGAATATGCATCCAGAAAACTCAGGCGTTCAAAACCCACTGTGGCATCTACCATCTGATCGATCTTTGGTAAAGGGAAACAGTCTTTCGGGCAGGCTTTATTCAGATCTGTGAAGTCTACACATACCCTCCATTTGCCATTTTTCTTCTGGACCACCACAACGTTTGCCAACCAAGAAGGATATTGGACCTCCTTTATGAATCCTGCTTGAAGAAGTCGATCAACCTCTTCGGCTATGATCTGGTTTCGATAAGCCCCCATTCGCCTTTATTTCTGCTTGACAGGCTTTGCGCTGGGATCCACATTGAGGGAGTGTTGGGCTATTGATGGGTCGATACCGGTCATGTCCATATGGCTCCATGCGAACATGTCAGCATTAGAATGGAGAAGGGACTCCATTTCCTCTTTTTCTTGGGGACTGAGGCCTGAACCAATATAAGTAAATCTTTCGGGACGATCGGGGAAATTTTGAACCTCCAGAAGGGGTTCAACTGCTACTGGTGACCCCGAACCGCCCTCCTGTAATTGCTATTTATCATCGGATGCCGCCTTGGATTGTGATCCTCGTTCCGGTTCCGCCTTTCTTTTTAGACTTTTCATGGTGACAGCATAACACTCATTTGCTGCTACCTGATCGCCCATGATGTCGATCATGTCAATTCCATTCGGGTCAATACATCGCATGACCTGATGCATGGGAGAAGGGACTCCGTGCATACGATTGATCCATCCCCTTCCCATGAGGAGATTATAGGAAGGTTTGACGTCTACCACCACAAAAGTCTCTCGGAGCGTACGCCTTGCTGCCGTTACTGGTAGTTGGATCTCTCCCACTGGTTCCACTCTTCTGCCATCGAATCCTGTTATCGGGCTCCTGGAAGGGACTATCTCCTTGGGGTTGATTTCCAATTTCTCAAACGTCCACTTGGTGATAATGTTGGCGCTGCTTCCTGGATCAACCATTACTCTCTTGATCAAGTAGTTGGAGACCATGAGGGAGATAACCAGAGGGTCGTCATGGGGTGTCTGAATGTTCCGCATATCCGCATATGTGAAAATAATCCGGGCATCCTCTTTCGAGCTTCGGAACTCGCTGACTTCCCCAACCCTTCGTAACTTCTGGGCCTGTCGCATCTGGGATCTACGGGCTTCTTCCACTTCTGATAGACTGGGCCCTCCATGGACCATGTGAATGACCCGCACGGGTTGTCCCATAGCTCCCTTAGTAGGAGCATGCGACGCTTGATCTGATCGGGCTTCTTCCTTGGCAACATACTCGGTCAGTTCTCCTTTTGCTATCATGGCTTCCACCTGCCTCCTGAGGCTTCTGCATTCGTTGGCGTGGTGCCCGTATTCACCATGGAAGGCACAATGTCTTGACATATCTATCTGATCCATCGGTTGTCTGATGGGTGGTGGTGACCGATAGATTCCCTTGCCCTTTATCTCCTGGTACAACTTTGCCAGGGTCACTTTCAGGGGGGTGACCTTCTCCTCAAACCTTGGGCGTTTCTCTGGGACCGGGGAAGGAGCAGGAGGAGCGCTCGGTCGCTTCCGATCTGGTGCCCGATCCTTTACCCTGGAAGGTTCGGATGCCCTTGCCTCTACTGTTGCAAAGGCGGTCCTTCTCTGTCGTATGGCCAACTTTTCTTCTATTCGGAGGTGTCATTATGCCCTGGAATTGAGCTCTCCAATGTCTGCAGGTGGCCTCTTGACCAGGGACTAATGGAACTTGGTTCCCGGGATCAGGGCCATTCTGAAGGCCTCGACAGCTGAGTGTTGATCGCAATTGTCAATTGAGGACATCTCCACGTTGAATCGTGACACAAAACTTTTTAGGGATTCACCCTTCTCTTGAATCATGGTGAACAGACTGGAGATAGTCTTCTTCTGTCTTTTGTTACCGAAGTACTGGGCAATAAATAGCTCGCAGAGTCTGAGCCAACTTCCGATCGATCGGGGTGGTTGCTTTCTGAACCACATGAGGGCTGTTTCGCTTAGGCTGGTGGGGAAGACTTTGCAAAGTAAGGCTTCGTTCTCGTTGTAAACATTCATCTTGGTATGAACGTGGTAGATGTGCTATGTTGGATCTTTCGTACCATCGAACAGGGTGAACTTCGGTAATATGAACCTCTCCGGATAGGGCACACTGGTGATCGAGATGGTGAATGGTGTCTGAACGGCGTCTATGGATGCCTCAGATGCTAGATCGATTGGGGTCTGTAGCTTCAGATCTTTAAGCACGTCCCGCTGGAATCTGGACATGATTTCCTCTAGCTTTTTCATGGTCAGGACCTCTTCGGGGTTACGTACCCCGAGAACCTGTAGCGATGATTCCGCGTGTTCTTCACGATCATTATGGGATCGAACGGGGAGATCGTCCTTGTCCGTCTGGCGGCCTATAGATCGTTCATGCTGGCCAGACTGCTCATCGTTATGAACCTCCTGTGGGTTCTGTAGTTGAGCCAGTTTTGCCACTAGTTCAGCGTTCTGCCTCTCTAACTCGGCAGTCCTCTCATTTAGGGCTCGTCTGATCGGATCTTCTGGATTCTGGCCCCCGTTTGGAGGTAATTCGGTCTGTTGTGAACGTGTGACCGCCATTGATGATACGAATCTTAGCTTTTTGTACAGAGTGAGAAGCTTATTGAAAAATATTTCAATAATAGAGTTTTCCCACACACGGTGCCAATTGTATAAATGCAGAAAAACTACACAATAATAACTAGATTAAAAATTGGATCCTACCATTCAAAAAAAATATATATATTGGATCCCTTTTCATTCATCAAAATCATGTATTTATACACAATTACGGTAAATGGGTCAAGCTCATTTACCCAAGCTTATCAATCCCTAAAATCAGGGGATTTGATCAACCATACCTTTTTTTTGGACTCTTTATTCTATAATTGGATTACTCCTAAACTTATGGATCAATTATCTTCTAGAATTTTCCGTAGGCCCATTTGTTTTTAGTCCATCCGCCTTCGGCCCATCTGTCTTCAGTCCATCAGTCGTCGGCCCATTAGTCCTGCGGCCCATCTCAGTTGGGCCAGGTATTTTTGACTATTACAATAAGTGAGTTTATATCTCTACATATATATAGATGTATATATATATCTACTTTTATATACTATGATTCTCTTTGATTGGATTCTTTTTTGAAATAATAATAAAAAAGAAAAAAGAAAAAAAGAAAAAGAAAAAGAAAAAGAAAGAGAAAGGCCTGTACTTGGAACACGACAATTATCACGTTAAAATGCACCTAATTCGAGCAATTTGGAGAGATTGGGGTCTTAATCATGTAGTCACCGGACACACATATAAGATAAGTCAAATCATGTTTGTATATAACCGGTCTTTGTGTTTGGGTATCATCATGTGAATAATTTTCAACTTTTATTTAGTTAAACCTTAGCTCTTAAGTAACTATTATTTCCTTTTATTCACCGAAAAAAAAAATATTATTTCCTTTTCTTTTTCTAAAAGCTACAATACAAATAATAACTGTGTGAGAGAGAAAGTTTCGTTATTATATTCCTTTTTTCTACACTCCTTTTTATTATAATTTCCACATGTAGAGTAATGCTAGAAATGTTAGGGATGTGTAAAAAAATTTTTTCCAGAGAATTGTTTTTTCTATCTACTGCATTTTTTGTAGCATAATTAAACGGTTTTGGGCATGGTTACAAGAATTCTAACTAAATTAAAATTGTAACAGCTCAAGTATGCTTGTAATTATAAAATATGTAAACACTAATCTATATACACCTGGATTATATTTTAGAAAATTGAAGAGAGATTAGGTTCGAGAGTATCCAAGTTCTTTTATAAAGGAGAGTATAATAAAAATTTAAACCTAATTAATGAATAAAAGAGAAGTTAAATATTGATAAATAATATTTTGACAAATACAATCATAAGTGTTCTTAAAAAGTTGGACGCTTATCACCATATATTTATAACAAAATTTGCTTTTATTTAGAGATAAGCTAGAAGATTGACAACTTCTAAATTTCTCTTTTTGCGTCCAAAATTAAGAGGGTGACAATTTAAAAAAAAAACAAAACTAGTATTTTTTGTATATAAAAAAAAACAAAACTAGTATTTTTTGTAACTGAGTTATTTGATAACATATTTTAGGTAACTCAATTAACAGATTTTTTATTTCATTTTTCGATTTCACAAAATGATAACTTTACTACCAGTTAAAGCTACTTGAACTATCAAAAATGGCAATCACTTTTAAGTGATAAATTATAGTAAAAAAACCAACCAACCAACCAACCAACCTAGTTCTATAATTAATCATAAACCCCTCCATTAATAATTTATCACAGACTTCACACTTAGCTGTCAAGTTTTGAGCATGAAGTTCCAAATATGCCCTTTACCAAAGTATTAGCCATCTCATTTAACATAAGCACTCTTCAGCATGTAAAGGACTATATTTGTAATTTACACTTTATAATTGATACATACAAACAAAACACTTGTGCTTATGATTGAAAAGGGCAAAAAAAAAAAAAAAGATATTATGGAACAAGGGAACAAAGTTGATATATAAATGATTTGAAATTGGGGAACATAAAATCCTACATAAAATTGATATTGGCACGGCAATGAAGTGGACATAAAGTCACCCTCCTCTTCATTCGCAGCTTTCCTTGGCAAAATCATCTCACAAGAAAATTATTTTGTCAAGGCAACATCAATTCTTGAAGACCCCCATTAAAGTATAGAAATAAATTCCCTTAATTGCCAAGTAAAGCTGGTGGACTCCTTCTCTCTCTCTCACTCTCTCATCTCTTGCTCTTCCATGGAGTTGGGAATCCCATAACTAATAAATGAGCTATCTCTCTCTCTTCTCTCTCACATCATATTTGCAGCTTTAAATGTTCTTGTTTGAGTCTGAATTTCTTGTTTACTCATTACTGTAGTGCTTTTACCTCTACTTGCGTTTCTTATTCCACTTGAACAGAGACAAAACACTGAGCATTAGTATTTCTCCTTTTTTTGGTTCTAATTGCAAATTTGCACACATTTCTCTCAATTTTTTTCTTTATGGTTACTGGGTTTGGGTTTTCTGAAATGGTTTTTTTCAGAAACTGAAAATTTATTCTTTATGGTTACTGGGTTTTGGGTTTTCGGAAATGGGTTTTTTCAGAAACTGAAAATTTCATCTGTGTGGTTATTGGGTTATCTGAGATGGGATTTCTCAGAAATTGATGTTTACCCAATTTTATTGGGAACCCAGAGTAGATATAATGGTGGGTTTTTGTGGGTTTTGGAGAAAAATCTTTCATGGTTCTGCATAGTCTGATAAGTGGTAAATTCATTCTGAGGTTTTGGGAATTACAGTTGAAAGTGGTTGTTGGGTTTTAGAGTGTAGACCAGAGTGAAACTTTTGGGATTTACTTTGGTGGGTTTGTGAGTTATTATGGAGTCTTGGAGTTATGTTTCTGAGGGGAAGGGTTTTGTATCTGATGAAGCTATTTCAGGCAAAAAGGGGTTTATGGATTGGGAATTGAAAACCCCATGTA
Source organism: Cornus suecica (assembly GCA_963922005.1). Lineage (NCBI taxonomy): Eukaryota > Viridiplantae > Streptophyta > Magnoliopsida > Cornales > Cornaceae > Cornus > Cornus suecica. The sequence goes on from OY998238.1 coordinate 27,214,519, forward strand.
GCTATGGGAGCAATATAGTAGTCCCAGATCAAGATTCCATTGAGAATCAAGGGTTTGTGAGATTGGGTTTCCCTGAAATGAGGAGAAAATTGTTTTCCAATCACTCAATTGGGGATGTTTTAAGTAGTAGTGGCGGTGGAAGAATGGTTAATCCAATTGGGTCTACACCAAATGCATTTTCTGGGGAGGAGGAGTCAAGTTCAAAGCTATCAAGCTCGGTTGTGGAATCAAATAGTCGCGATTCGTCGCTTATTGATTTGAAGCTAGGGGGTTTTGCTGATCATAGAGAGGCACATATCATTGATTTGGTGGAGAAAAATACTATAGTCTCTGCATCCGAGTCGTCAATGCCGGCGAAGAGGGTTAGAGCAATGGGCTCGAGTTCTTCTCATACTCCCTATTGCCAAGTGCAGGGGTGTAAGAAAGATCTGAGCTCCTGTAAAGACTACCACAAGAGGCATAAAGTTTGTGAGATTCATTCCAAGACTCCCAAAGTAATTGTCAATGGCATGGAACAAAGATTTTGTCAGCAATGTAGCAGGTTTGTTTTCTTAATCTTTCATCCTTGTATACTGGGAAGATTTTAAAGAAAATTATTGAATTTTAATTTTCATCAAATTTACCAGTTTTGTTTTATATTTTTGGCAAGGAGAAAAATTAACCCGAGTAAAGTGTGTTAGCTACTAATTACATACATGTTATGTTCACGCAATTGTAAAGTGTGTAGACTGCTAATTACATACATGTTATGTTCAGTAGCATGGAATTGGAATTTTGGGGAAGAAATAGTTTAATGTTTGAACTTATTCTTCTCCGATTCCAATTGCATGGTATAGAATGTAGGGACACTTAAACTTGCTTTTTAGGCTTTGGTTTGTCCTAATTATGTTTTTATATCACCCTTTGTCTACATCTGGTAAGAGGTAGGATGGTTTTGATGTTGTACTTTCCAATCTTTATAACAGGTTGCTTTTTGTTTTACTTAAATCAGATTTGTTATTGTGAATAGGTTAAGCACCAAATTTGTAATATAAAAGGGTCATATTGTTTTGTTTTTATAGATATTGTTCACTAGTTTGTTCTATACGAAACGGCACTATTCTTACTGCTAGTATAATTTACTCTAGCTTCTGACCATACAGGTTCCATTTGCTGCCTGAATTTGACGATGGTAAGCGCAGCTGTCGTAAACGCCTTGCAGGCCATAATGAGCGTCGAAGGAAGCCTCATGTTGGGGGTCTTCACTCTGGTAGAACTGGGAAGGTGTTTCAGCCATATAATGGTATTAACCTTGTCTTTAGTTTGGATTTATCTCTGAATTAACCCCTCTCTCTTCCAAACAACCAATATATGTCATATATATATATAGTGGTAACTAATTAAATAACTAGTAAATGGAATGAAAAGAGCAAGTACTCTCCTGCTGCACTCAATTGAAATGTAAACAATTTATTTGTTAATTTAAGTGCCATCCCTTACAACGTCCCTACTTTTGGTTTTATTTTGATGTGGTACAATATTTTCATTGTCTGTTAGCCAAAATTGACTGGACTTTTTTGAGTATGATTTCTAACCTTGCTGTTAAGTATCTGGGGTGTATCATCTTCCTAGTATATGTAGGGAGAAAATTGATTTACTACCTTTTGGTTTCGTTAAGTTCTTTAAGTGATAATTGCTAATTGTGGAAACTACTCTTGTATATTGAACTGCTTTAAGTCCTTTATGATTTATATTATTCACATCACCAGCAGGATCTCTAAAAATACTGAAATGTTAATGCTATGTTCGGTTACATGAATTGGTGCATTGGAATTGGGATTGGAGAAAAATAAATTCAAAGTTTGGGAGAAATTTTCCAATTCTAATTCTAACGCCCGGGCACCAATTCCGTGCAACAGAACATAAGTATATTTCAGACCTATCAAAACTTGTGGTCCACCTAGAAAACAAACTTTCAAGGTTTGACCATGGAAGTTGGGATTTGGATGGGAAGTGAATCAAGTGTAAATGTGTTGGATCTCAGCCTCATTTGACAACTTAAACTTGTGGGTCGAACCATGGAGTATCCAATCGTAGTTGTTGATATCAGAGTTAGATCAAATCCCTGATTCGGTGTCATTCCAAGCACCTAGCCCGAGGGGCCTGGGTTGCCACCACAGGTAGGCATGGTGGGCCGACTACAACGAGGGCATTGCGAGTTTTGGTGGGGGAAGAATGTTAGAGGCGTGTCACACCAGATTCGGATGGAAAATGAATTGAGTACAAATGGATTGAATGTTACCCTTGCTTAATAACTTAAGTTTTTGGCTCAAACACCGACACATCAGCCCGTTACACTTTTCTAGTAGGACATATAATTCTGCTACTAGTGCCAGATCCAACGATATTGGATCTAAATTTTTTTGGAATAAGCTGTATCGACCCCTTGTTCACTCTCTAAATCATACTGCACACTGTATTTAATATGGAACTGAGAAATCCAAGTCAAGCGAAGTACCAGCATACTAGTTGAGCAGTAAGCAAATCTTGAACGTTATGTTAGCAATGAAAATAGTGCCAAAAGTCAGAAATGAGCTATGATAAAAGAATCATTTCTGAAGCATAATTGAAAACAAGTTATAGGTAGAGAATTCTCTCCCAGCCTGCCAAAGATGATGTAAGAAGAGATTGTATAACCCGTAACATTGCCAGATAGGAAAAAAAAAACCCTCAAGTTTTTGGATTGAACAGCAAAACGCCAACTCATCACACTTATCTACTAGGACATATAATTCTGTTACTAGTGCCAGACCTAGCAATATTATATCTAAAATTTTGGAATAAGCTGTATCAACCCTTTGTTCACTCTCTAATTCATACAGCATTTAATATATAACTGAGAAATCCAATTCAAGTAAAGTACCAGAACACTAGTTTAACAGTGAGCAAACCTTAAAAGCTGTGTTAGCAATGAAAGTAGTGCCAAAAGTAAGAAATGAACTACGAGGATAATAATAATTATAAAAAAAAAAAAAAAAAAAACTGAAGCATAAATGAGGCATGTTATATATAACCAAGAGCACTCCATCCCCAGCCTTAGATTGTATAACAGGTAATATTGTCAGATAGACAAAAAAGGGTCATATTCATTCTTTAGAAGACAATATATTTTACTTATTTCTCAGGGATTCTGTAGGAATCCCGAAAATTATTTTGTAATATATATTTATCTCTGTAGTTCCCATGTTCTTCATTTCAAGCCTTTTTGAGTGAGATAGACTATAATTTCTATATTGCAACTTACAAATTTTGGAAACAGAATCACACATCCATGAACATATAGTTATATATGTTGATCCACTGTAATAAGGTCATGAATTTGTGAAATTTCTTAAACTTCCCTGTATTCCATCAAACATGACCTGAACCTATTACATGCAAACCAAAAAATTACAGTGTCTATGAAGACCTTTTATGCAACCAATTTCAACTCTTTTTTTCTAGTACTATCATAAAGATGCTCCTTTTTCTAGTTTTCAATATCAAATTTGTTTGCAATATGTTACACAATAGCTACCATCTCCGTAATGTGCATTGCTTTTTCCCCATTACATTATGATCTAAAGTTTTCTGGCTTGCTTACAGTATTGTTGCAGTTGGTATATGAAAGTCGAACTGGTTCTGCAAAACTACTACATAAATCGCCACTTGAAGTCTTTACTTTGTCCTAGGGTTGTAATCTAAAATCTATCTTTTCACATTTTCCTGACATAATGCAGGTTCTGCGGGTAGCAGGTTTCAGGGAACCCCCTTAACAGCAACGTCTTTTATTTGCCAAGATATACTCCCTAGAAGCCTAATGCATTCGCAGAACTCCGAGACAAATGACTGGGGCAGGAATATGAAGATGGAAGATGGGGCTGATTATAGTCCCCAATCAGCTATCTCCATCAGAAATGGACATCTGCATCCAAAATCCATTTTGCCGTGTTATAGTTTTGAAAAACAATGTGCTGCATTCCAGTTGAATGGAGTCAATACTGCGGCGACAGGCACTTTCAATGTGAACAATTACCAGTACCCAAATGATCTCATGGGTTCCAGCACCTTGTTAGGAAGTGAAGACTTCACTGGTTTCGAGTCAGCATCAACTGTTAGAGGGCTGCGAGAGATCTCAGACTCTGGTCGTGCTCTCTCTCTTCTGTCATCACTCTCACAGAATTCTTCAAGGCACTCTTCAAGAATTCCAATGGCTCATCCCCTGATCATACCGCACAACCATGTTCACAATGATGCAAGTCACATGTCCGGAAGGATCTCGGGAGTGGGGTTGCAGGCTAGTGGAGCGCCAACTAAGTTCCAGTTGCCTGAGATGAATTCCTCAGAGGAGAATCACTCGGGTCCCATCATTATTTCTGATGATAGTGATGTTATCAACTTTGGAATCACTGATGGAGTTTTCCAAGGGTCAGAATACATGAATGTAAAGGACCGTCTTTCTTGTGAACATGGGCCCACTATTGATTTGCTTCAATTGTCGTCACAGCTTCAGCAAGTGGAACATCAAAGGCAATTCATGCAGGTGAAGCAGGAAAATGATGCTTTTTATGGTCACACGATCACTTAAGTGGTCTAGGGACAAGGTAATAACTACATATGGTTTTGAAGTCCTTCCCATATAGTTTTACTGAAATGGAAACAGCCTACATTAGTTTATTTTCTTAATCATGATGAATATTCTACCATTTACATTCCTGACATTATATTTCTAGGATAGATGTGGGTTCACCAGACTACCAGATTGAGATCATTGACACTAAAACCAATATTTTGGGCCATATGATGAAGTTGAAACCTAGTGTGCTGGAAAAAGGAAGTTGAACGAGTATAGATTTTGAATGGCCTTGATATCCGTTTTGTTGTCAACTACCCTGTGAGGAATGTATGACCAAGAAAGAGGGGAACATAAGTCGTGGTTTACTGGAGGTCATGCATTATCCCTGCTTGATTTGTTCTTCTTTTCGGTTTGCATAGAATTTCCTTTTTCCTTAAGGTTCATGTATCCAATAATTTTGGAACTTGATAAGTTTAACAGCCACGCATTCACAGCTGCACCCCAAATGCATTGTCTTTGTATCATAGATCGAAAAGGGCTAGCCCAATGCACGTTGCTCCTACCATTGGGTATGCGACCTTACTTGTGCATGCAGTCCGAACTCAATGTAACAATCTTACCATACTATCCTTGTTTCTCGGTGAAGAGGCAAGGAGGCTGTTGTCAGGGGCGTGTCGCGAAGGGTTCATATGGAGCGGCGGTTTGCTTTCGATGGGTCGAGGCCAGGATCTATGCAGAGATGTGGGAGCATGAATAGAAAGAGAAGGTTCGTTGGTCCTTTGTTACTGTCGGCGAAGCAAGGGTGTGGGATTACTGTGTGTACTGGTGTCTATGATAAGCCTGGGGCTGATGAAGGAGGAGTGATGCGTCTGAATAAGGAGGCTGTGAATGGGCCTATGTGTAATGATTCAAATCTTACGTCTGATTTGTCTTTGGTTGAGGAGCTCGACTCTGGCAGTGAATGGGATTATTCTACAGGTAGTGAAGGTGTTGTTTCTGGCAGTAAGGAAGTGGTTGTTATGATGAAGGGTAGGGAGGAAAATGGTGGGGATGTTGCAGGTGTGTTATCGGTGGTGTCGGGGAGTGGAGGGTCTATATTATGTAAGGAATTGGAAAGTATGGAAGTGATGGAAAACGTGGTACCCGTTGCAATTGATTGTTCGGAATTGAACTCGGATAATTGGGTCAAGGAGAACGTTGTGAATGTTGCTTCATTGATAGGGGTCAAGTTTGGAATCCATAATAAAAAAGGTGTGGAGCTTATTTTGGATTTGGTGAAGGAGTCGGGGGAGGATAAAAGTAGTAAGAATAGGGTTGTAGTGGTGCATAGATCTCCTTCATATTGGAAGGGGGAGAGAGAGTTGCGTAATTTGGTGTGCACGGTGAATTATGATGGGTGTGGGAGTGGATCTAGGGGTCCCGAAGGGGAAAGGGGTGGGGGAAGACGGAGGGGTGAGGCGATTTAGAGTTTTTCTCATGTTGTTACGAATACTATCATGGAATATACGGGGCATAAATTGCCCGGGCAAGAGGAAGATTGTTAGATTGGCTCTTGGGAAGTGGAATGCACATGTTGTTTGTTTACAGGAGACGAAGTTGGAGGCGGTCAATGATAGGATGATTCGAAGCTTGTGGGGTAATCGGTTTGTGGAGTGGGCTTTTATGGCTTCTAGTGGAGCTTCGGGAGGCATAATTGTGTTATGGGATAGGAGATGGGTCTCTTTACGTGATACGCGTAAAGGTCGTTTTTCGATATCTTGCTCGTTCTCAATGGTGGAGGATGGTTTTGGTTGGGTGTTTTCAGGTGTTTATGGGCCTGGGGATGATGAGGGGAGGTCGGTATTGTGGGAGGAGCTCAGTGAGGTGAGGCATGTGTGGGAGTTACTTTGGTGTGTGGGTGGGGATTTCAATGTGGTCCGGACGCCTACGGAAAGATCTACGGGGGGAAGATGGACCAGGGCGATGATTGATTTTTCAGAGTTCATTGACAGACAGTCGTTGCATGACTTACCTCTTAGCGAGGCGTCTTTTACATGGTCCAGTGGCAGGGCGACACCGACCTATTCCCGTATTGACAGGTTTTTGGTATCCGGTGATTGGGAGGAGCATTTTCCTGGGGTCATTCAGACTATTGCCACCAGATTTACTTCTGATCGTGTGCCTATCTTTCTGGATTGTGGGGGTATTTCTTCAGGAAGATCTCCGTTCAGGTTCAAGAATATGTGGCTCAGGGCAGGGGATTTTCAGCAGCGGATGGCGGAATGGTGGGCTTGTCCGGTGCGGGCAGGTTCTCCGAGTTATGTGTTAGCTTCGAAATTGCGAGGGTTGAAGTCATCTCTCATTTCATGGAACAAAGAGGTTTTTGGCAATCTGGGGTGGCGTAGGAATGTGCTATTGGCTGAGATTGACGACATCGATAGAGCTGATTTGAGTGGGGGGTGGATGGGAGCATGCGATCGAGGAGGGCACAGTGCATGTCTAATATTGAGGAGATTGCAATTCTTGAGGAGATATCGTGGAGACAGAAATCTCGGGCGATTTGGTTACAAGAAGGGGACCGGAATACAAAGTTCTTCCACCGCGCGACAAATGCACGGAGGAGGAAGAATTTTATTGGGAGTTTAACTGTGGAGGGTACTATGTTCGTGACGGAGGAGGAGATCCGTGTGGGGATTCCTTCGTATTATCAGAGGTTGTTTACCGAAAGTGAGAGTTGGAGGCCGAATTTGGATGGTCTTGTTTTTGATACTATCGATGAAGGGGATCGCGACAGGTTGGAGATTCCTTTTACTGAAGAGGAGGTTCTGAAGGCGTTGAAGCAATGCAATGGTGACAAAGCTCCTAGTCCTGATGGTTTCTCTATGCGTTTCCTTTTAGAGTGTTGGCCTTTGGTCCGAGAGGAAATGATGGCCACGTTTTGTACTTTCCATGAGGAGGGTTGGTTCGTGAAATCCCTTAATGCCACTTTTATCTCTCTTTTCCCAAAAAAAGGGGAGATGAAGGACATTAAGGATTATCGACCGATTAGCCTTGTGGGGTGTGTGTATAAGTTGATTGCGAAGGTTCTTGCGGCTAGGATGCGCGGTGTGCTGGACGGGGTTATTTCCTATTCTCAGAATGCTTTCATTGGGGGTTGCCAGATACTGGATTCTACCATTATTGCTAGTGAGTTGGTGGACGCTAGGCTGCAGAGTGGTATCCCAGGAGTGTTGGTGAAGCTGGATGTGGAAAAGGCGTATGATCATGTGCATTGGGGTTTTCTTTTGTATATGATGGAGAGATTGGGTTTCGGGGCGAGATGGCGTAGATGGATTCGTTTCTGTATATCTTCAGTTCGCTTCTCTGTGATTGTGAATGGGTCTCCATCCGGTTTTTTTAGGAGTTCTCGTGGGTTGAGACAGGGTGATCCTCTATCTCCACTCCTTTTTCTGGTAGTTATGGAGGCTTTTAGCAAGATGATGACTGGAGCCACGGGATTGGGTTTATTACGCGGATTCAGGGTGGGGGATGTCACTTCCCAGGTTGAGGATGTCTCACACTTATTATTTGTTGATGATGCTTTAGTTTTTTGTGATGCGGATGTGATGCAGTTGCGGTATCTCCGATGTGTATTGGTTTGTTTTCAGGCAGTTTCTGGTCTGAAGATAAATACTTGCAAATGTTCTTTGTATCCGGTGGGTGAGGTGGCCAATGTGACTGACTTGGCTTCAACATTGGGGTGCAGAGCGGATCAGCTTCCCACGTTATATTTGGGTTTGCCATTGGGATCCTCAGGGCAGCGTCATGCCTATTGGGGCTCGGTAGTGGAACGGGTGGAAAGGCGTCTTGCAGGTTGGAAGCGGCAGTATCTTTCTAAGGGTGGGAGACTCACTTTGGTGAAGAGTACGTTATCCAATCTTCCTACGTATGCATTGTCTCTTTATCGGATTCCCACCGGGGTGGCTCAGCGGATCGAGAGGATTCAGCGACATTTTTTATGGGGTGATTGTAGGGAGGGTCACTCTATCCCTTTGGTGCGGTGGAATGCGGTTTGTCGGCCTTATAAGGAAGGAGGGTTGGGTATTCGTAGTGTGTTGCCTTTCAACAAGGCTCTGTTGGGAAAATGGTTGTGGCGTTTTGGGGCGGAAAGGGACCGTTTGTGGAGGAGGGTGATTGCTTGTCGTCATGGAGAGATTAGAGGCGGTTGGTGTTCTAAGGAGGTTAGGGGTCGGCGAGGTGTAGGGGTGTGGAAGGATATCCAAAAGGAATGGGACTCTTTTGTTTCTTTTACCAACGTTAGACTTGGGGACGGCCTTTGCATCAGTTTTTGGTCGGATTGGTGGTGTGGTGTGGGCTCTTTGGAGTCCTCGTTTCCTCGGCTTTATAGGATTGCTCGGGACCGTCATGCTTCAGTAGCTGACTGTTATCATCTTGATAACGGGACGTTAGTGTGGGATGTCAGTTTTGTTCGACACCTTTAGGACTGGGAGATGGAGGAGGTTTCCTTGTTTCTGGAGTTTTTATACTCACTGACTATTAGCGGTGGACCGGACTCATTGATGTGGAAGGCGACTACTACACGTCTCTTTTCAGTTTCTTTCTATTTTCATAGTCTTTTGTCGAGGACGAACGAAAATTTCCCTTGGAAGGCGGTTTGGCGTTCAAAAGCACCTACTAAGGTTGCATTTTTCACATGGTCGGCGGCGTGGGGTCGGATTCTCACTATGGATAGGGTGCAGCGGCATGGCATATCTTTGGTCAATCGGTGTTTTATGTGCAAACAGGATGGGGAATCCATTGATCGCCTCCTTTTGCATTGTTCGTTAGCCTACGACTGTTGGTGTTTTCTATTATGTCTATTTGGTGTTCATTGGGTGATGCCTGCCTCGGTTCGGGATGTGTTACATTCTTGGAGGAGCGTGTCGATTGGCTCGCAAGTTCGTCTTTTTTGGAGGGTGGCTCCGCTTTGCCTTTGGTGGACTATATGGATGGAACGCAATAGGCGTTGCTTTGAGGGAATTGAGTCCCCTGTGAGGGATTTAAAAGATGCTTTTATGTTCTGTTTGTTTAGTTGGGTGGAAGGGCGCAGTTGTAGTTCTATTGACGAAAAAATTGAGTTTATGGGTTCTCTTGGCCCATAAGGGCCGTTGTATATGGGATGCATTCCCCTTTTGAATGCGTTTCTTTTTATAAATTTCTTACTTATCAAAAAAAAAAAAAAAAAAAGATTCCTAACTAAACCTGAAAGCATTCTTGAACAATTTTTTTATAGCAGTTCAGATTTCAATGTCTGTGATGTAATGAAGCATTACTCCCATCTGCTGTATCAAAGTTATTTCTTAACTGTTTCCAAGAGGTGGAGAGCTGCATTGGTGATCCCATTATAAGCTGATGTGAATGTATTTTCTATTTATTTCTCTATAGATGCATTTATATTTTTCTGTTTTCCTTTTATCAGCAGATATGTTAATGTGCTTCTACATTATATATTTGATGTTTTGTATTAGGAAATATGTGCCCTGCATTAGTAGAAAGAGTTTTATGAAATTATTAATTCTCCCAAATTTGAAACAAAACAAATACTTAAAGAAACAATAGTACATTTTTCATCTTCATCGACTACTGTTGAATATATATATTTAAAGTTTTATTTGTGGGTAGGTTTGAAAAGTTTTAGTGCAAGGAGATATTTCTCGCTATATGATACAAAATTGTCTTCCTTAATCACTATGATTGATTAGCCAATGGCACACCCTCACTACCATCCCTGGAACTTCCAGCATATTTACCTCTTTTTGCCGTCACTTACACCATGCCACCAGCAGAACTCCACCACCTTTTACAGTATCAAACGATGGTGGCCTCACTTTGATCACCAATGGCAGTAGTGATAGCACTTGTCACTGTCCATTGCCTCCTTTTGCAACCACTATCTCTGTGCTCCACTGCCTTCATAAGAGCACTGTGCTGCCAAAAGCCTCTCTACCACGACCATTTGTACCAATAACAATGCTACCCTTGATCAGATTAACACCATTGATCCTACCATTTTTGCCTGTGAGGCATCAAGTCCACGTTGATGGACCCAAACTACCATTCAATCAGGATGAGCTTAAAATGGAGTTATATTGCTTCCTTTGTGAGTGGTTTGCAAATATCATATTTTTGAGATGCCTACCTTGTATGAGTAATTTGTGGCCTGACTATTCTTTTTTGTGTGTGTGTGTGTGTGTGTTTTTCTTCAAACATGACTCCTCCTTTTTTGCTGCTAAACAGCTCAGAACATGTGTTATTATTTCTAATAATAATTGATGTTTTCCTTTTCCAATTATTTTTTGTTTTATTTTTATTTTTTTTCCCATATGCTGTCATAGCACCTGATGGTTCTGTGGTATGACATGGCAATGTTCACAAAAAATAACAATATCACCAAAGGTTTCAAGGGGTTAGTTTGAATTACTTTCTTTTTCCATCCAACAGTTAATGAGGGTGTTCAGCATTATAAGTATACCATATCGTGGATCTATATAAACTAACTTCCTGACACAGAAAATATCATCGCATCAAAATGGAAGGATTCCTTTAGCTGTTTGATTATGCAACATACCATATCACTCCTACATAATCATTTTGCCTAATCCTCCAAATTTAAACTTGTTTTGAACAGGGGAATTGCTGAAACGTGCAGCAACTTGGAAAAAAGCTACATCCAGCCTTATCAATTGTAACTCTTTCAGCTTCTGCTAAGTACGTCTCACCGTCTACTACTTCTCAACTGTATCTATATAATCAAGAAGTCAAATCCTTTTTGTTACCGCTAATAACTAGAACTCTGACTTCATTCTCACTTGAATATGAACTCGTGAGTTCTCGGATCTGCTTAATCTTGTTCTCTGTGCATCAACCAGTGAAGACATCAACATATTCCACCACTCAGGCTATAACTCATTTGTGTTCTATAATTTTTGCCATTTTAGGAACCATTTTAAATTGATACTAGAGGTGGGCTATTATCTAAATGGTAACATTGCTTTCAAGAGGCTAAGAAAAAGGTGAAAAGCACCTCAAAATGCTCTATTGAAAATTTGGTAATCATGATTTTGCTTTGTGAGAAGTTTAGAAGTATGTTTGTTGCATTTGTGAGAAAATGTTCAGAAATTTGAAATATTACATGTGCATACAGCTAGGTTTGGCAAAAATCTTGTTATGTCTGAAATATATTACTGCAATTACAAGTGGATATCACGTACTAAAATAGTGTGAAAGATACAACAAAATGAGTGTATATATATATATATTATTACTGCAATTTGATGTTAGGAATTGACATGTGACCATGTTAGGGTTGAATGGTTGATGATTCATTTTGCCTCTCACAGCTTGTAGTTTTGGCTCAGTTTATTCCAACCAAGTTTATACTACAGTTCAGCTCCATCAAGTTACAGCTGTGTTAATGCAACCTCTGTGACCCATCACTATTTTTTGGGGACTCAGATCTGGAGGGATAAGAATTTTCTGAAAACAAAAATTGGTTCGAGAGCCCTCAAATAGTCCTGCCACGTGTCACTATATGCTTCTCCCTCCTGTCTTCACATGGTCCTAATCATTTGGTACCCAATAGGCCAATAGGCAAATGTATGAGTAATGATATCTTGCTCGTAGCAACAAATTCATACAATAATTATATGAATTTTTAGATATGATTGGTGTGAATAAATAAATTATTATATAAAATATTTAGTAGTTACATTTTACAATATTTTCGTTAACGGATTGTGATTGGTATGTATGATTTTCTTATTCACCGAAAGACAAGAGATCATTTTCAATCATGATGCTCAAGAAGGTAGCAATCTTCACCTTCTTGAATTTTTCAGCCCTTTGGAAAGCATTCAATAAAGTGGAGATCAATTTTAAATCTGTTCTTTTTTAAAAAAATAATAATAATAATAATAAAAGAAAAAAAGCTACATCTACTTTTACTTTAACCCTCGGATAATCACTAAGTTAGGCTGTTGGCACACTTCAAAATCCACATCCTCAAACTTGAAAAAATACAAATAAAAAGATACCTTATATATATTCCCGAAGGGTACACTGAGTTTTCAGAGCAGATTAATTTTTTTAGGGTCTATTAAATTAGTAATAGGTAATTTTCAGATCTGATCCAATTGAATAGAATGCAAAGCATCAAAAACCTCTTACTTCACTCCAATATCCAGCACAAGCAAAACAAAGAAATGGGAAAGGCTGCTCGGTTTGCATTTTTTAATATAATTTTTTTATTTTTTGAAAATTGAAAATTAAAAAATTGTCAAAAGATCTACTTGGTTGAGTTTTTTGAAAACTCAGTTATAAAATTGATTGTTTTCAGAAAATTTATTTTTATTATTTTTATAAAACTGTTTTTTGTTCTCAAAATTTTCGAGAATAATTTTCAGAAAATTATCATCATTGTCTCATTCTTGCCCTCTAAAATGGTTTAATAAGTTAGTAAACACAGAATAGGAAAATATAAAAACAAATATATTGACCCCCATGCTTCATTTTTGAGAAAATTATAGTCATTAGCAAGATGGCCCTAAATTTCTCTCTGAAAATTGAACCTACTATAGCTAAATAAAAACCATATTCATGAAGAAAATGCAAAATTCAAATCCCAAGTGACACCACCATTACAGCTGGTCCTAGAAAGTCATGGCAATCTTCACCATCTTTAACCCTTTAGACACTTTGGAAAGCTGGCAATAACTTGAGATCCAAATTTGAACATTTTCAAAAGAACAACTCACTTTTACTTTGACCTGTGTTGATAATCACAAAATCATTATGTTGTTGGCAAATTTCACTGAAAAGTGAAAACCCTCAAAAGAACAACAAACAACAGAGAAACCCATAAAAATCCACTGGTTTTCCAAAGCTCATTATCATATCAATGGTAAATCAAGTAACAAGTAATGCTCAAATCTAGTGATACAATAGAATGCAAAATATTACTGTTCTACCATCATAGAAGAACAACAGAAAAATTAATAATAACCTCCAACCTCAATAAAAATACTCAAGCTTTCAGCAGAAGCTTCAATGAAAAGAACGATCGCGACCATATGCCTTGATCTACCGACATACGAGAACAACTATGAATAAAATTTTCTACTTCTTAGCACCGTTGGGGAGTGCAGCAGCTTCCCCTCCAGATGGGTTCAGTTCATCCCACGCATCAATCCAGGTGACCATGGCATCAGCCAGCTTAAGGAAGTACTCGTCCACCTTTCCGAGCTTCTCCTTAACTTGCTTGGAGAGTTCGATGTAGCATTTCTGCACAGTGGTGCACTCCTTTGGCAGAGTAGCAGATTGGAAAAATGGGATCAGTTCCTCTTGCCAGTAGATACCTTTGTATTCCTTCTTTAGGTTCACGAACGGATTGCTTGCTTTGCTGTGCCAAATGTAGGGCAGACCGGTCTTGATTCCCAATCCTAAGTGATCGCATATCACCTGCACAGAAAATGATTTAAACTCATGAGCAAATCTACAACTTGAAGATGAGTGATAGCACGAAAGATTTGATTTTTAATGCAGAAAATTGAAGTGGTCCAAGTAATGAATGAAACTACAAGAAGCAGTGAGGCAATGCTGATTAACTAAAGATACCTTGGTACACCATCCAGCCCACATGTCATCGTAGCGACCAATAGGTTGGCCATCGCCCATGAGTCCAAAGTACATTGCAGGGCCAATCAATTCGCGGTTGAATGCCAGATTCATGCCACACATGGGAAAGAGGGTTCCCTTTGGAATTGTCATAACTGCATCAACAAACCTGAAAAACATGGCATAAGATTAATAGTTCTGTAGAGGGGGAAACATACAGGAAATTCTAGCTCGAGAATCTTTCGGTACCTAGTGTTTCGCTCACGAGGCTTGACAAGCTGGGTGGGTGCATCATAATCAGGGATGTTAAGCCAGAGACCATGGGAAACTGCAGTTGGGACGCCCTCGCGTAGACTGAATGGGTATCCACGGACGAAATCAGCACCATCGCGATATGGATCGTATAAGGTGTTGAAGAAAAATGGTGTGGATGGGCACAAAAGATTCTTAATGTGCTGCTCAAGGGCATTAATCTCTTTGCCAGAAGGATCCTTAGCAACCTATGAATCAATGAAAATCGTCAACACCGGGAATCACACAACGCTTTCCCCTCCCCACAAACCATAAAATTCAAGAATGCTGACGCAATTTAACTTTAAAAGGGAAACACCAATAGATTCTTATATAATTTGATAACAACAAGCAAGAACACCAATCCTGATCCAAATATATAATGGATCTTCAAATGGTTAAGCATAAAACAAACTTCAACTATCTAAATACAAGAGATAGACATGTAATAGATCGCGACCACATGTCCGGTTAATGTAAACCAGAGTAGTTCGGAAAATTAAAACCTAAGCAGAACATCTCAAATCAAATAAAATTCAACTAGGATGAGAGAGACCAGAGATCAGTTGATGTTGTTCACAGAGCACTGAATTGCCGAATCATCGCAAAAATCTAAATCCTTTATCTACACACAAGGATACTGAATCATCCCACATTTGAAAATGACTAAATGATGTAACATTCAATCCGGTACTAGAAACTGTTATTAAAGGAAGCCATTGACTAAAACCCATCACCAACATTTCCAGATTTGACCATTTTTTCAAGTAAAATAACAGATCTACAAAGACTATATAACACATTATGTCTAAGATTATAAAGAATCTTAAATGATGGCTTCTCAGAGAAAATACAGATCACAAGCTTTTTCCCCTTTTCAAGTCATAATCAGAACCTATCCCCACTACCAACCAGATCAAATCATAACAAAAAAAAAAAATACAATATGATGATAACAAAATTGAAGCACAAATACAACATCATCTTACAATCAAATCACCAGATCAATGATTTGACCCCACAAAAAGTAAAAAAATTTAAAAAAATTGAAATACCCACAAATCAAACTCAATCAAAATCCAATCTTTCAAACACAAACTCCCCAAAGTTGAAAATACTAAGAAAAATCAAAACACCCACAGCGCCAGATCCAGTAAGCACATCAAAATTCAACATATCAAGCAATACCCAATATAATAGATATATAAATGTATGTATATGTATACTTACAAAGCAATCGTCATCAATGGTGAAGATGTACTTCTTCTTGGAGACCATGTAGCCGAAGCATCGGCAAGCAGAGTCCTTGAAGGAAATGCAGGAGGCCTTGGGACCCAGAATTCGATTGATGTCGTTGCGATTGTAGAGCTCGTAATCGAATCCTTCTGGGACGTTGATGACCTTCGATGGGTCACCATCTTGGACGATGATGAGATGGTACGATTGGAAAAATGGCCTCCACATCTCCAAGAAATCAAGGTTCCGAATTGTGGGTATAACTATATCAAGCTCATCTTTCAGAAGCGGTGTCGGAGCAACGGAAGCCATTGCAGGACACAGAACTATCAGATCGGAGATTTGTGTATAACTGTGTGTTTCCTGTGTGTAAAACTGTGTGTGATATTGTGAAGAGAGGGGTGGGGGACTTGTGGTCTTTGTATACGAAAACTCCGGATGGAGGCACGTGCGAATAGGTGTTTTTATTTTTATTTTTCTATTTTCAGCCGACAATCCCAATAAATACAATTTGCAATAATCTTGGTGAAGATTAGAAGAAATTCAAATATTTTTGAAAATTTTATTTTAGATTCAAAGTGCTGATTGGACAGTCTCATGTCATCGAAAACATTGTCGAACTTAAACGGCACGTTTGGGAATTATTATTTTTATTTTTGTTTTGAGAATCAAAAAGCAAGAATAATTTTTATCTTTGTTCTTATTTTCTCACCCAAAAAAACAAGAACAAAAAATATGTTTGGGCAAAAACACACATATTCTCACACAATTTTTCCTTTCTACCACAAATTTTTTTAAAAAAAAATCCCAAAAAGAACAAAAAAACAAGTTTTTGTCGTTCCCTTTTTTTTTTCTACTATTCACGAAAACAGTTTCCAAATTGAGGACAGAACAAACAGTAAAGAGGGTTGTCAAACATGTTCTGTTCTCCTGAACAATGCTAAAAAACAAAAAACAGAACAAAAACAGAATATTCAAACGGACCCAAATCATTTCAAAAATTAATTGTTTTTCCTTTTGTGGTATTTTCTATTTATAAAATTGGAAAATTAAGTATACTACTTGGAGGACAAATATCTTATATTAATGAATTTTAAGTTGGTCAAATTTAATGAAAACGGTTTTAAAAAATTAGTCTTAATAATACACTCATTTTGAGTAAGTAATTATTACTTTTAAAGAGAATTCATATATATATAGAAATAAAGTTCTGAAGATAAATTGTGTGAGTGATTATATACATGGAAGTTAAAAATGAATAAATAATCAGAATTAATTTAAAATAAAATAATAATAAAAAATTGTAAGTTTTTTTTTTTCTTTTGTAAAGAATTAACTCATACATCTTGCAGTTTGAATCCTAAAACTTTTATTAAAAAATTAGGGTCCGCTCGGACATTAGGTCTTGTTATTTTGGAAGTCAATCTTATAGAACAGTTAGACTTGTAAAGTTGTAAGGCAGGAAAATTAAATCTAACAACTTGGAGAATTTAGGTTAGTCAAATTCAATGAAAACGATTTTTTAGAAAAGAGTCATAAAGAGACACCAAGTAAGTAATTGTAATTTCGAGATCGATTTTCATATACGTGCATATATGTGTATATATATATTTAGAGGAGGTATATTACACACATTATAAAAGTTGTGCATATTAAACATTCCCTTCATTCCAAAATAAGTGTTCATTTTCATAACTTTATATATTTTAAAATAAATGTCTAGTTTCGAATCATAATACAATATAATCTTATATTTTCCTGACTTATCATTTTTTATTAATTTCAAAAAAATAATGAATCTCACTAAAAATTAAAATTATATTATATTTCAAAAGGCAAAATTGAAAAAATAAAATATCCCAATTTGTTTTTGAAAAATCAAATATAAACAAACAGATGGAGTATCTCTTTTAGTAATTGATCAAGAGTAACCGATAACCTATAATGCGGGATATTGAATCATTTTGATATGTACACATGTAAAGTTTATCACTATTTCCAAAATCATTCTTCAAGTTCTGCCACGCTAATGTTCTAATAGAAGGGGAAAAAAATCCAACAGATTGTGATGCAATTAAGGAAGATGATTATGATTCTTCTATATTCAAAATTAATATTGTTTTTTTATTCTTAAACTAAAATAATGTTTGGCATGACTGCTGCTAATAGCATGTTGAGAAATTGGTACTCAAAATTTTTTAAAATATTTTTTCAATATTTAAAAAATTTTCTAAAATTTTTATCGAATATCATTCAAAATAATTTTTACTTTCAGAAAGTCAAAAATAACATTTGAAAAGTCAATCCAAACAGAGTATTACTATATACCTACATTGCTTCATTTTATTGATCTACAAACTCGAAATCTTGAGCTTAAAATCAGCTCATAAATAATAAAAAGCGTAATCTTATTTTAAAAAACTCAAAAAAAAAGGATGAGGTGGCACGTGCGAGTGTGCGGGTTTAGCGGCATGAGTGAAGGGTCCGTAGATGACGTGTCGGAGCGTTAACTTTGTGACGACCCGTTCAAAGTCCCACTACAAACCCATGGGTCGCTTTGGTCTTTGTATTTTCATTACACGTGTCACCAACCCAATTGACCAGTGTTACTTTCCAGTGCATGAGGACTGCATCATCGTCTATGGGGCCTACCTCCTTTCTACTCTACACGTGGCGTCGGTACGTGATCAACACGAGAATATTAATCGAATATTAAAATATCCGACGCGTTAATTATAATTAGGAGTGGTCAATCCTGTCGGTTGTAGAAGCTTTTATTCATCTATGGATCTATTGATTCTCGTACTTCTGTTCCGTTTTAATAATTTGACCAAAATTTATGAGTATTTTTTTAACAAGGACAAGTAAATTAGGACAGAAAAAAAATTATATTTTACGAAATCTTGTAATTTAGCGTCTTAAAATTATAGCAGTTGCTAAAGCTAACAGAATTAGAAATTATTTCAGAAAAAAAAAATCCATTCCATTTCATTTTTATGTCCAAATTAATTTTTCTTTAATTGTTACTTTTTATATCAGACCATCTCGAACTAGTGACTCGAGATAAAATAATCAGAAAGAAAGAAAAAGAAGAAGAAGAAAATTTGGTTAATGATAAAATACGAGAAGTAAGGGTGTTCAAAATCGGTCCCCGAAACCGAACCAAAAAATTGATTCGGTTCTGATTCTTTCTATTCTTTTTTTTACAAAAATAAAAATATTAAATATTAAAAAATAATATAATTATAAATTAGAATATTTGAACTATTACAAATTCAAAATCAAATATATAATTTCATTGACGTAACTTATACGGCACGTGGAGATAAAGGACCGGTTACCTTCCACCAAGACTTTACAATTTCATCAGGATACCTACGTGTAGCTATCACAATATAATCAGGATAATTACATGTAGCTGTCAAGATATCTACAGGGTTATAACTCTATCAATATCACCGCATAAAAGATCCTATAAATATAAAGTCGGGGTCAACCTAAAGAGGTATGCCATAACTACCCTCTTTATTACTACCACTTCTTTTCCCCTAAATTCCAAATACTAACTTGACCGTCGGAGCTTACTTGGCCGGTACCCACCGGTATCACTTCCCGTCACTATTTATTCTTTTTAATAGGTACGACATTATTTACAGTCCGACTATTCTACACATCATCATAATTAGTGAAATGAAAATAATTATATTAAAATATTACATCCCTAAAATTACAACTTGTACAATTAATAACTCTTCAACAGTAGATAAATCAATACTCTAATTTTCATATGGGTATTTCGCTGTACATCACTACCATTCATAAGAGCATTTTATTTATTTCCCACTATTTAGTTTTGAATAAGTATTACTAAGGTGATCAAATAGTGTACCCCAGTAGGACTAGAAACTGGACTACACTATTTATCCATTCTTCTAGCTAATAATAATGTAAAAAGATTGATCAGAACATAAGAGAATTACAATTGAACTGTGTGCCCTCAAAATATTGTCTTTGACACAACCATCGACTGCTTCACCAAAAATGCAGTTTCATTCTTCAAAACTTATAATTAAACTGTGTGCCCTCAAAATATTTTGTAAGTATGCATATATGTATATATATATATATATGGTAAAACTTGTATGAACTGAAATTTTTAAATCATACGAAAATTTTCAAACATTTTCAAAGTATGGTCAATTTAGGTAGTGATCAAATGCATCCCACACTATTTATTAAATAATTTTAAAAATATAATAACTAAAAAACGGTTCGGTTCTGGTTTGGTTATGCGGATCCGAAATCAGAATTGAACCGAAATTTTCGGTTCTTGAAATTTTGGAACCGAACCGGCGATTCTGGTTCGGTTCCTAAACACTCCTAATGAAGTATATGTATATTATAGATTACATCGAAGGGAAACCAAAATGAGAGGTCAATTTATAATTATTTTGAAATGAAAAATCTACCATATCATGATTTGTTATTGCGGTATTGATTTTTATTTCGGTTGTTAATTTTTATTGCCTTGCGGTGATGGTATAATTTATCTTTGCTAATGTAATCACTCACCGTGAAATTAAATTCCCGACGACTCATGACTTGAATTTGGATCATCAACTCTTCAAAATTGAGGTGTCATTCCAAAAGTATTTATGTAGAGTAATGCTACTATGAAAATTTCTTCATGAGACTTTCATGAGCTCCCATTTGCTTTACTCAGTTTGAACCAGAAGGATAAGTATATCATTAGTATTCTTCTCACGGATTGGTCCAAAAAGGGTTATTTTGTGAATGTCAGAATGGAAAAATGGAACTGTTTCATTAAATTGTTGTTGGTAGTTTTGACAACCTAGGCAATTAATTTTGGCTCCACCAACCAGTACAAGGTTTCTTCAATTATGTGCGTACCAAAAATAGATGGATCCACTTTTCAAAAAAATAAATAAAATAAATGGATCCAGCAGCAACATAGCCAGATAAAATTGCATTATCATCACAACCAAACAGCCCCTTGGGAGGCCTAAACAATCCACAGTTCTACATTGAATGCTCAAGTCATTATCGTGTGTGTATATATATATATAATCACGCTCAAAACTGGCGCGAGAGAGACCATTCCCGCCTCATTTTCCTAAAGCTGTGTTAGATTGAGTATATGTGAATGTGGGCTGTGGATGGTTCAATGGTAAGTGGGCTTTGTTGGGTCCAATGATAATAGTAGGCTGGTGTGAAATGCCAAATGGGCCTAGCCTTCTCATGTGCTCACATCTTTCATTAGCTAAAAAAAACTCTTGTAGATTTTTCAAAGGGGGTGTTATGTTAATACTTTGATATACGTGGAGCAAATTAGCAACTAATGACTTTGTTCTCAACCCTCCTATAATCCTATTCTCATTTTCTCACTGTATTTGAGGTTATTTTCCTTCTCCACTTCATGCTACTATGATATATATATATATTGAGCCTGTTTTATGTATTAATTACAATTTCAAAGGGCCAAAAGGGAAAAATACACAACCAGCCATATGGCCCAATATTTGTCCAAATAACCTACCCATTTCTGCTAATATACAGTATGCACAAGACGAATTCCATGTAAGCAAAAACAGAAAATAAATAAATAAATAAGTAAATTAAAAAGGAACATATATATATATATATATGTCTTTAACTTATTATAAAGGAGGGTTGAAATATCAATCTGAAGTTCGGTGTGAGGGCAAAGTCTGCATATAATGAGATGAGAAGCATTCATCAGTAAGAGAATGACCTTTGAGCTGTTTCGTTTAAATGTCTCCAAGATCTCCCGCCTATTTTAACGTCTCACCAAAGTCTTGCTTAAGGACCCAGCAACTGAAATAGGTGTGTGTGTGAGAGATAGATTAACAATGATACACGTACTACCTAACCACCATTAGGTGTGCTATCTCCATGCATTTCCTTTTCAGCTGAATCTCCACAATTGCTTTTTAATGCACCATTTCTTGCTAATCCTCCTCATTTGGTAGCTCATCGGAAAATTGTGATTCCGGTGAATTTGAGGCTATGGCAATTGATAAATCTGCTAACCCGATTCCTCAAATGTCCTTTGAATCGAAGGATCATCAGCATCGGAGCCAATACCACTCGTATGCACAGCTCAAGTTCACCATATGGGCTATTCTCTTCTTCATGGTCTGTTCTCATGCAGGTATAATTCCTAAACTAGGATATCAATCGATTCTTCTGTATCTGTTCATGCAACTCTTCACTTGTTTCATGCTTTTGTTTGGAAATTTTTTTAGAGGCGTTCGATCCACTGGATCCATTTGGAAACATAACAATAAAATGGGATATAATGTCTTGGACTGCAGATGGTTATGTGGTAAGTATCATCTGAATTTCAACATGAGAATACAAATTTTTTTTTTTTATCACAGCAATTGCAAGAATATGAATTGGTTTCTGAACCAATTGTCAGAAACAAAGAAACTTTTTACTGTCGTTTCACAAATTTATCGAAAACAGGCTACAGTAACAATGAACAACTTTCAAATGTACCGGCACATCATGAGCCCCGGGTGGACCTTAGGATGGGCATGGAATAGAAGAGAAGTGATTTGGTCTATGGTGGGAGCTCAAACTACAGAACAAGGAGATTGTTCAAGGTTTAAAGGAAACGTACCGCACTGTTGTAAGAGAGATCCCACAGTTGTTGACTTGCTTCCTGGAGTCCCGTACAACCAACAATTCTCCAACTGCTGCAAGGGCGGTGTGGTGGCATCGTGGGGGCAAGATCCTTCGGCTGCAGTCTCCGCCTTTCAGGTGAGTGTTGGTCTGGCTGGCACTACCAATAAAACAGTGAGAATGCCCAGGAATTTCACTTTGCTCGGTCCAGGACCTGGCTACACTTGTGGTCCTGCAAAGATTGTGCCATCCACAGTCTTCCTTTCAGCTGATCGTAGACGAAGAACTCAAGCACAGAGTGAGTTCCTCTGTTCCCTGTCATTTCAAAAACTTTTTGGAGGTAGAGTTAATACAATTGAAATGACCGAGCATTTATTTGCAGTGACGTGGAATGTAACATGCACTTATTCGCAGCTTTTGGTCTCCAAGAACCCAAGTTGTTGCGTTTCCTTTTCATCTTTCTACAATTCTACCATCACTCCTTGCCCAACTTGTTCTTGTGGGTGCCAAAACAAAAAGGACTGCATCATGTAAGCATCCCTTCCAAATTTCATTCCTAAATCTAAATTTGCATATAAACAAGTCTTCATCAATACATGTAAATTAACTAATTACACATTTTCACAACTATACGTGTGTGTCTGTATATGACCCTTGCTACAGGAGCAACTCAGATCGACTGAACAAGGTGGGAATAAACACTCCAAGAAAGGATAATGCCCCCTTGTTGCAGTGCACTCGTCATATGTGCCCAATACGTGTACACTGGCATGTGAAGCTCAACTATAAGGAATATTGGCGTGTGAAGGTTGCCATCACCAACTTCAATTACAGGAGAAACTACACACAGTGGACGCTCGTGGCACAGCATCCCAACCTTAACAATGTGACTCAAGTTTTCAGCTTTGATTACAAGCCTCTTGTGCCCTACCAATCCATAAGTAAGCATGTGTTTCATCAATTGGGATGATCCCGTTATGATTTTACAAAACAATAGCAGCCAACTAGAAGTAAAAGACTGTAAGGGTTTATCCAGTCACACCTGCACAAACTGCCTACATGCAAAATTTAAATTATGCTTTTAATTTAACGATGATTCCCAGTAAAGATGTATGAATATGGACATGAATGTGCAGATGACACAGGTATGTTCTATGGAACGAAATTCTACAATGACCTTTTGATGCAAGCTGGACCTCAAGGAAATGTCCAGTCTGAGATACTTCTTGAGAAGGACAAGGAAACATTTACATTCAGCCAGGGATGGGCATTCCCACGGAAAGTTTACTTCAATGGAGATGAATGCAAGCTTCCCCCTCCTGATCAATACCCACATCTACCAAATTCTGGTCCTGAAAATCCAATTTCATTCTCAACAATGATGGCTTTTGTGCTTTTGGTGATGATGTTTATTAGCTGATCATGATCCTATTAACACAGGAAGAGATTTGGAAATTTTAGTGGCAGAACAAAGCAGGGTTTCTACAGATGCCACGTTCGACAAGAGGAGTATATAATCAGAACTTCATTATGAGAACTTAAAGAGTTTGTAAGACATAGTTGCATAAACATTCAACTTGAGAAAGTTATGAGCTTGTGAATAAATAAATTGAGCCACCAGAATTGTTTCCTGAAAGGCTCTAAAGCTTACTGAGGTGTTCATAGTGCAGCATAGTATATCCAGTCACTTAAAGTTTCTGTATCTTCAAAGTCTAATTGATTTTTTCATCATGTATTAATTTCTTTTCTATAGTAGAGTTTATGGTTTTGAGTTTGGAATTCAGCCACTAAAATATTATGAGACATGGAAGTTAAAAGAAAATAAGATCCTTTTCTTTGCCAAAGAATCACAATGGAAGTTTTCCAGCATATCAAGGCTTAAAACAGATGTTGATCTAAAGCATATCATTTACCCTTATGCTACTAAGGACGCACTGAGGTTAGTTGCAATAACTCCAGACACAAAAGCAAGCTGCAGATACACAAACACAAATATAATGCATACAAGAACCTAAAATAACTGACTTGGAGCAGATACACATTGAATCCATCAAGAAGCTTCTCCACACACACAAGCACTATTATATAATGGAAATATACAGACTAACCTACACCTATACAGTCAAGAAGATGTTGAGCTAAGTTATGATACTTTCACCTCAATTACATTATAGCAAATATCCTATACGAAATGAAATTAAAAATTGCAGGACCTGCTCGAAGATAACATTTCAATAAATCAGAGAAGGGTTGCACTGAGACAAGTAAAAATAGATTACCAATGGGCTACAGTGGTATCACCTCCCCTCCCTCAAACATTATATGCAGAACTTGCAGTCTATCTAAAAACTAAAGTTGCCTGAGCTTTTTTCGGCCATCTCCCTAAAATGTAGTAGGGAATTCTACAAACTTCGTTAGACTGAAACAAGCTGTAGATACCCTGCAAGTGTGCTAACTGGTACTTCTTGCCAGACCTTAAACCCTAGATGCTCATTTTGCATGAAGAAATTCTGAATTAAAAGAATGTAATGAGAACTACACTTTATTGTCAAATGTTGCAAACAGAAGAAAAGTAAAACAACAAAACATCAGAGTTGATTATCAAAAATCTATTAAGGCACTCAATTCTCCGTACCAGTGGAGTTGCATCATGATACAGACAAATTTCTAACAAAATCAAAAGGCTCTACGCATCATCTTCTTCGGCTTTTTCACATAACTTAGCCGGAGTTTCTTAAGACGCCTCCTCTTCCTTGCCATTTTCTCAGGCAGGGTCTCCCTCTTTTTCTCTTTCTTCACAACTACAGGTTTCTTCACAAACCTTTGCTCCACCTTATAAGCTTTAGGTGTCACCGGAACACCTGCATTCTCAGCTTCCTTAAAAAGAGCATTCGCTTTATCAATCCGCCCATGAGCAACCAACTTCCCCATTAACAAGTCATAAGTCTTGATCCCAGGTTCGCAACCATCCTCCTTCATTTTAGCAAAAACACTCAAAGCATGATCAATTCTCTCAATTCCACACAAAATCTTCAAAAACCCATAATAAGCCTTCTTATCAAGAGCATCCCCAAACCCTGCAGATTTCATTCTGTCAATCATCTCATCTCCCTCCCCAATCCTTGCAGCCTGATACAAACTCCGAATAAGAACAAGAAATGTCCTCTCATCCGGATAACAATTCCATTCACCCATTCTATAAAACAAACCCATTGCATCCTCTGTCTTTCGAATCTTACACAAATTGTTAATCAACACATTGAATGTGTCCACATTGCGCGGAACGCCTGCAACATCCATTTCAACCAACACCTTCTCGACCTCGGATTGAAGCCGGAACACATCCTTTTTCCTACAAAGCTTGCACACACAGTCAAGAATTGCATTATAAGCCACAGGACCAATCTCAAAACCACCCCTGTACATCTCCCCAGCCAACCTCTTGGCCTCATCAAGCTTCCCATCAACACACCACCCTTTGATCAGCACATCACATATATACTCATCAGGAAAGAACTCATTTGCCAAACCCTTCACCATTTTCTCAGCATAACTCGCAAACCCATGTTCACACAACTTCACCACCACCAATTTCAACGACTCGTGGTTTCGAATAAACCCATAATCTTTCTCCATTTTCTCGAAAAACGCCACCGCCTGTGTCGGCCTACCGGCCCGAACAAGCCGATCGACGGCAGATTCTAGGGTTTTAGCTCCGGCAATGCCACGGCAGTCAACAAGGAAGTCATGGGTCGCCTTGAAATCCTTTCTGCGACCGAAGTAATCGACGAAATTCGATACCGTCTCGTCAGTGGGTTCAAAATTAGGTCTTGAAGAGACCCATTTGTAAAACCCTAGAACTGTACGGCCAGCTTCAGGAGACAAATTTAGGGTTTGGAGAATCAGAGAATGGGTTAGGGTTATGTGAGAGAAATGAAGGTCTAGGCGTTGGGTTACAGAGAGAGACTCGGAGTCTTCGTCTCTGAGGAGCTCGGAGGAGATAGATTGGGCGATTTCTTCATCGGTATCTAGAAATGGGTCGATGTCGGTCGACGAGAAGGGTCTGGAGGAGGAGAGAGAGAAGGGTAGAGAGAGAGAGTAGGTCTGGTGGTGGGTTCGGGGTGGAGGAGAGAGAAAGGAGGGTTTAGAGAGAGAAAATGGCGGGTGAAAGAGAGGTTGTTGGGGTTGAATCGATGAAGAAGATGAAGAGAAGCAGCGTCGGAGGAGGGATCGGAGTTGCAGAGACGACAATGGCGTCGAGGGTCTC
This sequence comes from Cornus suecica, assembly GCA_963922005.1. Classification (NCBI taxonomy): domain Eukaryota; kingdom Viridiplantae; phylum Streptophyta; class Magnoliopsida; order Cornales; family Cornaceae; genus Cornus; species Cornus suecica. The sequence goes on from OY998238.1 coordinate 27,241,206, forward strand.
GGCATTTTTAGGGTTTGTGAGCGAGGTCGATGAAGCTCAGTTTCTCAGCTACCTTGGGACACTGTAAATATTTGGAAACCCTAAAAATAGCAGTGATACAATACTACTGGTTCCACTGTAAGGAGTTTGGTATCTGTGTACTAGCCGTAGGATAAGTCATAGATGATGTTCAATTTGCATTATCTACTTGACGATACCAGGGTATATGTTCGTCATGAATATAGATTAGTCAAATCTATATTTAAATATTAGTAAATCTTAATTTAAGAATTTAAAAATGTTTAACTGCATCATATTTCAAACTATATAAGAATATATTTATAATTATAACATAATAAAAAAAATGTGAATATTTAGATACCATTCGATTGAGTTTCAGGAATATTTGAAAAAAAAATTGATTATAGAGGATCCAAGTTCATATGATATATAAATAATTAGTGTTTAAATTTATACACTATAAATATTGGTAAGATTTTATCAAATGGACTCAAAAGAGTTTAGAAGCACTAATACACGAATGAGCTTAACTTGGTGCATGTACACTCTTCTTTTCAAGACATCTACAACATTGAAAATTTGAAATATATAAGCATACAAGTTTTAGCAATTCTTTTCCTTAATCACATCAGATCCAACAATTTAATAGTATAATCTGATATGATGGTGAAAACAAAGAGAATGTTGAATGAGCTCAAACTATGCTTGTAAAATTGTATTTTCTTAGATTCATGTCATTCTTTTTATTTCAGAAGTGTCAATATATAAGTATCATTCTAAAATCAGATTTACTACTTTCATAATAAAATATTATTTTAGTTAAAAAATAAAATGAATTATGTCATGTATAACAAAATTGTAAATAGGGAAATTCAACCGGCCCAAAATATGTTTTCAAAGCCCAATATTGATCTGGCCCATATATGAATAATTAGCCCAATACTGATTATAACATGTCCATCATCCCTTAGAAAATGGGAATTAACGACTCACTACCTAAAGGTAGTGGGAAGTTAACATTAAAGTGGGTCATGACTCCCTATTTTGAGGAGCATGATCCTTTAAAATAGGAAAAGCTTGTACAAAAATCAGAATATAAATATGGTCATTAGAGCCTGAATAAAGCATGTTTTTATGTGAGCAAAATTTGACTCTTACAAAAATATAAGCATGTTTTTTGTTTTTTGGGCCTGAAAAGAGAACAAAATCTGTTTGGGTAACTTTTCTTCCCAATCTCTTCCCTTGCACAGTGAAAAAACAAGTGGAGAAATTGAGCCAAAATTGAGAACAACAAAAAGCTTTTGTTCTTCCTCTCAAATAATAATAAAAAAAAACCAAAACCCCTAAAATCGCCTCTTCAACCTCCAAACCCACCACCCGCCATCCCACCATTGCAAATCGACACCACCACAAACCCCCACCGTTGTAGAAGGGATGAAAACAGTGTGCGATTGAGCTTTGAAAACCCTAATTTTCATTGTTGAACGGGGGAAGAAGATGGTGAGTAGATAGAAAAAATGTGCAATCTTAGAGCCGCCCATATTGAGAGACCACCACCACCGCCTCTGCAACTCAACACCCCCAGTTGAAGCCAACCACCACCACCATCACCCCCAATCGAAGCCAAACACCACCACCATAGTTTGGATCGGGGTGAGAGAAGAGAGATAGAGGCTGGGAAGAGAAGTTGGGCAAAAATCTAATCCAAACATGTTTTTATTTTTTGTTTTTAAGACAAAAAAAAAAAAAATCAAAACCAAGAATAGTGCTTATTCTAATTTCTAAAAACAAGGAAAAAAATATATGGTTCCCAAATAGGGTCTTAATACCATAACAAAATATATTAAATTCTAATAAAGTAGCGCATAAATTTTGGGGAAGAAAAAGGAGAAAAATCTCACCCCCAAGTGAAAAGACATGATTGCCCTTTATTTGGACTTGTCATTTCCACAAGTGTTTGGTGTGTTTTTGCACTAACGACCAGAAAATAAAAAAACAAGTGGATATGAGATTTGGATGATGTGGTACTGGTAACGATAGAGAGAGTGTAGATACTAAAAACCCAACTGTTTTCTTCATTCCTTCTCTCTCTCCTTTCACTCCAACCCATAGGCTGTTTGCGGCAGCTCTTTTTCGCGGGAAAAAACTCACTTCCGGTGACCAAGAAAGGTACTATTGCCCACTACAATTACAACCTTTTGGTTGCTGTATTTCTCTGTATACTCTTCTTCTTTTTTGTTACTGCATTGATTCAAAGTTCAGTTTTTGTTGGTATTTAATTTACCCAGAGTATGTGCCTTGTGCATTTGACATGGAGTGTGATATGAAATGAACCCATGTTTGTTATTGCGTGCGTTTTCAATCTATATGTTTGTCAATTGCGAAGTGGCTGAAATTTTCATGTTCCATTGTACTGAAAATTATCGGCAATTTTGTTATGGTCATTCAAATCGGAATTTTCGTTGCAATTTCATTAATAGTAGGTTCTTTGATTCAAATTAGCCTTGGTTCTACAATATCTATGGGTTTTTGAGATGAGTGTGAGGAAGAGGTAATTGCAAATTCACATGTCATTTGTTGCAATTTGGGTCCAAGGTGACCTTAATTTGGTGGAAATCGGGGCTGAGTCGTAAAAGACAACTAGGGGTAATATCATGGTCAACAAAAAAGCTTAGAGACTTGCCCAAGGTAAGTTCAAAGCTAGGGAGGTTGAGGTTTGGTATGGTAATTCTTGTTGAAGCACAGGATTATTGTTAGAAGATTCTAGGTGCTCTAATTATATGTGTTAGTAATAGATAATGTGTGTCCCACATCGGTTTCTTATTAAACATGTTTGTATACTCAAGCTATATATAGGCCTTTTATGTATTGTTACAATACGCATAAAAAATACAATTCATTCAATAATACAGATTTATTATTGATATTTTTCTTCTTTTATTTATCTTTGATTTTCTACTTCATATAAGAGTTTTTGTTCTCTGTTTGTATCTCTTTATGATTTTCTAGTTGGTATCAGAGCCTACCGATTCTTGGTAGTTCGTAAAGACAACATCCTCTAATTATTCTTGGGTCCCAAATATGCCGAGAGACTAATTTTTTCTTAGGTTCTTTTAACAGGTCTAATGCTGCGGTTGGTATATACTATATAGAATAGATGCATTGGGATGCAAATGACAATCAAAATGGATTGAAAATGCAATTCTTATTCTATTGCCTGGTTTGGCACTGGTATTAGTGATGGAATGGAATGATGAGGGTTTCTTGGGATTATAAAACTTACTAAGGATTGTATTGTCCATTCCTTGGAATGATCATTCTCACCTTAGAGTTTATGCCGAAACAAAGGAGTAGATGGAATGGACATTCCATTCTATTCCACCAACGCAGTATAAGATCCTTCTCCATTACTGAAGGTCAATTTATGGTTTACGAATTACGATAAGGCAGCGTTGGGGTTTAGGGAAACAATGTCACGTGTCCCCATCATGGTCGAATGGGATGCCACCACATGTACTGGGACTGTCCGGTAAATATTATTGGTGGCTATAGGGGTGGCAATGGTGTGCAGAAGGGAAATAACACAGATTTAGGATGTCTTGAAAATGGCCAGCATCCAATTCTAGGATGGTTTTGAAGTGGTCAGTCCCTAACAAGATTCTATTGCAGTCTAATACAGTGTTATTACGTCATACAGGGCATATGTTACTGAGATTTACGTGATATTTTGTTCCATCTCTTTTAAGCCTGGTCAAGATGTGTGTGGTCCTTGAGGAGAGGTCGCATAGACAAGCCTTGAGCTACAAGGCACACTATTAGGATTTCAAAGGTCCGTGACATGTCCTTGACCCCAATCTGAGTTATGACTATAACTACCAGAAGGGTACTATATATGGAAGTGTCTTGAAGTTGGATAAGACGACAAGTATGCATCAAAGCATTGAAGACCTCTTCTTGCAACTTTGGTCGTGCACAAGATGAATCATAGACCTCTTTTTGCAACTTCGGGTGTGCACAAAACTGAATTTTATGTTATATATATAATATGACTACTTTGTAATATTAACTTGTCCCACATCGGAAGATTGGGAAACCCACCTCTATATCCTCACCTATAAATATAGGGCTTCTCCTATTGAATTGTGTACACAGAAATAGAGAGAGAGAGTTAGGAATAATATACGTTTATATTATTCCGGTGATACAGGCGTGAGTATACACAGTGTGTGTGCGTGTGTGATCTGCGAATCACCCCCTTGTAATCCTCTCAGTGATTTTTAGTAAAACGGTGCTCTCCGTGGACGTAGGCCTATTTGGCTGAACCACGTATATATTCTTGTGTCGATTGTTGGGTGTGTTTGTGTGCGTTTTCTGATTTGCAGGTGTGCACGGCTTCGTACATAGGGTGTGCGAACCCTAACAAGTGGTATCAGAGCATTTTCTGATCCTAACAAGTGGTATCAGAGCCCCAGGTTGGAACAAATCACGAAGCCCGACGATCTGGTCCAAATTTGATTTTTTCAAGTGCCCTAAATCAGAAACCGACCACACCAGGAGCTTTGGCTCGACGAGACGAAGCCAGCAGTGTCAAGCACGTCGCCGGAAAGTTCCTCACGCGCCCCCACGCGCCGCCTGAAGTTCTGGCCAGTTTTTTGGCTCCGTCGAGCAGCAGTTTCGGTTCGGCGTGATTTTCCGGAGCATCGTTTATCGGAACGAGGCTTATAATATATCTACAGAAAGAGAATTCGAAGCCCGACGTTTTGGCGCAAGAATCAGCCCAATCAGAGTAGGGACGCGCCCGCACGTACCCAGAGAAGGTACTGACTTCGTGATTAAAATTCTGTCTTATGTGCGAATTTGTTTTGGCCCGCTTGGAGTAGTTTTTGACCCGTTTTGGACGCGGTCAGAGGCGTTCTTAAGGTTTTGAACCGCCCCCAACGCAACCGTATACTCGGTTTTGCACTCCGAATATCTCTAATAGGCTCGGTGGGAGCTATGGGAGAAGAAAAGACAGTAATGATCGACAAGTTTGATGGTACAAACTTTACCTATTGGAAGATGCAAATTGAGGATGTGTTATTCCAGAAAAAATTGTATCAACCGCTAGAAGAGACGAAGCCAGATTCGATGAAAGAAGAGGAGTGGAATATCCTAGATCGAAAAGCTCTTGGCACGATCAGATTGACGTTGGCAAAATCTGTTGCCTTCAATATCAGGAAAGAGAAGACTGCAAAGTCTCTCATGGAAGCACTTTCAAAGATGTACGAACAACCGTCTGGAGCAAATACATTACATCTTATCAGCAGATTGGCGAATTTGAAGATGTCCGAGAATGGGAATGTTGGTGAACATCTCAGTAAGCTTAATGACATTTATGGGCAGTTGGAATCAATTGAAGTAGTGTTTCAAGACAAGGTGAAATCAGCTTTTCTCCTTAATCAATTGCCAGAGAGCTGGAACGCCACAGTGGCTGCAATCAGTAATTCTTCAGGGATAGACCCGTTGAAGTATGATACCATTGTGAGTATGGTACTCACAGAAGAGATCAGAAGACAGTCGTCAGACTCTTCAAGCAGTGGCACAACATTGGATGTCGACACCAGAGGCAGAGGCTCGAACAAACAGAAAGGCAGAAACCAAAGGCGTGGCCGTTCCAAGTCAAGACGGGGAAGATCACAGTCTCGAGGTCCCAGAAATTACAAAGCAATCGAATGTTGGAATTGCGGCAAGACTGGTCATTTAAGGAACCAGTGTAGATCCCCACAGAAGGTAGCGGATGACAAGACAGAGGCAAATATTGTCTTAGAAGAAGCAGATGATGCACTGATATGCTATTTGGAGAGCAAAGCAGAGTCTTGGGTTTTGGACTCTGGAGCATCATTCCATGCCACCTCAAGTCGAGAGCTCTTTGAGAGCTATGCACCTGGAAACTTCGGCAAGGTTTATCTAGGTGACGATCAACCCTGCAGTGTTGTTGGCAAGGGTGAAGTACATATCAGACTCAACGGATCGATATGAAAGCTGAGGGATGTCAGACACATTCCAGACTTGAGGAAGAACCTATCTCAGTAGGCCAATTGGCGAGTGAAGGTTATATGACCACTTTTAGTGAAGATAAGTGGAAAGTTTCCAAGGGAGCTATGACTATAGCACGAGGAAAGAAAACAGGTATGCTGTACACTACCACCAAGGCTAACACATTTATAGCAATTGCAGAAAGCAAGGAGGATCATAATTTGTGGCACCAGAGGCTAGGTCACATGAGTGAAAAGGGACTCAAGGTTATGCTCGCAAAGGGAAAACTACCAGGTCTAAATTCGATTGATATCGACTTCTGTGAGGATTGCGTATTCGGTAAGCAGAAGAGGGTTAGTTTTCAGAAAAGCGGCAGAGAACTCAGAAATGATAAGCTTGAGCTAGTTCACACTGATGTCTGGGGGCCAGCAAATGTCTTATCTATTGGCGGAAAGTCCTATTTCGTCACCTTCATCGATGACCATTCCAGAAAGGTATGGGTTTATTTCTTGAAACATAAATTTGAAGTGTACGGTGTGTTCAAGAGTTGGAAGGCTATGATAGAGAATGAGACGGGTTTGAAGATCAAAAGATTACGGTCCGATAATGGTGGAGATTATCAAGACACCGGGTTTAAGAGATTTTGCTATGAGAACGGTATCAGATTAGAGAGAACTGTCCCACGTACACCACAACAGAATGGCGTAGCAGAACGGATGAACCGGACATTGACTGAGAGAGCCAGAAGCATGCGCATTCAGGCAGGGTTGCCGAAACAGTTCTGGGCAGAAGCAGTCAGTACAGCAGCGTACTTAATTAATCGTGGTCCATCAGTACCATTGGAGCACAGAATACCAGAAGAGGTCTGAAGCGGTAGAGAGGTAACAGTTTTACATTTAAAAGTTTTTGGTTGTGTTGTATATGTACATGTTAGTGACACTATGAGGGGTAAGCTTGATCCCAAGTCACAAAAGTGTATTTTCATTGGCTATGGCGGTGATGAGTATGGTTACCGCATGTGGGATGATCAGAACCGAAAACTGATCCGAAGCAAAGATGTAGTGTTCAATGAAAATGTTATGTACAAGGACAGACACACAACAACCTCAGAGCCTATAGCACGGAGTGATCCTGTGTGTGTTGAGTTAGATGATGTTCAAGACAGTGAGAGTACTCAGTCAGACGAACATATTGCAGATGGAAATACTCAACAGGTTGATACACCGCAGTCTCCGACTCTTATTCCTGTACCTAGGAGGTCTTCACGGCAGCATGTGCCGAATCGGAGATACATGAATTATTTGTTGCTCACAGATGGAGGAGAACCAAAGTATTTTGATGAAGCATGCAGTGCAGCAGATGCGAGCCTGTGGGAGCTTGCGATGGAAGATGAGATGAAGTCCCTTATTTCCAACAAGACATGGAAGCTAACCGAGCTGCCGGTAGGAAAGAAAGCTCTCCATAATAAATGGGTCTACAGAGTCAAAGAAGAACATGATGGTTCGAAAAGGTACAAGGCGAGACTTGTAGTAAAAGGCTTTCAGCAGAAAGCAGAAATCGACTACACCGACATATTTTCTCCGGTTGTGAAACTGACTACCATTCGTTCAGTTCTTAGCATTGTTGCATCAGAGGGTTTGCACCTAGAGCAGTTAGATGTCAAAACTGCTTTCCTCCATGGTGACCTAATGGATGAGATTTATATGAAGCAACCGGAAGGTTTCTTAGAGAAAGGGAAAGAGAAACTTGTGTGTAAGTTGGAAAAGAGCTTGTATTGTTTGAAACAAGCTCCAAGACAGTGGTACAAGAAATTCGATGGATTTATGCAGAGACATGGTTATATCAAGTGCAATACTGACCATTGTTGCTACTTCAAGAGGTTTGACACAAGTTACATTATCCTCCTACTTTATGTTGATGACATGTTAGTAGTTGGATCTGATTTTGCGGAAATCCGTAAGTTAAAGAAGCAGTTGGCAAAAGAGTTCGAGATGAAGGACTTAGGCACATCGAAGCAGATTCTTGGTATGAGAATCATCAGAGACAAGCAGAAGGTAATTTTGCAGTTGTCTCAGGCTGACTACGTTGAACGGGTTTTGAAGCGGTTCAACATGAGTGATGCTAAGTCAGTTAGCACACTTTTGGCTAGTCATTTTCGATTATCCAAAAAGCAGTCTCCCAAGTCAGAAGCAGAGAGGAACAGCATTGCCAGTATTCCATACGCTTCAGCTATTGGTAGCTTGATGTATGCAATGGTTTGTACAAGACCAGATATTGCATATGCAGTGGGAGCAGTCAGTAGGTTCATGTCCAATCCAGGAAAGACTCACTGGGAAGCAGTGAAGTGGATATTGCGATATCTACGAGGTACCACAAACAGATGCCTTTATTTTGGAAAGGGTGAAGTGAATTTACATGGCTATGTAGATTCAGATTTTGCTGGTGAGATAGATCACAGAAGAAGCACTACTGGTTATGTCTTTACAGTAGGTACTACAACAGTCAGTTGGATTTCGCAGATACAGAGGATTGTAGCGTTATCTACTACAGAGGCTAAGTATGTAGCCGTGACAGAGGCTAGCAAAGAGATGATTTGGTTACAGGGTTTGTTGGCAGAGTTGGGATTCGAGCAAGGAAATAGTGTTTTGCATAGTGATAGTCAGAGTGCTATACATCTGGCGAAAAATTCAGCATTTCATTCGAGAACCAAGCATATAGATCTTCGTTATCACTTTATCAGATCTCTATTAGAGGATGAAGTATTAACACTTAGGAAGATTCAAGGAAGCGAGAATCCGGCCGACATGTTGACCAAAGTGGTGACAACAGAGAAACTGAAGTTGTGCGCAACTTCAGTTGGTCTTCAAGCTTGAAGACAGAAATGAGGGCACCGAGCACTGATCATTGATGGAGTTGATTGATGAAGGCAAAGTCGTCAAGTGGGAGATTGTTATATATATAATATGACTACTTTGTTATATTAACTTGTCCCACATCGGAAGATTGGGAAACCCACCTCTATATCCTCACCTATAAATATAGGGCTTCTCCTATTGAATTGTGTACACAGAAAGAGAGAGAGAGAGTTAGGAATAATATATGTTTATATTATTCCGGTGATACAGGCGTGAGTATACACAGTGTGTGTGCGTGTGTGATCTGCGAATCACCCCCTTGTAATCCTCTCAGTGATTTTTAGTGAAACGGTGCTCTCTGTGGACGTAGACCTATTTGGCTGAACCACATATATATTCTTGTGTCGATTGTTGGGTGTGTTTGTGTGCGTTTTCTGATTTGCAGGTGTGCATGACTTCGTACATAGGGTGTGCGAACCCTAACAAGTGGTATCAGAGCATTTTCTGATCCTAACATTTTAGCACCTCAGGTTTAAACTGAAAATTATCCAAGGACAAGAGGTCTTTCAATGAGGCTAAAGCAAACAAAGAGAGGCCACATTCTTAGGATAGTAAGTAAAGATTTATTTTAGTCTAATCACAATTAGAGCCAAGTTTTCTAAAGAGAAGTCCTGGAAAATCCTGAAAAGTAATATATAAATGGATAAGCTAGGTGAATCCAACTGAAAACCTTGTTACCCTACAGAAATGTGGTTGTCCTTTATTTTATTTTTTTGGTTACAGTTATTTACTGTACCTGACTTCTGCTAGATAGACTCTTGAGCTTTCCAGACACTATAAGTAACATCTTTACTAATCAGATGACACTGTGGGTTTCTAATATTACATTACTGGTCGCTTAGTAATACAAGAATAAGACTATTATTTATAATACTAAAATTATACTTTTGACTTCTTTCCTACAAAACACTTTTGGGAGGCATGATTTATTGCACAGATGTGTATCTGAGGGGAAAAAAGAAGAAGCATCTTCATGATAGTATTAAGTGGTGCCTGAAAGGGGTCCTCACTGATGGGAAGAGAAGAGGTCCTTGAAGTAGTATTTTGAGATGTCTGAGAGAAGGTACAGAGACTATATAAGAAGGAATTCTTATAGCGTGGCTTATCTGAGGACAGATTGTTGCTGTAAATAGGTCAGGACCTATGTAGAAGATGTTCTCTTGGTAATATGTAGATACATGTTCAGAAGTATACGGCTTCACGAGTAATATATCATGTGCCTTAGAGAAGGCTAAGGTTTATGTGAATCAGCCTATCTGAATAATAAACAGGAAGATCAGGGAGCTGGAGGAGGATAGAAACAGATTATGACCTGATCAATGTGCAATCAGAGCTGTTAAAGGCTGTTAAGGCTGCTAGAGTTGTTGAGCATGCAAAACGGAAAATGTACTCTACAGCCGGAAGAGAGATTGACCACATTTTCTGTATCCTGATTTCTAGAAATGTCAATCTTTGTAATGTGGCTTATTTGAGACAGGATCCTTGCTGTCTAAAAGAGCTTTCCACATTTCTAGGATATGCTGATTATAACCAAAATCTACTTTTCTTTTTCCAGCTTACACTACGCAGAGCAACTAAAATGGTGTCATTGCAGAACACAACTTCATTCCATCAGACGTGGTTGCCAAATGTATCTACTCAGGTTTTCAGTCCATATTTGATCTTCGTCTTTTTTCTGACATCTTTTAATTTCGTGAATATTATTCTTTTCATATATACTTAAATGATTGCAATATATGCCTCAGCTAGGGTCGTGTAGGCCTTCTCGAAATGGCATTTCCTTTCTTGTCAGGGCAGAGCAAGCACCAGCAGCTTCAACTTTTCATCGTCAAGGTGGATTTTGCTCAAGTGGACTATTTTTACTGTAGATCATGCAACTATTGAATTATATTAATTAATGACAGATGTAGAGAGTGAGTATATTCTATCCATCTCAACTCCTGAGAGCTTGATTGGACATGCTTTCCTTATTCAACTTCATAATTTGATGAACGTTTTTATAACTTATTCATATAAAGAAAGTCAACATATTGTATCTTCTTGTAAAACCTAGCCTAGGAGAAATCTGAAATAATAATTTTAAAGATATATGATTGCACATATTTCAGAATGTCGGGAAACAGTTCGTATTCTTTTATTAAAAAGTGTTAATCCTGTATTCAGTTAACAATCCCTCTCTATCCATTCCTACTCTTTCGATCTATCAGAAAAGATCTATCTATCAATCGATTTGAAAATAGCACGTTCATCTCGCTTTTCGTTCATTTCCGCCACGCCAACATAGCCGCCATAATAAGAAGCAGCTACAAGCGTTCGCTTCACACCCTTGAATTCTTATTCATGAATGAATTGGGAAAGTTTCCTTTTTTCATCTCAGTTTGACATATCAACCTGTTTAATGGAACTACATCACTAAGAATATTTTATATTTCAGATAGACCTGGAAGGCGTGAACTGCTTGCCATTGGGGCAACCGTTGCTCCTTGGATTTTGACGTCTTACCAGAGTTCAAATTCATGTATGCTATTCCCACTGTGCTCCAATTTTTCTCTGTCGAATCCCTTTTGTGTTGAAGTTTATGCTTCCCATCCTGTTATGATTGTTTTGTGCATTAAGAACATTAAAAGCGACTGCCAACTGTGCGGTGCTTTGGTTCCTTGAATAATGATGCTTGATATCCTAAAAGTACACCCTTGATATATATGACTCAGTTGCTGCAGAAAGTAAGAAGGGATTTCTGTTGGTCACGGACAAGAAGGATGGATACTCGTTGGTCTATCCATTTGGGTGGCAGGTGCGCATTGCTTTGGTTTTTTGCTTAAGTCTGTGTGCTATATTATAGTTTTTCTGCTTTCTTTTTTCGTAATTTGGCTGAAATTCGAAATTCAAAGCTCAGTTTTACATCTACAACATTACTTGATACAACTATAAGTGCGTGTGGGTATGTGTGTGTATATATCTTATAATTTTTTTTCTTAGTTCTTCTTATTCTTTCCCTTTCTTATATTTTGGAACAGGAAGTAATCATTGAAGGACAAGACAAGGTTTTCAAAGATGTCATAGAACCATTAGAAAATGTCAGTGTAAATGTGTTCCCTACTAGCAAACAGAACATTCGAGATCTTGGATCCCCACAGGAGGTTTGCTACATGTCTCACACCATATTACCTTAAATATGAATCACAGAGGCTATTGCTTTTGATATTGATTCCCAATAGCTTTATTTCCTTCTTTTTTTTCGGTCCTTTATTTCACCTTTTCTTTCTGTTGAAGAAATACTTATATTTTGCCTATGCCGAAACCTTGTGAGGATCTTTCACAATATATGTATTGATCTCAGGTTGCTGAAGCATTAATTAAAAAGGTTCTAGCACCCCCTTCCCAGAAAACAAAGCTAATCGATGCAAAAGAGGTTTGTATCTATATCTTGTTTGGTAAGAGTTTACAATCACCCACCTCCCTAACTTCTCTAGAGAGAACCACGGTACTGGTATTCGTTGTGTGCAAAACAATGCATATACCCGTCCAGCAGCTCCGGAAACTCCAGCTACTTTCATCCAGATTCGTATTATATAACCAGAGATTCACTTCAGTGCTAGAGAACTCAAAATGAGCTTTAAGGGAATACTTAATCTGAAAAAATATACTCTACAAAGATCAATTTCAACTTACAATGGGCCTGACAATGGAGAAGATATTGGGTACCCGGGGATAAATAGACATGGTACCCCAAGCCAATAGAAAAAAGAGGTGTAATACATGCAGGTATTCTATCACGTGTGTGTAGAAAATACCATTTGTTCTAATTGGTTTGCGATACCACGTCAGACTTATCCCCATGATATCCAATAATTTTCTTTAGCAACGATACTCTCTCTCTCTCACACACACACGGACATTTATGTAGAGTAGAGTTGATGTAGTTCTAAAATGGTGAAGATCCTTTAATGAATGATGTAAACTGTTGTTAAATGCTTGCATGTCGCATCTAATCTCTGAAAGTGTTTAGCAATTCTAGGCAACTATGTTGTTTGATCTATGCCATCAATTTGGTCATGTCTAGTGTAAGGTTTGTGTATGGAATAAATATGGAATCCAATTTCTAGATAACTTCACACCACATTATTCATTTTGATTTGACTTTATTCCGTCTAAATTTGTATTGGATGAGTTTGTGATGAGGGCATTCTCACCATGAACTCACACCCTCGTTCTAGCTTTTGCCCTTTATAACTAGGCGATCCTGACTAACTTTATGCAATTCTGAATTTTGACTGATGGACTGTCCCATGGTTTTGTACAGCATGATGTTGATGGGAAAGCTTACTATACAATCGAGTTCATTGCTCGGGCTCCTAACTATACTCGCCATGCTCTAAGTGCAATTTGCATTGGAAATGGTACCTAATTTTACTTTGTGAATACATGAGATTCATGGTATATGCATGTTCCAAATTGTGTTATGCTAGTGATGGATTTATCAAATTCGTTCTACCACCTCAGAGCCACATGTTAAATGACAGGGAAATTCTTTGATTCTTTAAAATGGTTATCTACGTTTTTCTTTACCTTTCTTACTTCCTGTCAGCGACTTCTTCTCGTACTCACCTTCTCTAGTTGTATGTGTGCCTTGTTTGAAAGTACTTTAGAAGACTTCATTAAAGAAAAAAGTGGCAGCAGTCTTAAGGAGTTGGAGCTGGTCACTTGAATTCTCGACAATTATTGCAATTCCTATTGGCATATTCCATCTTTTCTAACAAGTGGTTTAAATTCAAGACACAATATTCAACTATAATTCTCGACTTTTATTATCTTCTGCCTCTATGGAATGGAGGATTCAGTCATATTTAAGTTCTTTATTGTTTAATTTCTTTCACTTGAGTTTTCATTCATTTTAATGAGCTCCGGACACAAAATTGCGCTTTGCATTCAGCATCTTTTTTATTTGATCAGGATTAAAGAGCAAGTTCTTAGGCAAGTCCATGATTTACTAGACTTCATCATGTTCCTTGGCGAGACACCAAAGTTATCGTCCCCTCCTATTCTTTGGTGTCTCGCCAAGGAACATGATATCTCGTTTACTCAAAGTGCGTACAATGTACAGGATTTTGAGTTTTCAACATTGTTTATGGTATGAATATATGTTTTGTCACTGAGATTACCTTTCTTTCGCCACAGGGAAGTTTTACACAGTGTCAACGGGCGCCAATGAGAGGCGATGGGAGAAGATGAAAGACAAATTGCACACTGTCATTGATTCTTTCCAGATTTTCAATGTCTGAAGTTTGTACCCTGTATTTACCTTTTTTCGCTTTATTTTGATGAGGCTCAATATTTGTTTCCAACACTCTCAACATTACGGGCTATTGTAATTTATTTTAGCTACCAATGCATTTAATTTTAATTTTTAATTTATTCTTTAACTGGACAATATATGTTGTGGGAATAGCCAGCCTTTATTATTCAACTGGGTATACTGTTTTCAAGCTCTAAATTAACCTTGGTTTCTACATACCAAATTCAAACGGTATGAATAACTGTAGAACCATGGCTGAAGTTGATAGAGAGAGTAACATAGTTGCTTTACCAAAGGTCTAATGGCCATGAGGTTAAGGGTCTGAGCCATGGTTCGCAAAAACGGTTTCGGTTGTTGTAACGGTTCTGGTTTCGGTGTAACGGAACCGGGTCCGTATCGGGTTTACGTAACGGTTTTGGTTATCGCAAGTGTGAATTTTTAAAAACCTCGTACATGGTGGTAAAAATGTACTGATATGGTATTTTTGACAACATAACTAAACTTTGATGATTTTTTGATAATTTTAAGTAAATTTTATATATATTTTAAAGATATTTAGTACCCAAAATAAATTATTAATGAACTTGAATGTGTCGTTAATCTTCTTATGAGACTATTCATAATATTAATTTTAAACAAATAAATATTCAAATAATAAAGGATATAATTTATTTTCAAATTAATACAGAATAATTAGAATAAGTACATAGTTCACCACCAAAATGAATTCCACTGTAGATCTTGTTGCTCTGACTCGGGTTCATGAAAGGGTTGCCAATTTTGAGTTGTATCTTCATTTGACATTTGAAACATCATTAGCAGATCATATTCTCTTCGTGATTGATGGGGATCACGCTGAGCCTGAGTATATCCCGATGAATTAGTAGATTGATTTGTACTGATGCTATGCCTTTGTCCATAATGTCCAGAAAACATCTGAGGTTGTGTAGGCACAATGGGATATTCATATACAAAATCATATCTGGAAGGTTGCTGCGGATAGTGCCTTTGATATGAGCTATAATGTGAGTCTGATAACTGCCCTAACGAAAATTCCTCAAAGTTACACATCATTGAATAAGGTCCGTCATTGCGATGATCATTATACATTTGGTTCCTCTTACTGAAGCCAGGAGGAGATTTAGAAAACCGTGATAGCTGAATATCCTCCCCAGGGGCAATATCAGGTGCTTGAGTAACATCATCATCAAACGTATACCCCATTCCGCCTCTAGTACCATCATCTCCCCCATCATCATCATCACCCTCATCATCATTACTATGACTCATTGATGTTATATATTGGCATATATATATAATATGACTACTTTGTTATATTAACTTGTCCCACATCGGAAGATTGGGAAACCCACCTCTATATCCTTACCTATAAATATAGGGCTTCTCCTATTGAATTGTGTACACAGAAATAGAGAGAGAGAGTTAGGCATAATATACGTTTATATTATTCCGGTGATACAGGCGTGAGTATACACAGTGTGTGTGCGTGTGTGATCTGCGAATCACCCCCTTGTAATCCTCTCAGTGATTTTTTAGTGAAACGGTGCTCTCCGTGGACGTAGACTTATTTGGCTGAACCACGTATATATTCTTGTGTCGATTGTTTGATGTGTTTGTGTGCGTTTTCTGATTTGCAGGTGTGCATGGCTTTGTATATAGGGTGTGCGAACCCTAACAAGTGGTATCAGAGCGTTTTCTGATCCTAACAAGTGGTATCAGAGCCCCAGGTTGGAGCAAATCACGAAGCCCAACGATCTGGTCCAGATCTGATTTTTTCGAGTGCCCTAAATCAGAAACCGACCACACCAGGAGCTTTGACTCGACGAGACGAAGCCAGCAGTGTCAAACACGTTGCCGGAAAGTTCATCACGCGCCCCCACGCGCCGCCTGAAGTTCCGGCCAGTTTTTTCGCTCCGTCGAGCAGCAGTTTCGGTTCGGCGTGATTTTCCGGAGCATCGTTTATCGGAACGAAGCTTATAATATATCTACGGAAAGAGAATTCGAAGCCCGACGGTTTGGCGCAAGAATCAGCCTAATCAGAGTAGGGACGCGCCCGCACGCACCCAGAGAAGGTACTGACTTCGTGATTAAAATTCTGTCTTTTGTGCGAATTTGTTTTGGCCCGTTTGGAGTCGTTTTTGACCCGTTTTGGACGCGGTCAGAGGCGTTCTTAAGGTTTTGAACCGCCCCCAACGCAACCGTATACTCGGTTTTGCACTCCGAATATCTCTAATAGGCTCGGTGGGAGCTATGGGAGAAGAAAAGACAGTAATGATCGACAAGTTTGATGGTACAAACTTTACCTATTGGAAGATGCAAATTGAGGATGTGTTATTCCAGAAAAAATTGTATCAACCGCTAGAAGAGACGAAGCCAGATTCGATGAAAGAAGAGGAGTGGAATATCCTAGATCGAAAAGCTCTTGGCACGATCAGATTGACGTTGGCAAAATCTGTTGCCTTCAATATCAGGAAAGAGAAGACTGCAAAGTCTCTCATGGAAGCACTTTCAAAGATGTACGAACAACCGTCTGGAGCAAATACATTACATCTTATCAGCAGATTGGCGAATTTGAAGATGTCCGAGAATGGGAATGTTGGTGAACATCTCAGTAAGCTTAATGACATTTATGGGCAGTTGGAATCAATTGAAGTAGTGTTTCAAGACAAGGTGAAATCAGCTTTTCTCCTTAATCAATTGCCAGAGAGCTGGAACGCCACAGTGGCTGCAATCAGTAATTCTTCAGGGATAGACCCGTTGAAGTATGATACCATTGTGAGTATGGTACTCACAGAAGAGATCAGAAGACAGTCGTCAGACTCTTCAAGCAGTGGCACAACATTGGATGTCGACACCAGAGGCAGAGGCTCGAACAAACAGAAAGGCAGAAACCAAAGGCGTGGCCGTTCCAAGTCAAGACGGGGAAGATCACAGTCTCGAGGTCCCAGAAATTACAAAGCAATCGAATGTTGGAATTGCGGCAAGACTGGTCATTTAAGGAACCAGTGTAGATCCCCACAGAAGGTAGCGGATGACAAGACAGAGGCAAATATTGTCTTAGAAGAAGCAGATGATGCACTGATATGCTATTTGGAGAGCAAAGCAGAGTCTTGGGTTTTGGACTCTGGAGCATCATTCCATGCCACCTCAAGTCGAGAGCTCTTTGAGAGCTATGCACCTGGAAACTTCGGCAAGGTTTATCTAGGTGACGATCAACCCTGCAGTGTTGTTGGCAAGGGTGAAGTACATATCAGACTCAACGGATCGATATGAAAGCTGAGGGATGTCAGACACATTCCAGACTTGAGGAAGAACCTATCTCAGTAGGCCAATTGGCGAGTGAAGGTTATATGACCACTTTTAGTGAAGATAAGTGGAAAGTTTCCAAGGGAGCTATGACTATAGCACGAGGAAAGAAAACAGGTATGCTGTACACTACCACCAAGGCTAACACATTTATAGCAATTGCAGAAAGCAAGGAGGATCATAATTTGTGGCACCAGAGGCTAGGTCACATGAGTGAAAAGGGACTCAAGGTTATGCTCGCAAAGGGAAAACTACCAGGTCTAAATTCGATTGATATCGACTTCTGTGAGGATTGCGTATTCGGTAAGCAGAAGAGGGTTAGTTTTCAGAAAAGCGGCAGAGAACTCAGAAATGATAAGCTTGAGCTAGTTCACACTGATGTCTGGGGGCCAGCAAATGTCTTATCTATTGGCGGAAAGTCCTATTTCGTCACCTTCATCGATGACCATTCCAGAAAGGTATGGGTTTATTTCTTGAAACATAAATTTGAAGTGTACGGTGTGTTCAAGAGTTGGAAGGCTATGATAGAGAATGAGACGGGTTTGAAGATCAAAAGATTACGGTCCGATAATGGTGGAGAATATCAAGACACCGGGTTTAAGAGATTTTGCTATGAGAACGGTATCAGATTAGAGAGAACTGTCCCACGTACACCACAACAGAATGGCGTAGCAGAACGGATGAACCGGACATTGACTGAGAGAGCCAGAAGCATGCGCATTCAGGCAGGGTTGCCGAAACAGTTCTGGGCAGAAGCAGTCAGTACAGCAGCGTACTTAATTAATCGTGGTCCATCAGTACCATTGGAGCACAGAATACCAGAAGAGGTCTGAAGCGGTAGAGAAGTAACAGTTTTACATTTAAAAGTTTTTGGTTGTGTTGTATATGTACATGTTAGTGACACTATGAGGGGTAAGCTTGATCCCAAGTCACAAAAGTGTATTTTCATTGGCTATGGCGGTGATGAGTATGGTTACCGCATGTGGGATGATCAGAACCGAAAACTGATCCGAAGCAAAGATGTAGTGTTCAATGAAAATGTTATGTACAAGGACAAACACACAACAACCTCAGAGCCTATAGCACGGAGTGATCCTGTGTGTGTTGAGTTAGATGATGTTCAAGACAGTGAGAGTACTCAGTCAGACGAACATATTGCAGATGGAAATACTCAACAGGTTGATACACCGCAGTCTCCGACTCTTATTCCTGTACCTAGGAGTTCTTCACGGCAGCATGTGCCGAATCGGAGATACATGAATTATTTGTTGCTCACAGATGGAGGAGAACCAAAGTATTTTGATGAAGCATGCAGTGCAGCAGATGCGAGCCTGTGGGAGCTTGCGATGGAAGATGAGATGAAGTCCTTTATTTCCAACAAGACATGGAAGCTAACCGAGCTGCCGGTAGGAAAGAAAGCTCTCCATAATAAATGGGTCTACAGAGTCAAAGAAGAACATGATGGTTCGAAAAGGTACAAGGCGAGACTTGTAGTAAAAGGCTTTCAGCAGAAAGCAGAAATCGACTACACCGACATATTTTCTCCGGTTGTGAAACTGACTACCATTCGTTCAGTTCTTAGCATTGTTGCATCAGAGGGTTTGCACCTAGAGCAGTTAGATGTCAAAACTGCTTTCCTCCATGGTGACCTAATGGATGAGATTTATATGAAGCAACCGGAAGGTTTCTTAGAGAAAGGGAAAGAGAAACTTGTGTGTAAGTTGGAAAAGAGCTTGTATGGTTTGAAACAAGCTCCAAGACAGTGGTACAAGAAATTCGATGGATTTATGCAGAGACATGGTTATATCAAGTGCAATACTGACCATTGTTGCTACTTCAAGAGGTTTGACACAAGTTACATTATCCTCCTACTTTATGTTGATGACATGTTAGTAGCTGGATCTGATTTTGCGGAAATCCGTAAGTTAAAGAAGCAGTTGGCAAAAGAGTTCGAGATGAAGGACTTAGGCACATCGAAGCAGATTCTTGGTATGAGAATCATCAGAGACAAGCAGAAGGTAATTTTGCAGTTGTCTCAGGCTGACTACGTTGAACGGGTTTTGAAGCGGTTCAACATGAGTGATGCTAAGTCAGTTAGCACACTTTTGGCTAGTCATTTTCGATTATCCAAAAAGCAGTCTCCCAAGTCAGAAGCAGAGAGGAACAGCATTGCCAGTATTCCATACGCTTCAGCTATTGGTAGCTTGATGTATGCAATGGTTTGTACAAGACCAGATATTGCATATGCAGTGGGAGCAGTCAGCAGGTTCATGTCCAATCCAGGAAAGACTCACTGGGAAGCAGTGAAGTGGATATTACGATATCTACGAGGTACCACAAACAGATGCCTTTATTTTGGAAAGGGTGAAGTGAATTTACATGGCTATGTAGATTCAGATTTTGCTGGTGAGATAGATCACAGAAGAAGCACTACTGGTTATGTCTTTACAGTAGGTACTACAGCAGTGAGTTGGATTTCGCAGATACAGAGGATTGTAGCGTTATCTACTACAGAGGCTGAGTATGTAGCCGTGACAGAGGCTAGCAAAGAGATGATTTGGTTACAGGGTTTGTTGGCAGAGTTGGGATTCGAGCAAGGAAAGAGTGTTTTGCATAATGATAGTCAGAGTGCTATACATCTGGCGAAAAATTTAGCATTTCATTCAAGAACCAAGTATATAGATCTTCGTTATCACTTTATCAGATCTCTATTAGAGGATGAAGTATTAACACTTAAGAAGATTCAAGGAAGCGAGAATCCGGCCGACATGTTGACCAAAGTGGTGACAACAGAGAAACTGAAGTTGTGCGTAACTTCAGTTGGTCTTCAAGCTTGAAGACAGAAATGAGGGTACCGAGCACTGATCATTGATGGAGTTGATTGATGAAGGCAAAGTCGTCAAGTGGGAGATTGTTATATATATAATATGACTACTTTGTTATATTAACTTGTCCCACACCGGAAGATTGGGAAACCCACCTCTATATCCTCACCTATAAATATAGGGCTTCTCCTATTGAATTGTGTACACAGAAATAGAGAGAGAGAGTTAGGAATAATATACGTTTATATTATTCCGGTGATACAGGCGTGAGTATACACAGTGTGTGTGCGTGTGTGATCTGCGAATCACCCCCTTGTAATCCTCTCAGTGATTTTTTAGTGAAACGGTGCTCTCCGTGGACGTAGGCTTATTTGGCTGAACCACGTATATATTCTTGTGTCGATTGTTTGGTGTGTTTGTGTGCGTTTTCTGATTTGCAGGTGTGCACGGCTTCGTACATAGTGTGTGCGAACCCTAACAATTGATCCAGATGAAGAACCATTATGCTCAATTGGAGTTATTTCATCAATCATTCGAAAAAGATCCTCATTATCAGAGTCAAGACAAACACCTTCTCTCTCCTCTAACCACGGGGCAAGGGGATCATCTTCTTCAAAAATATAACCCAAGTTAATGGGATTATATTTGCTTTCCATGTCCACTGTATTAGTACGGGTGATGCGTCTAATCTTCAGCCTCATATTATAATGTAAGTACACCAAATTTTGAATTCTTTCATACTTCAATATATTTCTTGTCTTGGTGTGGATAAGGCTGAATGTACTCCAATTGCGTTCGCAGTTGGATGATGATGTTGTTTGACTCAAAATTCTGCCTGCTATTTTTCGTAACTCTAGAGCATCAATCCCGTACAATAACCACCATTCAGTTGATAAAAAAAATAAAAAATGAATCATTGTTTTAAAAATAGGAATTCAAATATGAAGAATACAAAATATTCAGAATGTAAATAATATATACCAGGAGATGTGAAATCATAAGCACGCTGTGTTATATGGCTACCAAACATCTATTCTTTATCTCGAAACAGGATGGTACCACAGGATGGTAAGCAAATAAAATGGACAATGTATGGTTACATTATTTTCGAAAGGAGTATGATTACATATTGTAGCAATAATTCGTTCATAGTTGAATTTGATAATATCCCACAGTTACATACACATATATTGTGGATGTCACATGCGTCATTGCGTACAACTTCTATAGATTGTCTAACTAATAATAAATCACCGATCACGAATATTTTCCTACCACGTCCCAAAAAAAATCCAATGGATAACTTATTTAATTTCTTTTCAAATGTCCATAATTTATCATTTTTTCTTTGGCTTATTATTGACCTTTTGGATAAGGTTCATAATTTTATGATTTAATTTTAATCTTCCTATTTTATTCATGGATTTGGCATCCAAATTGCCACCCTACACATGCTAGGCTTAGATTCCCACTTCACACAAGCTACTTTGCTCTTTTGCCTTTTTTTAATTTAATTTATTTTGTTATGGAATGTGTAGCATTAATTTTATCCCTTTCTATTTTACTTATATTTTGATTTAATCATTGCTAGCATATACGTGATTAAATCTTTTGATATTTTATTGATATCCTAATCTTATACAAATCATTACATAAACTAAATGACAATAGCATATTAGACATATAAATATATAAATTACATGATAATTGATAAATTAATCTTATACATTGTAATTAATTTTTTTTTGATGTACAAAGTAATACAAAAAAATTTAAAAAATGAATCATTAAATTGATAAGTAACAAAAATAATATCGATACACTTAAAAGTATAAAAAATACTAACTCGTAGAGAAATGGTTATCTTTTTCTATGTTTGTTGCTCCCTACCGTTCTCAGCTTCTTCTTTCACACTTCTGAACACACTCAAAAACTTTGAGCAAGAATGCAAGATACAAATAAGTTAGCTGCCTTTGTAAATGATCAATACATATATATAAATTTATTTACTTATATAAAGTATTATGGTATCATTTCATGTCTGCCACATTCCAACTTTCACATGCATGCACATTAAATATTCGAACATTATTAAGCTACAGCCCAGTGTCTACCAATTCTTGTCATTGCACTTGGTCACAAAGCTTACTTTCACATGCATGCACAATTATGCAAAGCTACACGTGTCATTGCACTTGGTCACAGAGCTACTTTGCTTTCTCATACAAGCTACACGTGTCTACCAAGTTACCAACCCATTGCTTTCCAATTCATTTTTTTTCCAACATGAACCAGTTCAACTAAAACCGGTTCATGGAATATCGGCTGGTTCTTAGCGAACCGGTCGGTTCGGATGTGAACTGGCCTCCCCCCCGATATATCGGGCTGAACCGATTTCGGTTTAGCCCAATACCATTACGAACCGGCCGGTTCGGCGAACCATGGTTCGAGCACACTGAGTGAGTATGCTTAACATTAAATTTTTTTTTTTATTTTTACTAAAGTCCTACAGTTTTGGGATAATTTGATATTGGTCCATTTTTTAAAACTTATTTGACATTGGTCGTTTTTTGAAAACTTGATATTTGGTAAATTACACTTTCACACTCACTTATTTCGCTAATTACACTTTCACCCCCTCAACCAAATTTTGAAATATAAAATGATTAAATTATCCCTAAATATGTGTGATGACCTATTTGACCATCCATAAAGATGTGAAAAGACCAACCTACCTTCCTTTTATATGTATTTCCAAAAATATATATATTTTGAAAAATATATATATATTTCGATAATTGTTGTTGCCATGTAATTCTAGAGAAGTGGACCAACTTAAAATATGTAGGATATGCTTCAGTATCATCATATATGTTTTTTGAAAAATAGAATCTACTGGTGTGCTTGTGTATTTTGTTAGATGGTTCTTAATTTGTATTACTCACCACCAAAATTTGCAGTATTTCAAGGCCAAACGTGTGGCAGAGATGAAGACGGAAGATATATATATATATTGAAATAATTTTTTTTTCAAAATACAAATAAAAGGAGGGTAGGTTGGTCTTTTCATATCTTTATGGATGGGCAAATAGGTTCTCACGCACATTTAGGGGTAATTTAGTCATTTTATATTTCAAAATTTGGTTGAGGGGGTGAAAGTGTAATTAGCAAAATAAGTGGGTGTGATAGTGTAATTTACCAAATATTAATTTTTAAAAAAGGGACCAATGTCAAATAAGTTTTAAAAAAGGGACCAATGTCAAATTACCCCCAAAATTGTAGGACTTAAGTAAAAAAATCCCAAAAAAAATGAAAAATGAAAAATGAAAAGGAAGGGATAAGGGGATGGGGTTATTTTAGATATTTCGCAAAGTTGATATTTATATAATAAATTATATTATTTTAATCATGGGTGTTGGCCACATATTGACACCTAGAGGGGGGGGGGGGGGGGGGGGAGGGTCAATGACAAACTGTGAGACTTTTTCGGTTTGACTTTATTTAGAGAAAGATAAGCATCACAAGACTCTAGTCAAACACTTAGTGGTTCATATAATCTCTTAAGTGACTTTCACATTTCATACTTGTAATCATGCATTAGTAATTTGAACAATTGAATACATGCATCATTGATTCAAGTAAAGGTGAATTGCTCTATTAACCAAGTAAACAATTCGACCAAACATGTTGAAGCACTTATCTCATAATGATAATACATGCATTATGGATTCAATTAGCATATGAAACAATTCAAGCACTAAGTGAATATGTTATTCAACTAAACATGTAAAACACTTTCATCATATATAAACTTAATGTATAAAGTGCTATTTGTCATGAAAAATATATTTGTAGAGTTTTTACAAAGTGATTAAATATTAAGAGCACACATAAACCCTTAAAGAGAAGGTTGTGTTGAATATGCATTTTGTCAAGCACTAGGTGTACATATGGACTTTCAATGCTATTGTTTACGGAAGATGCATTTTATCAAACACTTGGTGAACACTTATATTATAGATAAATAAGAGAGTAGATAAGTTATAATCTACACCTTATCTAATCAAGTTCACAATTTAATTCACTTCAACTATGCATTTTCTAACCAATTCATTAATACATAAACACAAGCAATTTTATAGCATTTATATATATAAGGCTCAAGATTATAAATGATAATTGTTTTTATGTTATGGTATGGTGAAGATACATTATATCAAACACTTGGTGTGCAACTAGATTATGACAAACTAATAAGAAAGTAGAGAATTTATAATCTAAGCTATAATCAAGTTCACATTGCAATTTACTACAACCAAGCATTTTCCCTATCCCCTCATGAATATTTAAGCACACACAATTTCCAAGCATTGATAAATAAAGCTCAAGATTGAAATGAAATTGGTTGTAAAGTAAGGAGTTAAGGGATAGAGAAAATGCAAACCAAGACACCGAGTTTTTACATGGTTCAACCAAAGCTTTGGTCTACATCCATGCCTTGAGAAAACCTCTCAAGGATTCCACTATCGTGTTTTTCTTGCGGGTGAAAAACAAACCCTTACATGCTCCTTCTTCCGAGTGAAGAGTCAACCTTGTTTACTCTTGCGGGTGGAAAGCCAACCTTTGAATACTCTTACTTCTGGGTGAAGAGGCGACCTTTGCTCACACTTGCGGGTGGAGAGCCAACCTAATCCTCTCTTTTTAAGGTAGAGAAAAACCTTTACAAAGCTTCAACAAGCCCATCCCATGCCAAGACAACTTCTTGGTCTTTCACTCACAAAGAATAAGAATGTAATTTGAGTGTACAACATTTTCTCTCAATAGATAGATATGGAAATTCAAATCTCACTTCCTCACATACTTAGAGTCATAAATGAAAAGCTCAACTTAATATGTGGAAGAATGAATCACAAGAAGATGATATAAGTGATGCACAATGGTGTGATTCCTATAGGAGAGTTTTCTACCCAAATATAAATTCAAAAATGAAGCACAAATGGTAGATTTAAATACAACTCCTATCCCTCTCTTCTTCAACCTTCTTTTGGCTCATATATGGCATATATATAGAGTAGGAAACAATTCTAGCCTTTTGGGGGTGTTTTGGGTAGTTTAAAAGAAGTTTGAATAAAAAAATAACCGTTGGAAGTCATTCCAGGCCGAGTCGGTCGACTAACCTGCTTCGTCGGTCGACTGAAAAATGTCAAAAAATTGCCCAAACACCTCTGGTGGGTTCAGTCGACTGACCATTTAGTGTCATCGACTGATTCGGATATGTTATGTCCAGTTCTACTCTTTTGGTCATAACTCGAGTTGCGTAAGTCGGATTGAGGAGTTATTTAGCTTTTTGGAAATATGATTTCAAGATCTTGATTTTAGGATTTTGAATCGCCCCATTTAACTCATTTTTGAGTGATTTATAATCGTTTGAATATGACAGTTCATTTCAATCTCTTAAACCACATAACGATTTTTCGGGAAATCTTTTGGGATATTTCCAAAATGACTTAGAGACATTCCTAGGATGTATTAGAGACTTATTAAGGTCCTTGAAATCCATAAAAACAATATTGAGATTATAAAATAATATTTTCATTTAAATAAATTCTCAATATTTGACAAAAGTTTTTCATGATTGAAACAATTTTGTTCAAAGCTTTAATACATGCCTAGAATCCATTTCAAGTTATATGAAATTAGTTTAGGTTCTAGGACAACCTCTTTGTTGAGTTCTTTCATTGCTTATGAAAGCTTGAATTAACTCAACTCTAGCAAAGACTATATATATGAATGTATTATCAATGATGTTCATAGTATAATACTAATGGTTCAAGGACTCATGAATGATGTAAATGATATGCATGGTCCTATATGCTATTTTTTTAAGAGTTGAGCTTTCAAATAAGTTATTTCAAAAATAACTTTACATTTAATCTAACACTCACCCAAGACTATTTTATCCAATTCTTTGATCTTCAATTTCTATAAGCTTTGGGTTTGATGTCTCCATCCTTGTTTCCAATATATTTTGAGCTCTAAGAACCTTTGCTTGATCTTCTCATGGATTCACTAGCTCTCTTGAGTTTATCTTGAATCAACAACCTATTAAGCATAATTCAAGTAGACATTAAATTCACCACATTCAATGGTTTGTTATCATCAAAATGTTATGTTTACCCATGGTGAAAATCCTTGGGTCAACAATGGGCATTATTATCTTTTTACTTCATCAAAAAAAAGTGGAGGGATCACTAGGCGGAATTTACCCAAATCTCAAATTGCTCTATTTTTCTTATTTAGTTTCAACATCATTACTACTTAAATTCAAAAAATTAAAATTTTGAAAATATATATATTGCGACAACCACCACTTACAACAAGAGATCCAGATGCTAGTATAATCTTTGATCAAGAGCAGAGATCCACCCCTCATTATAGCACTTCGGGCTAATATCACAAAAGAAAAAAGTACAATTTGTGTGAAAAAAGGACGAACTTTTCATCCCTTAAATGCAAAGAATTCATAGATCAATAGGCACTGTTTGTTTTTTTTGCTGTTGTTGTGATTTTATTTTTTGTGAAATTGAAAGTTATGGTTTGCTTTGCTGACATTTTAATTAAAAATAAAACATATTAATTAATCATGAACTATTACTAAAACAAACCATATAATTTATTCTTGAAATTTTTCATAAAACAAGAAAGGTTGGAGTTTTGGGTAGAAGAGTCCCTTAAAAGATATCTTTTATTGTAGCCGCTTTTATTAAAAAATAATAATCTGAAAGTAAATCTTACAAAACTGTGAAGGAAATCATAATTAGCAGTTATGTTTTGACTTTTCAGAATTTTACTAAAACCAAAAGATAATTACCAAACAATTTTTTAACTTTAATTTTGTGTTCGAGGTTCCTTCATTTCGATCAGGGCTTTGAATTGTGTTGGGCTAGCCTGAATTCCGGTCCGATCCACGATGTGTCTCAGGAACTGTCCAGATGACACGTCGAAGGAACATTTCTCCGAGTTGAGTTTCATTCCATGTCTCCTGAGGATGTCAAATACTTGTTGCAGACGTCCCAGATGGTCTTTTTTTTATACTTTTGACCACAGTGTCGTCGATATATACTTCGATCACAATACCCATCATCCCCTTAAAGATCATGTTTACCAATCTCTGGAAAGTAGCACCTGCATTTTTTAGTCCGAAAGATATAACTTTAAAGCAGTAAATACATGTTTCAATGATGAAGGATGTCTTTTCCTCGTCGGTCGGGTTCATCCTTATCTGATTATACCCCGAGTATGCATCAAGGAAGGTTAATCGCTCATATTTAGTGGTAGCGTCCACCATCTGATAAATTTTTGGCAAGAGAAAACTATCCTTTGGGCATGCCCTATTCAAATTAGTAAAATCAACACAAACCTTCCACTTACCATTCTTTTTCTAGAAAACTACAATGTTGGCAAGCCAATCGGGGTACTTCACTTCCCTAATGAACCCTGACCGAAACAACCGGGATACCTTTCTGCTATGACCTGGTTCCTGTGTGCTCCCATGTGCCTTTGTTTCTGCCTGATTAGCCTTACATTCGGGTCAACATGTAGGGAGTGCTAGACGACATCGAGATTAATACCAGGCATATCTGTGTCCAAGCGAAGACATCAGAGTTGTTCTGCAAAAACCGGGTCAATTCTTTTAATTCATAATCAATAAGGTTGGTACCTACATAAGTGACTCTTTCGGGCTTATCAGGTATTATGGATATTGGTTTTAG